>CM037999.1:13788645-14388645 GCA_021234005.1 Nephelium lappaceum
TTTGTTGAACGCACTGTATTTAGTGATTGGAATGGAAGGTTATAGCAGCCATGGCAACACCCTTAAGAGGTTCAGTTTCACCAGAAATGAGGGAACTATGGCTGTCAGGCCTGGGCTAAGCTTGCTAACTAATGCACTACAAACTCAGTGGAAGCAGGTTGATGCCTCAAAGTAGTAGCAGCTGTGAAGGATGATGGTGTCTGGTTTTCAGGAGCTGGAACAGTGATCCAAGATATAAAACTTTTGTCCAACCGAAGTTGGGGTTAAGAATGCCAGGTGGTTCCAAGATCAAGGAACCGCCTAGCCATAACCTTGCAACTTGGCAATGCAGAACAAACAAGACGGTTGTTGGAATGCAGCAAAGTTTTGTTGTTAATGTGTATCTGGGCTGTTGTTTGGAATGTTGGTCGTATGCTGTTTTCCTTTGTCAATAATATTGACAAATTTAAAAAATAAAAAAATAAAATAAATAAATTTCATGTTAACAAATAAAAGATCCTAAAAATTACATCAAATTAAAGACCCTAATCAATTCTCCATCATTCCCCTAAAAATAAACTCGACTCCAGGTGAGTTGAAATTTAGCAAAAACAACTCCGATCCCAAGTCCAAGTGAAAGTCATACTAGGCATGTTCTTGATTATGGAGGAAGTTGTGTCCAGATTTTTGGTTTCTTGTGGTGCGATCGATGGTGGTAACCTGTGGTTGTTAAGGCAATGCATGGAAGCGAAGTGTGAACTTAGTATGAGGTTGATTCAAGCTATATTTTAGCAAAATGTGTTTTGAGTGTTTGGAGATTTTGTTGTGAGATAGAATGTGTTTTTGGATTGCCAATAGGGTTGTGCAAGTAAGATGGTACTTGGCTCTAATACCAAAATTTATGTAGATAACACTAAAGAATAGATAGATTAAAAATTAGGGATTGGAGAAAAAGGAAATTAGAGGAAAGGGGGGGAAACCATAGAAGAAAGGGGAGAAACAAGAGAAACAGAGGAAGAACTTCAGAAGAGAATTTAATATCACTTTATTTCATAATCATAGTTTGTCATACAAAAGAAACATGTGTTCTATTTAAAGTGGCCAAAAGCAACAAAAGACAATAATCAATTTTCTTAATATAAATATTCTAATGGAAATTAAAAAAAAAAAAAAAAAGTTAATCAATCAATCAACATATATGACCATTAATCAATTAATCAAATCAAAGATCCTACAAAATTACATCAAATTAAGGACCCTAATCCATTAACTGGATAGCAACCACATATATGATGTTTGAAACTAGAGCATAAACAATTAGGCAAATCACTGGCACTGTAAAAATGATTATAATATGAACAGAAAAGGCAGACTCCAAGTCATTTGCAACGGTGATAATGTAATAAACACCAATTCAATGAGAAAACAATCAAAGATCACGTCAAGCAAAAACGACACTTTCACCGTTCTACCAGACATATAAACAATTATCCTCTTGAGATAGAAAGCTAAAATTTCTGTACTAAAATAACGACAAGTCTAGCAAAATTTGAACAGGAACAAAGAGACTTATCAATTAAAAAAAAAACAAAAATGATAATTACCAAAAGCAAATACCTATCATAGCTCCTGTCATAATCAGGGTCCTTCCGGTCAACTTCACGATCCCGAAATATGGCCACCCTATTATTATTTGGTTTATACCTACCAACGGGCTCCCTCTCAGGCCTACTTCTAGCTGTTCTACTGCTACTTGTAGAAGATTCAATCAAACCCCTACCAGAATTTATATCAGAAACTACTGAAACGGATTTCTCTTCCATCTTAGGCATCACCAACGAAACATCCTGCAACTTAGGATCACTTTCTTGTTTTCTATTATCACCACCACCACCACTATAATTACTAGAGTTAAATATCCGCGCACGAGCTCTATTGTATTCTTCTTTTCTTTTCCTCCACACTTTTGGAACTATTCGACTTCATGGAGTTCGAATTCGAATTGTTGACAACCTGCGATTTCTTCTGCGGCCTCTGTTTAATCGCAACCTTAACAGCACCAGTGTCATCTGACGGCAAATTTACAGGGATGTCCGCCAAGCGAATTGGAGGAAGCCTACACTCAGCAGTCTTCCTAACAATGATTCTGGAAGCAGAACCATCAGGCAAATTATTGTCTAACAAAACCATCGACTGCAGCGAGTAATGCTGCGCCACACGGTGCGCAGCCAAGCGTAAATACGAAGTAGGCAACTGCTGAAACTCCAACTGCTGCTGCATAGGATCGCGGATGAACTTTTCGACATCTTGCTCCATCCGCAGAACTGAACGAAAACTCAATTAAGACAGACGAAAAACAATACTAATACATACATCATATTGAAGCTTACACAACACAATTAAAAGCTCAAGAATTGATTTTTTCTCAAAATACCCTAGCACAGCTAAACTGAATTTGCATCTGCATATAATCAAGCATGGAACAATCAATGTAGAGGGAAAGGGAAGGGAACTTACTGGAGAGGCGTTCGCGGGGGTTTTGAATGGCTTCACGGAGGAACTGATCGACCTGATTGAGGCGGTCGTCGGGGAGTTTATCGAGCGAGGAAGAGGAGGAGGCATCAGTGAGGTCCGGAAAAGGGCGTGAATTGGAATCCAGCTTTGTTGAAGAAGAAGAAGAAGAGATTCCGAAGCGACTCATGGTGGCGTCCAAATCGGCCACCTCCCATGATTCGGGGGCTCCGAGATCCTCCGCCACAGAGCCCTCCATCGATCAGAGAGAGAGAGAGATAAATTAGGGTTTCTTTTCGACGAATCAATTAGAATGAGAAGGCATGCGTACGGCGTGGCGTGGCGTGTCGTTTCTGCTTCGGAGTGAGAGATAGGGTTTGACGAAGGAGGTCAGGTCAGGTCAGGTGGGTGGGTGGGAGAGTTTTGGTCAGCGTGTGTAATTTCGCTTTCGCACGTGTCCTTTCCATTGCTTCTCCGTTTTACGAAATATATTTCCACTGCACTCGGTATGTTCCCATGCACTGGACATCCATTCGTTGGAAAGAAGACAGCTGGGCAATAAAGAGTGGCGTCATCATTTTTGCCACATGTCTTCTTTTCAGTGGTTGATTGTTCCGCTGTTTGGTGGACCCTGTGCATTGGAGTCCTTCTCGGATTTTATAGCTTCGGCTCCACGCGGTCGCAATAATCTTGTGCTGCTTTTATGAATGTGCATCCAAATCCAATGTACCTCCGCCATTGGGACCGACAATTCCCTCTCATCATTCTAGCATCTATTTGGATGCTCCAACGTTGTGTTGGAGAGCTGTCCATTTGATTCGATACAATTCGATTCAACTGCTAACGGCTTCAATTTATTCCGATCATAATAAAATTTAGAATAAACTAAATTTAATCTCATCCTATTAAAACTTTGTTAAATTTAATCCGATCATAATAAAACTTAGATTAAACTACATTTAATGTCATCTTAATAAATCCTTGGGCTTTATTAAAAAGTAACCTTTTGCAACATTAGAGTTGAAAAAATAACTAAAATTTAAAAGAGTTATCTTTATTTCTCTCTTAACGATTAGTGAATCAGCATTTTCCCTTAATATTATAAAAAATATCAAAAAACCTGTAAATTAATATGAACTCAACCTAAAAGAAGGGACAAATTGATATTTATTAAATCAATAAAGAGAAAATGAAAATAACTCAAATCTAAAATATGTACAAAACCAACTCGTTTGAAGCGGTAAAAAGACAATAGTGCCCTTGCTATGTAAAAAAATTACAAACCTAATGAATCCTTTAACCTTTCACTTTTTATCCCTGCAAAATCACACGCACTCCCATGATTGAAACTCTTAATAGTAAGAACCATATTCGGCGACAACTTGAAGAAGAAGATGACGACAATGAAGGAAGGAAGGAGACTTCTTTTAGCTAACCTACTTAAATTATGTATTTAGCAAATTACTACCTTTCTCTTGATATGATCATATAATAAAGTTATATGTCCTAACTAGGTATGATCTATTATCTATTAAGATTAGATTTTATCGATTTTTTTTAAAGGATAACAAAACACACCCAGAACCAAAATTATTGATAGCAATATGCTATTATCACAAGAGGAGTGAAAAAATGAGCTTTGATCAAGCCAAATTCTATCCTCCTCTGAAGAGTTTGCAAGACTTGCTAAAAATTGTGTTTGTGCGCGCACAAACATGTATCATTTCTGGCTATAAAACAAAGAAAACAACAGTTCATGCGTGAAAACAGAGAAACTATATCCTCAACAAGTGGATCACCAACAGCAGCAGGATGCCAGGATTTGAATACTCTGAATTGCACTTAAGAAATCAGCATCTCTGACCTGAAGAAACGCATCACCAATCGCATACAGCTCGCCCATCTTAAAACCAAAAGAACCATCCCGAAACAGAGCAAAGGCAGCATGCAAAATCAAACAGCTCCCACTCCCACTAGGAAAAAACCAGGTGAACTGATTGATAGCCACATGTTGATTCATCTTCAGATGACCCTGAGGAGGGATTGCAGAGGAAGAAAGATTATATACTAATTGTTTCCAATATAAGTGCAATCTTAAAGAAATATAAAATGACCTCCTTATGAATCAAAGAATGCTATTATGATATTCTAAACATGTCTAACCACAATGCTTAAATAAAATTACATAAACAAGTTAGAAGTTATGGGAAACTCTATATAAACTTTGCACAAAAAGAAATATATACGAAGAAACCAACTAGAAAACAAATATTTATAATCTAAAAGATAGATAGGAAATTCTAATTTTTAGATTCATTTTTCCGGTTTAAATATTTATAAGTAAAAAGATATCAACGTTCATATTTAACACACTACCTAACCAAAATCACAGAAAAAACATCATAATCAAGCCAAGGCTGCTGACAATAAAAATCATAGATGTGAACAAAAGAAATTTTAAATTATTACTGCAAATTTTCAATATTTTACTGTGCAAACAAAATTCATAAAGAGGTTGCTCATAACCAGCAATCAACCAAATTAATAATATCAAATAAAAACTTTTAACGCTTATATAAGTACATTCAAAATATTGATAATGCTCATCCCATGACCACTACTGTGACTATATTAAAAAACAGCAGACCAAACTAGAACTGAAAAAAAAAAAAAAAAAAGTTAAACATGTACAAAACAGTTAAAAAGCTTTTTCCCCTTAGTTGTTATCTGGAATAACCAAAAACATGAACTTTTTTTTTTTTAGAATGAAAAACATGACTTTTTAGAACTAAAAATGAGAGAGAAACAGAACAAGTAATATTATTGTTGTTTAGTTACACTTCCACGAGATCAATGTTAAAAGAAACTCTCAGCAACATCCTTAAATTAGGATACAATGATTAACATGAGATGCTGGCAGCTTGAATTCTAGTTACATTCTAGAAGAAACGAAGTAATTAAATGCCTATGCAAATGTAAAACTGATTTCCGAATCACGCTTCCATGCACAAAATTTTACAACTGACTGGAATGATAAGCAGATTGTTGCCAATAACAATGTAAATTTTATGTAACACAATTAGGTCATCGGTTTTAAAGTGATTTCAAAAGAACTTCACATCATCGCCTTACCGTTGAGGGTGTCACTTTGGTACAATCAATATAAGGGACTATCACAACGTGACTTGTTTACCGTCGAGGGTATCACTTTAGTACGGTCAATACAAGGGACTATCACAACATGACTTGGAGCATTGTAACTTCTGCTTTTTGACCTATTCTCTTGATGAGGAGTTTTGTACACTGCAAAACTGTACAACTTATTCGACACAGGAAACAAATTGCATAGTATTGTTCAAAGAAAAAAAAAATTGCAAAGTAAATACGTGTCACTTACCCATCACAAAAGAAAAAAGAAAAAAAATTACAAACAAGCAGTTCTTATTTGGGAAAGGGAAGGTGCAAAAAGATATATCTTTAGGACTTAATATAAGAAAAAGAAAATAAAATAGCTAATACAATCAATACTAGGGACTATGATAACTTCTGCTTATCTGACTTATTTTCTTGATGAGGTGTCTACACTGCAAAATTGTATAACTTACTCAACATTGGAAACACATTGCAGAGGAAATTCACGTCACTTACAGCGTTGCTACCAGCATACATATTTCAAGATCTTGTTGGTTCTTGGACGGGAAATGACGGAAGCAAATTTAGAAATTCACGATAATTTTCATCCTCCACAAGCAAGTCAATTACCATGGAAACTATGGATGCATCTAGAACGACATTTCTCTTCGCCATTTTTTCAAGAAATTCTACCACTTTTGATTTTTCCTTGCTTTGGATGAAACCACATATAAGTGTATCAAATGTGACCACATTTGGAATACAACCCCTTTCCTCCATATCTAATAGCAAACAGTTTGCCTTTTCTAAGGCTCCTTCTTTACAAAGCCCATTGATCATGATGTTGTATATTATAACATCTGGCAGACTGGCACTAGGCCTTTCTGAGGCAATTGATGGAATAACTCCCAAGCCATTTCTATTCTTCCAGATTTACACAATCCATCCATAAGACAACTAAAAATTTCAACTGTAAATTGAATTTTCCGATTTTCTAAAGTATGAAAGAATTTCAGTGCATCAAGAACATAATCATTCTTGCAAAGCCCGCCAATAATAGTAGCATAAATATTTGAATTAGGTGCAACATCATTAACTTGCATCTCTCCAACAATTTATAGCCATCTCCAACTTTACACACCTTAAAAAGGCCAATTAACAAAGTGTTATAAGTAACAATTGTTGGCCTAATTTTCTTCAAAATCATTTCCCTATAAAGATTCATAGCCCGGTCAACTTTTTTATTCTTACAATATCCATCGATCAAACTATTGTAAGTAACAACATCGGGGGTACACCTCATACTTGCCATAGAAACAAACAACTGCTCCGAATCGTGAATTCTACCCACCAAGCAGTGACCATCTACAAGTATGCTATAAATGTAGGTATTTGGTTGAACACCTCTCTGAATCATCAGTTCATACAACCTATTTGCTTCGTCTATCATCCCATTCTTGCAAAGCTCATCTAGCAGCACATTAAATGTCACAGTATCAGGCTGTACACCTTTATTCAGCGTCTCTATAAAAAGGCTTTTAGCCTCTTCCCGCTCTCCAACAACACAAACCGTGAATAAGACAGCTATAAGTGACTGCATCTGCAAGGATTCCCTTGCCCTGCATCTCTGAAAACAGTTCTTTTGCTTTTTATCTGTAAATCCATCTTTGCAAAGGCCATCAATAATACTATTATACCAAAAACATTCGGCTTACAAATAAGACCAGATTTACAATCCCCATTAACCACTTGTTGATGTAACTGAAGGGCAACAGTTGCGTTGCCTGTTCGACACAGCCCATGAATCAAAGTTGCATATGTGACCACGTTTAGCTACAACCAAAGGCAACCATCTTCTTAAGCAGCCTAACAGCTTCCATTATTCTACCCCCCATACACAGACCTCTAATTAAACTACTAAAAGTCACAACTTCTGGATTGAAACCCCTTCTCAAAAGCGCACCAAACACCACAAAACCATCATCAACCCTACTCTTCTTGCACAAACAATTAATCAAAATGTTTAAATTGAATAAATCAGGCACCAACCCAGCTGAATTCAGTCTCTTTTGAAGAGAAATAACATCACTATAATGCTTAGTTTTCACAAGAGCAGTAAACAAAACACGGAAGGAAGACATGGGAGGAGTGGGTTGCATACGAATCATGTAATCGAAGAAATAAAGGGCTTCATTTGGGTTATTGTTACCTGATTTGCATTTCCCATAAAGGAATTCACGAAGCGTAGCTGGGTCTGACTGTGAAGTTGTAAAAAGCTTGTACAGGAAAGAGACGGAGATCCCATTTCTGGGATTCGAAGTTCATGAGTGGGTGAATGAAGAGACTAGTATACCTCTTAAAGGTGTCATTTTTCAAAACCCCAAGAAGAGACGCACAGATTGTTTGCCGGTGGACACACAAGCGGTGAGATTCGGGTCGCATTTGGATAAATGGGCCATGGATTTTAAAGGTCAAGTAATCAATTACCCGAAGAGTGTCTTTTTTCGTGAATTTACAAAAGAGCGTCATTAGTATGAAAATTATACTATAGAGTGACGGTGTTTGCATCCACTAAAGCTATATGTATAATATAGCCACACGTCACATTTTAGTATAAATGATTAACTACTTTCCTTGATCTTAAAAGGTTAAAGATTTAGATATCTTCTTTATCTATTAAAATATAAGATATTGGTGTAAATCTCTTCAAAATAGTTTTGTCTAATAATCGAGTTAGGTTGATTCTTCTAAAGTTAAACCAAATATTTTTTATCTCAGTTTTAGTCATTTTTATCCAAAACTAACTTGACTGTCACTCGTGGGAGTTTTTGAATATTTTGAATCATTTGTTAATGGAAGAAGTGATACTTCTAAGGTTTGTCTTTACAACCATCACTCATGGGAGTTTTTGTGTGTGTTTTGTTAATAAAAATGGAACATTGATTGTGGGTTGTTTCCTTTGTTTTGCTCGAAAACCGTTTAATTTTAATTTTAATTTATTTAAAGCAAAATAGTTACGGATTAGAGCATATTTTGTCATAAAAATAAGCTGAACAGTATTTAATGTTATTAAAACTCATTTCAATTTTACGGTGCTAGCTCAAATAAATCCCCAATCCTTTAGTGTTATATAGATAAAAGAAATCTTGAGTTTAAGTATATTTATAGTCACGATAAATTTGTAGAATTGATCATTTAATTAACTTGGGGTTCTTGCCTTTTTATCTGTTAGGTTCTCAATAAATTAAATCTCTGCCATGATTCTTCAATATATATAGAGAATTTTTATATTCAGGTATACCTGATGTTAACAAATAATGATCAACCAATTAAATTCATTTATTACATTCTCTCTTCTAAAACAAATTATTTATTCGATTTAATTCAAATATAATAAATGAATTCGATTAGTTGATCCTTATTTTTTAAAATCAGATATACCTAATTATAAAAATTTTATGTGTGTATATATATATGCCGCGATTAGGTTGAGATACTAACCAATTATAACGAAGTTTTGTTTTTCGGATGACATGGGATTGATTATTCTGTCAATTTCCTACCACTGTCATAGTCAATGCTTACATGGCTTTTTTTTGTTTTTTTTTTCCTTTTTTAATGGGTTGTTATATCAATGTAATAATAGTAAGCTTGCTTGTCAATGAAGTCATCTTTTTGTCATATTCTATAATTGGTCGTCTTGCGTGAAGGCATGAACTTAACGGTTTTATCAATAGACTAACAGTTAATTATATATAACAAGCAACGTTCCAACAAGTTATGGAAAAAGCTGCGGGTATCAGGCGTTAGTGGAGGCAGCACGCCTTTGCTTTCCCAACAAAGGCGAGAGTGCACGTTTCAAACTGCTAGTGCCACCTAACAAATGTGGCTATTTTCCGCTTCCTATGTGGGGTTCTTCTCTCTCTTTTAAGAGTCATTCTCCCGTTTTAGGGTAGCACAATCTAGATGATATTTTAGTAAATCTTATTTAAATGAGCTCGACAACATTACTTATTCTGTAATTGTGTATAATATGTCAAGGAAAGAAAAAAAAGCTCCTAAATAGATTGTCTCGATGATGCACTCTCACCTAGTTTGCTTGTCAATAAGCAAAGGGTTGGGTTTGGATACTTTTATCCATATAGTGAATAATTTTTAAATAGCTCACAAATATAAGGAATCTACAAAAAATCTTATTAGTTTGTGTACAGTCTTTCACTATATATGGGTAGCTCTTTTTCACCAATTAGAGAATAATAATAGTAATAGTAATAGTAATAATTCGGACCGTATTTTAGAGATTTGAATCATGAGATCCCGACAGTTGTGATGTGTACTTGTATTGTAAAAAAAAAAAAAAAGTTACAAACAAAAGTTCCTAAACTATTAAAACTGGACTTGGATAAAGAATCTCTATTAATTAAAAACTCTTCAATTTTGAAAGAGTGTTAATTATAAACTCCTATTAAATTTAAAATCTATGATAAATCTAAAAATTAATTAAAATAATATTAAAGATTGTTTTCATAAAAAATATTTTGATTAAATATATACCATGTTAATACATTTATGTGTCTAGGCGTGTTAGAATTCTTATATATTATATATTATTATCAATTACTCTCTCAAAACAATTAAGCTTTATTGATAGTGAGGAGCCATGTTATACAGCTGGACCCTTTCTGGCCATCAAGTAAAGTTTTATTTAATTTTTTTAATTATTTATATTTGATATTGAAAGTTTACCAAATTTTATACTGACCCCCTAAACTGATGGAACTAACTTCAGGGGCGGGTTAAGCGGTGCACAGATCACTACACCCACAAATAATTTTTTACAAATTACATATATAATCCTTAATTTAAGGGGAAATTACCCACAACTACCTGTAAATTTAATATTTATAGGCGTATATAACTTTTAATTTTTTTACAATTGTCCTCTCCTGACTAACGGATTGACTGGTTTGACCGTTACGGAATATGGTTAACTGTGTAATAAATATTAAAAGACGAAATTACCTCTTAATGAATTTATTTTTTAATTTTCTTTTAAAATAATTTAAAATTTTAAATAAATTTAATCAGATCTCTACCGTCCATTTGAAAATGGACGATAGAGATTAATTTAAAAAAAAAAAGTAAAAATTAAAAAATTAAATATTTTTTTAATTAAATCTCCACCATCCATCTAAAGATGGATGGTGGAGATTAATTTGAGAAAAAAAATAAATTTAAAAAATGATTTAAAATAAAAACACAAAATCAATATTCATATCCATCTCTCATTTCTCTCTCTATTCTTCATCTTCTTCGTCACTGTGGTTCGTCTCTCTCCTCTCTCTCTTCTTCTTCATCATATCTTCTTCTCACCGATCACTGTCTCTCTCTTTTCTCTTCTTCTTCTTCTTCTTCTTATTCTTCTAATCGAACCCAGATCGAATGATCTGGGTTCGAACTCGTCAGGTTCGTTCGAACCCAGATCCCAGATCATTCAATCTGGGTTCAAACGAACCCAGATCTGGGTTCGAACCGTTCGAACCGGATCCCAGATCGTTCAATCTGGGTTCGAACGAACCCAGATCGTCGAGTTCATTTGAACCCAGATCGTTCGAACCGTTCAAACCCAGCTTGGGTTCGAGCCCTTCGAACCCAGTCTAGGTTCAAAGGATTCGAACCCAACCAAAACTGGGATCGAATCCCTTCGAACCCAGAACGAACGTTAATTAATTGATTATGATAAATTTGGGTTGGTGATTGATGTTGATGATTTTGTGGATTGATGATGATTTTGGTTGAAGATGAGAGGGAGGTGAGATGAAGATGATTTTCAGTAAAGATTTTCTGAGATTAAAATGATTTGGTTGAAGATGATTTCAAGGGTATATTGGTAATTTCATTTGATTGCGAAATCAATCTTTTCAAGGGTAATTTCTTCTTTTAACACATTTTAAACGGTCAAATTGATCATTTAACGGTCAAATTCAGTCAATCCGTTAGTCAGGGGAGGACGTTGTAAAAAATAAAAAAGTTATACGCGATTGTGAATATCAAATTTGCAGGTAGGTTGTGAGTAATTTGCCCCTTAATTTTATATAAAATCTACTTTATTTTCTTCTAAATATACATATTTTTGGATAGTATTTCATTCTAAATATTATGTATTAGTATATTGTGTTGGGAAACTTCACCTCCCAAAACATCTTCTTCAAAAAAGAACCTGCCTCCTGTAAGAATATTAGAAATAATAGAAAAATAAAATAGAAAATAATAACAATCACCACAACACAAGAATTTATGTAGAAAACTCCAAAACAGGAGAAAAAACCACGGCCCTCAGAAAGAAATTCACTATGTGAAAAATTATTATAATCACATAGACTATTCTCTCACATCCCACGACCCCAATACACTCATACTCTCCCAAGCATATATCAACTCACACATCCTACACTCTAAAATAATAAGAATAAGAAAGAAATTTAAGTAAAGTCAAAAATAATGCTTAAAGTGTCTTTAACTGGGGCGATTCGAAACCAAAACATTGAGCTCCTTTTATAGCCTTCAGAAAATTGTTCAGGGGTATTAATGGGATTTTATCTAAAGTTTATTATAATTTAATGATTAGCGTTAGGATGGCGACCTTAGAATTTTAAACTACCAGTCAACTTATCCACCACTTTCTCACCAAAGTCTACAACAAACGGTCAAAAGGTGCTTTGCTGCAGTACTCTTAGGGGTCCCAGGTTCACTATCCAACAGCTGATTTATTTGGATCTCGACTATTTTTTAGATCAATTTAAGTAATTAAAAAAAATGAAAATTATATTATTGTTTTTATTAATATTGATTTTTACTACTAAATCTCTTTTTTGTTTTTTGTTTTGTTTAATTTTAAAAATTTAAACTAATAAAAAATAGACCCGCTATTATATTCAAATCGTAGGCTCAGGAAACCGACGTAAAAAGCACAAATGAAGAAAATTGGAGGAAATCGTCAGCATGACTGTCGCAGCAAAGCTAAATAAGCACAAGCAAACAGTTGCCAACACACGTCCAACAAACGTCAACACGTGTAGAAGTGTCATCCTCCACATGAACTTCTGCTTTATATAAGCTCATATACGTCACGTCACCCGCATCGCATGAACCAAGCTGATATGCGTTGGAAGGATTGGGGGTTTTGGGAGCTGAGGCCTCTTCTGCACTTGTTGTTGCCACTTTGTGTTCACTGGATTGCGGAGGAGATGACTGTTTCGGTGCTTGTTGATGTGACTACTAATGCCTTGTGTCCAGGCTAGTCAACTTGTTCCGAGGCTATCTACATAAGTGGTCTTCAACAAACGGTAACTCATTTTATATATGTTTGTTGTTGTTGGTGCTCACGTGTTTGCCTGGTTGGTGAGAAAATGAATATCTGTCTAGGCTTATGATGGAGCTGCTGTTTACTCTATAAATCTTTAGTACACCTTCCTGAGTTTGCTTGGAAGCCAAATTGACAGAGTTGTTGGCTTTGTTGATTAGAGATCATGTAATTGACTCATCAGATTTCTGTTTTTTCTCAATGAAATGTTGATTATGCCTTACTTATTAATAATTAAAATTAATGCTCAAGTGGGCAGGTTTGATAGCTGATAAATGTTTGTCTTAGCCTCAAGCAAACAAAAATGGTTAATCTTTAAGTTAATGCTAAATGAATTCTAATTCAGTAAAAAGATTATTTGTAGGTACCTTATCCAGAAACTTCAATTAATTTAGATGGCTTTTTACCATTTTTCACTAGATATGTTAGCTATAAACTTATAGAAAGATTTTGATTCCAAAAGCTCAGACATGCACTTAATATTCTGGAAATTTATTCTGTTTATTTGATACACAGACTTATTCAATCGCTAATCGATCAATTATCTGTTTTTGAATGCTTCCTGCAACTTGATCCCTGAACTTTCTACTTTGGATTGGACTGTCGAAGTTGTTCTTATTTTAATGAAAGTTTTGTTTAAGTGGAATTTAGACAAGTGGATAATAGCTCCTTGAAAGTGTGAGCTTACTAGAGTGTTATTAGGTTCTACAGATTCCAAGTTTGTTGTGTGCTAAATTTTTAAGTACAACTTGTTTCGTTGTTAAAACTTTTGCTTTTATTTGTTCTATTTGTTGGGAAAACTTCACCTCCCAAAATCTCTTCTTAAAAAAAAATCTGCCTCCTGTAAGAATATCAGAAATAATAGAGAAATAAAATAGAAAATAATAACAATTACCACAACACAAGAATTTACGTGGAAAACTCCAAACCAGGAGAAAAAACCACGGCCCTCAGAAAGAAATTCACTATGTGAAAAATTATTACAATCACATAGACTATTCTCTCACATCCCACGACCCCAATACACCCACACTCTCCAAAGCATACATTAACTCACACCTTCCTACACTATAAAATAATAAGAACAAGAAAGGAATTTAAGAAGAGTCAAAAACAATGCTTAAAGTGTCTCTGACTGGGGCAATTTGAAACCAAAACATTGAGCTCATTTTATAGCCTTCAGAACCCATTCTCCCTTGTTTTGTTTCAGATGTGGGATTGGCTCCGCTTTTATTTTAGCCAATTTCCTAACAAACTCCACCTTGGCAAAATAAAAGAAACATCTGCTACAGCTACGACGCAATCATTGTCTATACCGACAATCATAATTCTCAACCCAGAGAACTATCATACTTCACCATAAAAGAGTATACTCACTTAGAATTATCACATTCCAAGAATTTCACTTCGGCACATGTCGAAACACCTGCTGAAATTTTATGGTGTAACTTCCACGTTTGGCTTTACCGGAAGTTCATCAGCCATCGACATACATTCCACCACACACCTTGCATCAATGCCAAACCAATGCCCGTGTGCAATTGTGGATCCGCTAACAACACATCCTCTTCCATGGTAACGCGGACATATCATGAGGATGTACTTCTCACTTCTCAAAGGAAATCTCCTTCTCCCATCAGGGAGATACTGTTAGCTTCTGCCTCGGAGCTTTTTGCCGAACCCGCTTCACCTTGACAATTTTTCTTAACGTGCCCAGATTGTCCACACCCCCAGCAAATTAGATTCTTCCCGGAGTTCTTCTTCTTCCAATTGCTCCCATTTCTAGTTACCAACATTAATTCTGCTGATGAAGTGCGATCTCCACTTTTCAGCCTTCTCTCCTCAGAAAAGAGTTTGCCGGTAACTTCTACAAATTTCAGAGTCTCCTTCCCATACATCAAATAGGTTTCATGTGCTCATAGGAAGGTGGAAGAGACAAGATGAGCCTTAATGCTTTATCCTCATCTTCAATTTCAACTCCAATAGCCTCCAGTTCAGAAACAATACCATTGAGAATACTCAGGTGATCTGAGATTTTCATACCTTCATCCATACGCAGAGTATGAAACTGTTCCTTTAGGTACAACCGATTTGAGATGCCCTTTGCCTGATACAACTCTTCAAGCTTCTCCCAGAGTTTCTTGGCTGTTGATATTCCATACACGTTTGCAAGAACATTCTTGGCCAAACACAGGCGAATTGCACTTGCAGCTCTCAAATCTAGATCTTCCCAATCTTCATTGCTTATACTAGGCTTCACAGAATCTTTGTCTTCGCTGGAATCTTCGTTGAGTGTAGGGCTTGGTTTCTTCTCTAACGCCTTGTGTAACCCGAATTGTATCAACACATCTTTGACTTGCATTTGCCACAAGCCGAAATTGATCTTTCCATCAAATTTCTCCACATCAAACCTCATAGGGCTTGAAAACTTCGACATAACTGTATACTGGAATAGTGCACTTGTAGTCCGTGAACAATACACCAGGTAAGTTCCCAGGAAAGAGAGGTCGGTCACAATGGACACAGTTAAATACCAAGTCTTTCCTAGCCAGAACCTTCCCTAGACATGCACTTTCACACCACCACACTTATTCCAGCAACCAAGAACAATTCTTTTCTGATGTGGAAGATCAGACAATGCTGCAACCACAGAGCATACTAAGAATTTTCTAAAACATCTGACACCTTATCAACCAGGCAACCAGCAACCAGGCTCTGATACCACTTGTTGGGAAAACTTCACCTCCCAAAATCTCTTCTTAAAAAAAATCTGCCTCCTGTAAGAATATCAGAAATAATAGAGAAATAAAATAGAAAATAATAACAATTACCACAACACAAGAATTTACGTGGAAAACTCCAAACCAGGAGAAAAAACTACGGCCCTCAGAAAGAAATTCACTATGTGAAAAATTATTACAATCACATAGACTATTCTCTCACATCCCACGACCCCAATACACCCATACTCTCCAAAGCATACATTAACTCACACCTTCCTACACTATAAAATAATAAGAACAAGAAAGGAATTTAAGAAGAGTAAAAAAACAATGCTTAAAGTGTATCTGACTGGGGCAATTTGAAACCAAAACATTGAGCTCCTTTTATAGCCTTTAGAACCCATTCTCCCTTGTTTTGTTTCAGATGTGGGATTGGTTCCACTTTTATTTTTGCCTTTTGTTTCCGATGTGCGATTGGCTCCGCTTTTATTTTAGCCAATTTCCTAACACTATTTACAATAGAATGGGACTCATGATTATTGCTTTTATCTTACGGTTGTTTGGCCATGTACATTATATTATGTGGGGCAGGAAACTATTATGAATTGAATGTGGCCAAGTTCTTGAAGAAGTGGCAAAAGAAAAGATAGTAAAATGGTCAAGATCTCTAATTTCCTTTTCATATGTTGGTTCTGTTGTTCTTTTTCTCCTAATTGATTGAAACTAAGTAATTGGATCATTTTCCGAACACTTAATGTCCAATCGGTCCTTGAACTTGGAATTTTCTCTAGCTATTTTAAGCATTGTGCCACGTGTTATCTTTGCCTTATGAATTTCATTTCATATGTTTGTTTAGCTATATGGTTTCTAATTAATTTATTTACTTTTAAATTTTCATATAATTACGGTTGTCTTGCGATGCTGCGTATGTTGAGATAGACGTCATGATGACTGTGGTCCATAGGGCACATGAACGAGATAGTCTAGACATATAACAGTTTGACAAATGCTAATGTTTCGTAAGGATCTTATGGTTGTCGTTCAAGGCTCTGAAGAATGAGAGAAGTAAAAGAGGATAGCATTTCTTTGTAGCAAGGGAATAAATTGCAGGTGAATTGAATGTAATGAGAGATGTTCATGTCCTTGTCTTCAAATAACTAAGATGCGTGAATAATGTGATAATAAACTGAGTTTGATCTTATAATTTATTCGATTAAGCATTCTCCTTTTTGTAGGTTGTTGGAGTTTTCAAAATGGTGGTACTTCCTCTTCTGGGCCAGCTTGCTGATGAGTATGGGGCGTACAACCATTGCTCCTGCTCACTGTCTCCACGGCTATATTCCCTTTTGGTATGTCAAAAAGAACTTGTTTTAGGAATCAAGGAACTCATATATGTAATATTGTGAAATATTGCTTATTATATCAAGATTTTAATAATGAAGCATGGAAAATGACATCATGCAAGATTGTTGTACTATTTTGTTTGTTTGACTATCTCATTTTTGTTTTCAGCTTTACTTGCTTTTAATCAGTCCAAGAATTTGTGTATGCCTACTATGTGCTTCGCACTATTTCAAATATTATAAGCCAAGGGAGTGTTTTCTTCATTGCCGTTGCTTATGCGGTAAGATTTATTCCTCATTTATTGATAATTAATAGTGTTCATGGATAGGCAATTTAGGTATCAAATTTCCTCTTCTCTGTTCAGGCAAATGTTATCAATGAAAGCAAAAGGGCTGCAGCATTTAGTTGGATTACCGGCTTCTTCTCTGCTTCACATGTCTTAGGAAATTTATTAGCACTTTTTCTTCCTGAAAAGTACATTTTTCTGGTATGTAATTGAGATGAACCTTGGTGTTACCTTTGTCTTTCGTGTCAGTTTCTTTTTATTGATTGTAGTTTTTAATCTCTTTGATAATGGTTTTGTTTCAGGTTTCGGTAATTCTCTTGATCTTCTGTCCTATTTATATGCAATTCTTCCTGGTTGAGACAGTACAACCTGCTCCAAGAGAGATCAAGAATCATCCTGCTTGACCAAGGTTGTTAAGGTTATTGATAAACGATACAAATCAATGCGGGATGCTGGATTAATGGTTTTTAGTAGGTAGTTGTACATCCCATTTTTAACTCAGATTAACTCGGAGACTTGCATGATATTAGTTAGTATGTTTAAATTGCTTCTTTTTAAAATTTTTCACACGTGTTGTTATGATGCCAAAACTTCTATTTTCACGCGTTCTAGCTACTGAAGGACAGTTTCTTTTTTTTTCTTTTTTCAGTCCAACACTAAGGGGTATTCTTTTGTTTCCTTCTTCTATGAGTTGGGAATGTCTGGCATCACTGCTGTCTTATTTGTAAGTTCTCTCTTTATATGAGATATTTTTAAGCTGGTTGCCTTATTATGTTAAATGTTAATCATCTTTAGTGGGATGCTGATAAAATTGAGGGAAATTTGAATCAAATTTGCTACTTTTGGTGCATAAGTTGGTGCATCTGAGACTTAATTCCTAGAAATAAAATCTTAAGGGCAGTTAAGAAAAACAGTGTCACTTAACTTTACATAATTCAATCATTAAGGCTAGTGCAAGTACAGTTTGTGGAAATAATACAAACCCATTCATTTGAATAAAGAAATTTGAGAAAATTGTGCGACTTATTTTCTATTTAAATTTTATTAGTTAATAGACTTTATATAACTACTTTTGCAGTATTATCTGAAAGCAGCTTTTGGTTTCAGCAAGAATCAGTTTTCAGAACTTCTAATGGTGGTCGCAGTAGGTTCAATTGTTTCACAGGTAAATTCTTTTAGCAGTAACATGAACAGGGGACAGTTAGATGCATTATTCATGAAGATTTTGAGATTTTGTCACGATACGTTTATTCAGTGAACAGAATTGATTTTCACTTTCTGAATGCTTTTGATCCTTGAAAATATTTCAGCCTAAGATATTTTTTTGTTCTGTGCTTTGCTACTACTAGATTTTGGTGCTTCCTCTTCTCAATCCATTTGTTGGAGAGAAGGTGATACTATGCATTGCCTTGCTTGCATCGATAGCTATGTAAGTGCCTTATTTTACCACCAGCAAAAGAAGAACAAGAAAAAGAGGAAAATATGACGATTTGCTGATTCTGTGCAGGCATTGTTCTATGGCCTGGCATGGGCATCTTGGGTACGTGCTTGTATATTACCATTCTTGTGTCATTCTTGGTTCTTTCGTCAAGAGTAAGCTTCATTGCCTAGACTAACAGTAGACAAAATTGTCTTTAAGATCACATGTTTGAAATGCCTTGGTTTACTATATGTGTGCTTGTCTCTGGCACTTTGGCTACTTCAATATAATTTATCGATTATTAGCACAAAAAAATCATAAATGATTGATTCTATTACTCTTCCCTCTGTTGAGTATAAGTAAGTAAAATTATCTTCAACATGGCTAGGTAAAAGATTAAAAAAAAAAAACTATTTCTAGTCTCAGGATCAAATTTAATTGTGGTCAAAATTCTATACAAAGCTTTTTCAAATTATTTACAGGCAGTCTTTCCATTATGCAGGTGCCATACCTAAGTGCCTCATTTGGTGTCATTTATGTCCTTGTAACACCTTCTGTAAGTAATAGTATCCCTAATCTTTGTTACATTTCGTATTATGTATAATGTTTGTATTGAGTATAACTAAGGAATTCTCTGAATTCAATTTTAATGGTCATCTTGATTGATGTTTGAATATGCAGACTTATGCTATCATTTCGAAAGCATCAAGCTTAAATGATCAGGTTTGTAAAACTATCTAATAATCTTCTTTTGATTGGCTTTAAAGTATGTAGATGAATACCATCTGCACTCCTAAATTGAAGTTCTCTTCTTTTGATTAAGATCTTCATAGCAAACCTCTAGTTTTAGGGCTGGTCAGAAAATTGTTTCGTCAAGCTTTCATATTTCTGAGAAGACAAAATTATTAAACTCGATATATTAACTTGAAATTTTGATTCTTCAAATATTAATATTAAGAAAGAATAGAAAACAACTGAGCAGATGTGATCCCTCTTTGGCATAATTTAAATCGGACATAATCTTGTGGTTTGCCTGAGTAGACAAACTTTCCTATTTAAGTTGTGATTTGTGTAAGTGAATTAACTTAATAATTGCCAATTTTCTCACTGAAGTTGGTTTTTGGATGAATATCCAAATTCAGTTTTAATTTTCTACACATACTATATTCCTCTCTGTTATCTCATATGTTAGTGTCCGATATAGGGAAAGGCCACAAGGATTTATCGCCGGTGTGCCAATCAATAGCAAGTTTGTTATCACCACTTGCGATGAGTCCATTGACTTGTGAGTTATCTGTTTTTTCCTTGAATGAATTGATGTTCAAACCACTTGAAAACCATATAGCCAAATTTCTGAAATTGGTTATCAGCGTGTTCATATCTAGCGATGCCCCTTTCAATTGTAAAGGCTTCAGTATCGTTGTCGCATCTATATGCATGGTAATCTTCTCTTTCTTTCGCTTGTGCATACAATTTTTCAATTATGAACATTTTTACTCTCTTTAGATGAATCTTGACTATAAAATATTTTTTTTCTCTTAGATGATCGCTTTATGCATTGCTTGCCTACTTAAAACAGATGAAAACATACAATGACAAGGAAGATGTGGAAACACCACTTTTAAGTGAAAGTTAATTGTCTTGTCCAGTAGGATTTAGTTATCTTACTGGTTGAGTATACCCATCGATAATAACCTTTTGATTGATTGTAAAAATGATTATTGACAAATATTTAAAGATTATTATTGATGAGTAACTTTACCTAACCAATAAGTTAGTCAAATCCATCCAACAACTTTGTATAATGAGGTGGAAGTTATAAATGTTAGTCTTTCCATCAGTTGTGGGTGGGGGTGGCCAAACATACCCAAACTCAGGGAACCCACTTTATTTGAGGCAATTTTGAAGCAAAAAGTAGCAATCCGTTTGGGGCACCCTAAACAATTTTGGGATCGGTTTGGGGTGAACCGAGTCGAACTTAATCCAATCCGTTGTCATCCCTAATGACTATGTAGTAGTAATATGTTTGGATTGTGTAATGAAATTTTATTGTAAATGTAGCAAGTCTTTTGATATTTGTAATTAAACATTGTAATGTAACAAGTCTTTTGTATTTGTATTTAAAATTTGTGGAATTTTATATTAATAATTATATATATATGTGATGTTATATTGTAATTAAATCAAACTATTGGAAGTTTAAATGTGTATATAATATATCATATATATTTTTTTTTGTATATGTGTTTTTGAATTATTATATCATTAATTAAAAATTAAATTAGATGAATAGGTTGGGTTTGAGCAAGTTCCTTCAATCGGGTTTGGATTTGAAAGTGGAAAGTTATGATCCATGTGGGACACTAGTTAGGTTGGGGGAACCCCTCAAAAATTCTAGATTGATTTAAAACGAACCGACCCAAACCAGATCCGATCTATTGCTATCCCTAATCGTGAGCAAGGCTGATATGCGAGTGTAAATATTATTCTGAGTATTCACCCATTGAGAGACAACACTATAGTTATGTATTTGATATTCCACTATGTTTTAATCATCCCCTTCAACTGAAACAAACCAGCAATTCTTTTACTTGTGATATGAATTTGAATTTGCTTAATGGGTCGATGGTTTAGTTTAATTCACAACAAAAAGACCTTGCTCAGGTCTTTGACATCAATGGAATCCATTTTGTCTTAACAAAAGCACAAAGATTTTAGCTATAAACCACTACGTCAACACAAATCTACAATGACTTGTTTGTTGAGTGGATTCCAGTTCAATCCCACATTTGACAACAAATCCAATCCTATGTATTGCATCATTCTCGCACGGCGAACTAATGCATTCAACGGAGCGGGACTAATGCATACCACTTGAAAGGATGGGACTAGATAGTCCCACCCTTTAATTGTTTATTTTATTGAGGGCAAACAACATAATAATCAAATTCAACTCTACTAGTTTGCAAAAGTGGACAAAGTTCGTGAAAGCGGTCATAGTTCACGAAAGCAATTAAAATTTGCGAAAGCAATCATAGTTAATGAAAAAGCTAAATTATTCACGAAAGCTAAATTGTTCCCTAAACTCTAAATTGTTCTTGAAACCTACATCATTCGCAAACTAATAGTGGCTTCGTAAACCCTAATCAGTTAGAGATATGTATTCTTAGTTTGCGATGATCTACCTCAACAACTAAATCAAACATGAAATCGTGATCTAATACATTCAAAATTGGTTTCGCCCCAAATCCTTCCTTTCTCAAATATGTACAATGCAAGTTCACGTTACATTCAAATCAACCACCATTTAAATTTTAAAAAACAAAACCTCAAATAGCAAAGAATTTTCTCCCATCCAATGAACAGTCACTCTCAATAAACAATCGTCTCCTCTGCTATTGTTTTATCTCTTGACATCGTACATTCATTGGTCGGTTATCAAATTGTGGTTTGTCTTTACAACCGTCGCTTGTGGGAGTTTTTGTGTGTGTTTTGTTAATAAAAATGGAACATCGATTATGGGTTGTTTTCTTTGTTTTGTTCGAAAACTGTTTAATTTTAATTTAATTTTATTTAAAACAAAAACCGATATAGATTCAAAAGCATTTTTATCATAAAAATAAGCTAAACAATATTTAGTGTTATTACAACTCATTTCAATTTTATGGTGCTAGTCAAATAAGTCCCCAATCCTTTAGTGTTATATAGAAAAAGAAATCTTGAGTTTAAGTATATTTAAAGTCTAGGTTAATTTGTAGAATTTATCATTTAATTAACTTGGGGTTCTTTCCTTCTCTTTTTTTTTTTTTTATATGTTTGGTGAGAATAAACTAAATCTCTGCCATGATTCTTCAAAATATATGTCTCTCTCTCTCTCTCTCTCTCCTCTCTCTCTCTGTGCCACGATTAGGTTGAGATACATAACCCATTATTACGAAGTTTTGTTTTTAGATGACATGGGATTGATTATTCTGTCAATTTCCTACCACTGTCATAGTCAATGCTTACATGGCTTTTTTTTTTTTTTAATGGGTTGTTTAACCATTGTAATAATAGTAAGCTTGCTCGTCAATGAAGTCATCTTTTTATCATATTCTATAATTGGTCGTCTTTGCGTGACGGCATGATACTTAGCGGTTTTATCAATAGATTAACAATTAATTATATATAACAAACAATGTTCCAACAAGTTATGAAAAAAGCCCCGGCGTCTGGCGTGCTGCTTTAGTGAAGGCAGCACACCTTAACTTTCCTAGCAAAGGCGAGAGTGCACGTTTCAAATTGCTAGTGCCACCTAACAAATGTAGCTGTTTTCCGCTTCCTATGTGGGGTCCTTCTCTCTCTCTTGGGAGCCATTCTCTTGTTTCAAGGAGTTTTCGTTCAGATCGCATCTTAGTGAATCTTATTTAAAGAGTTCGACAATATTACCTATTCTTGTAATAGTATATAACAAGTCAAAAAAAAAAAAAAAAAACCAAAAAACTCATGAGTAAAGTGTCTCAGTGATACACTCTCGCCTAGTTTGCTTGTCAATAAGCAAAGGGTTAGGTTCGAGTGCTTTTATCCACATAATAGATAATTTCTAAATAACTCATAAATTTGGGCAATTTATAAAAAGTCTCATTAATTTTTAGACGATTTTTCCACTGTTTGTGGAGAGCTCTTTTTCACCTATTAGGAAATAACAGTGGTAGTGGTAATAGTTCGGATTGCACCTCATAGACTCAAATCATGAGATCCCGACAGTTGTGATGTGTCATTGTATTGTCAAAAGAAAAAAAAAAAAAAAGTTACAAACAAAAGTTCCTAAACTATTAAAACCGGACTTGGATTAGAATCCCCATTAATTAAAAACTCTTCAACTTTGAAAGAGTGTAATTATAAACTCTTGTTAAATTAAAATCTATGATAATCTAATAATTAATTAAAATAATATTAAATATTGTTTTTATAAAAAATATTTCGATTAAATATCTACCATGTTAATATATTTACGTATTTAGACCTGTTAGAATTCTTATATATTATATATTATTATCAAAACAATTTAGCTTTATTGACAGCGACGAGGCATGTTACAGCTCGGTCCCCCTCTGGTCATCAAGTAAAGTTTTATTTAATTTTTTTTATTAATTATTTATATTTGCTATTAAAAGTTTACCAAAATTTTATGCTGACCCCCTAAACTGATGGAACTAACTTCAAGGGCGGGTTAAGGGGTGCAGAGGTCACTACACCCCCAATTATTTGTAAAAAATTACATATATAATCCTTAATTTTATATAAAATTTACTTTATTTTCTTCTAAATACATATATTTTTGGATAGTATTTCATTCTAAATACTATACATGTGTATATTGTACTCTTAAACCTGTTTTATGGGCTTCATCTTTGACATGCTTCACTCCTATCCATTGAGATTCGACGAGCAGATGATTGGAGATGGATTTATAGGGGAGAAGAGATGTTTTTGAAATTTTTGTTTTACAATTTTTAGGAAATATTTTGTCTTTATAATAAACAAGAATAATAATCTTAAAAAATAAAATAAAATAAACAAGAATAATAAAATTACTGAAAAATGTTTAGGGGCATTAATGGGATTTTCTCTAAAGTTTTTACAGTTTAATGATTAGATGGCGACCTTAGAATTTTAAACTACCAGTCAACTTATCCATCACTGTCTCACCAAAGTCTACAACGAACGGTCAAAAGGTGCTTTCTGCTTTGCTGCAGTACTCTTATGGGTCCCAGGTTCAATATCCGACAGCTGATTTCGTTCCACTTCGATTATTTCTTACACCAATCTCAGTAAAAAAAAAAAAAATCTACACCAAACACTTTAGATGAAAATTATACTATTGTTTTTATTACTATTGATTTTTACTGCTAAATCTCTTTTTTGTTTTTTTGTTTTGTTTTGTCTTTTTTTTTTGAAGGCTACTACTTGATCTTTTATTAGATGAACGACCGCACCAAACAGTCTCTCAATGCATCCAAATATATTATGTACGTATGTGGAAATTTGGATTTTTGTGAGAAATCAGATTGCACGAAAACAATCAGTCCTAAAATAGGCAAACTCCATGCACTTCACGTCGACCAGAGATGTGCCGTCTAATTTGAATGTTGATTAGGTCCTGGATTGATAGAATTATATATATATGTATATATATTCATTCTAGAATAATAGATCTTTTGAAAGAATAAATAGTTGTGACTTTATAAATTCAATATAAAATAGAGTGCTCTTATGTTTTTATAATTATCTCTTGATCCAAAAATTTAAACAGATAGAAAATGATCTAATCATAATATTTAAGATTTAATTGTATGATTTAAATTAATAAAAAATGACTTAATTATAGTATTTAAGACTTAAATTATAATATGTTAATATATATCAATTATAATATTTAAAATTTAAGATAATAGTACGTTCATACATCCTCTATAAATGATATATAACACATATTAAACGTTTTTTATCATATAATATATACAATTAGAGTTTTAGATGAAGAAGAAGAAAAGATTTGAATCCACGAATTTTAATTTTAATATCATATTAGTTATCGTTAAATCTAAAATTTTAAATTAATAGAAAATAGATCCGGATATTAAAATCGCAGGCTCACGAAACCGCCGTAAAAAGCACAAATGAAGAAAATTGGAGGAAATCGTCAGCATGACTGTCGCGGAAAAGCTAAATGAGCACAAGCAAAACAGTGGCCAACACACGTCCAACAGATGTCAACACGTGTAGAAGTGTCATCTTCCACATGAACTTCTGCTTTATAAAAGCTCATATCTGTCACGTCACCCCCATCGCATGAACCAAGCTGAAATGGGTTGGAAGGATTGGGGGTTTTGGGAGCTGAGGCCTCTTCTGCACTTGTTGTTGCCACTTTGTGTTCACTGGATTGCGGAGGAGATGACTGTTTCGGTGCTTGTTGATGTGACTACTAATGCCTTGTGTCCAGGCCAGTCAACTTGTTCCGAGGCTATCTACATAAGTGGTCTTCAACAAACGGTAACTCATTTTATATATGTTTTGTTGTTGTTGGTGCTCACGTGTTGTCTGGTTGGTGAGAAAATGAATATCTTGTCTGGGCTTATGATGGAGCTGCTGTTTACTCTATAATCTTAGTACACCTTCCTGAGTTTGCTTGGAAGCCAAATTGACAGAGTTGTTGGCTTTGTTGATTAGAGATCATGTAATTGACTCATCAGATTCTGTTTTTCTCAATGAAATGTTGATTATGCCTTAACTTATTAATAATTAAAATTAATGCTCAAGTGGGCAGGTTTGGTAGCTAATAAATGTTTGTCTTAGCCTCAAGCAAACAAAAATGGTTAATCTTTAAGTTAATGCTAAATGAATTCTGATTCAGTAAAAAGATTATTTGTAGGTACCTTATCCAGAAGCTTCAAATTAATTTAGATGGCTTTCTACCATTTTTCACTAGATATGTTAGCTATAAACTTATAGAAAGATTTTGATTCCAAAAGCTCAGACATGCACTCTATATTCTGAAAATTTATTCTCTTATTTGATACACGGACTTATTCGATCGCTAATCGATCAATTATCTGTTTTTGAATGCTTCCTGCAACTTGATCCCTGAACTTTTTACTTTGGATTGGACTGTCGAAGTTGTTCTTATTGTAATGAAAGTTTTGTTTAAGTGGAATTTAGACAAGTGGATAATAGCTCCTTGAAAGTGTGAGCTTACTAGTGTTATTAGGTTCTACAGATTCCAAGTTTGTTGTGTGCTAAATTTTTAAGTACAACTTGTTTCGTTGTTAAAACGTTTGCTTTTATTTGTTCTATTTACAATAGAATGGGATCATGATTATTGCTTTTATCTTACGGTTGTTTGGCCACGTACATTATATTATGTGGGGGAGGAAACTATTATGAATTGAATGTGGCCAAGTTCTTGAAGAAGTGGCAAAAGAAAAGATAGTAAAATGGTCAAGATCTCTAATTTCCTTTTTCATATGTTGGTTCTGTTATTCCTTTTTTTCCTAATTGATTGAAACTAAGTAACTGGATCACTTTCCGAACACTTAAGGTCCAATCGGTTGTTGAACTTGGAATTTTCTCTAGCTATTTTAAGCATCGTGCCACATGTTATCTTTGCCTTATGAATTTCATTTCATATGTTTGTTTAGCTATATGGTTTGCTAATTAATTTATTTACTTTTAAATTTTCATATAGTTACGGGTGTCTTGCGATTCTGCATATGTTGAGATAGACGTCACGATGACTGTGGTCCCTAGGGCACATGAACGAGATAGTCTAGACATATAACAGTTTGACAATACTAATGTTCGTAAGGATCTTATGGTTGTCGTTCAAGGCTCTGAAAGAATGACGAGAAGTAAAAGAGGATAGCATTTCTTTGTAGTAAGGGAATAAATTGTAGGTCAATTGAATGTAATGAGAGATGTCATGTCCTTGTCTTCAAATAACTAAGACGCGTGGAATAATGTGATAATAAACTGAGTTTGATCTTATAATTTATTCGATTAAGCATTCTCCTTTTTGTAGGTTGTTGGAGTTTTCAAAATGGTGGTACTTCCTCTTTTGGGCCAGCTTGCTGATGAGTATGGGCGTAAAACCATTGCTCATGCTCACTGTATCCACGACTATATCCCTTTTGGTATGTCAAAAAGAACTTGTTTTAGGAATCAAGGAACTCATATATGTAATATTGTGAAAATATTGCTTATTATATCAAGATTTTAATAATGAAGCATGGAAAATGACATCATGGAAGATTGTTGTACTATTTTGTTTGTTTGACCATCTCATTTTTGTTTTCAGCTTTACTTGCTTTTAATCAGTCCAAAGAATTTGTGTATGCCTACTATGTGCTTCGCACAATTTCATATATTATAAGCCAAGGGAGTATTTTCTGCATTGCTGTTGCTTATGCGGTAAGATTTATTCCTCATTTATTGATAATTAATAGTGTTCATGGATAGGCAATTTAGGTATCAAATTTCCTCTTCTCTGTTCAGGCAAATGTTATCAATGAAAGCAAAAGGGCTGCAGCATTTAGTTGGATTACCGGCTTCTTCTCTGCTTCACATGTCTTAGGAAATTTATTAGCACTTTTGCTTCCTGAAAAGTACATTTTTCTGGTATGTAATTGAGATGAACCTTGGTGTCACCTTTGTCTTTTGTGTCAGCTTCTTTTAATTGACAGTAATTTTTAATCTCTTTGATAATGGTTTTGTTTCAGGTTTCGGTAATTCTCTTGATCTTTTGTCCTATTTATATGCAATTCTTCCTGGTTGAGACAGTACAACCTGCTCCAAGAAGAGATCAAGAATCATCCTGCTTGACCAAGGTTGTTAAGGTTATTGATAAACGATACAAATCAATGCGAGATGCCGGATTAATGGTTTTTAGTAGGTAGTGGTGCTTCCCATTTTTAACTCAGATTAACTTGGAGACTTGCATGATATTAGTTAATATGTTTTAATTGCTTCTTTTTAAAATTTTTCACAGGAGTTGTTATGATGCCAAAACTTCTATTTTCACACGTTCTAGCTACTGAAGTACAGTTTCTTTTTTTCTACTGAAGTACAGTTTCTTTTTTTCTTTTTTCAGTCCAACACTAAGGGGTATTTCTTTTGTTTCCTTCTTCTATGAGTTGGGAATGTCTGGCATCACTGCTGTCTTATTTGTAAGTTCTCTCTTTATATGAGATATTTTAAGCTGGTTGCCTTATTATGTTAAATGTTAATCATCTTTAGTGGGATGCTGATAAAATTGAGGGAAATTTGAATCAAATTTGCTACTTTTGGTGCATAAGTTGGTGCGTCTGAGACTTATTTCCTAGAAATAAAATCTTAAAGCCAGTTAAGAAAAACAGTGTCACTTAACTTTACATAATTCAATCATTAAGGCTAGTGCAAGTACAGTTTGTGGAAATAATACAACCCCATTCATTTGAATAAAAGTAATTTGAGAAAATTGTGCGACTTATTTTCTATTTAAATTTTATTAGTTAATAGACCTTTATATAACTACTTTTGCAGTATTATCTGAAGGCAGCTTTTGGTTTCAGCAAGAATCAGTTTTCAGAAATTCTAATGATGGTCGGAGTAGGTTCAATTGTTTCACAGGTAAATTCTTTTAGGAGTAACATGAACAGGGGACAGTTTGATGCATTATTCGTGAAGATTTTGAGATTTTGTCACCATTTGTTTATTCAGTGAACAGAATTGATTTTCACTTTCTTGAATGCTTTTGATCCTTGAAATATTTCAGCCTAAGATATTTTTTGTTCTGTGCTTTGCTACTACTAGATTTTGGTGCTTCCTCTTCTCAATCCATTTGTTGGAGAGAAGGTGATACTATGCATTGCCTTGCTTGCATCGATAGCATATGTAAGTTGCCTTATTTTACCACCAGCAAAAGAAAAACAAGAAAAAAGAGGAAAATATGACGATTTGCTGATTCTGTGCAGGCATTGTTCTATGGCCTGGCATGGGCATCTTGGGTACGTGCTTGTATATTACCATTCTTGTGTCATTCTTGGTTCTTTCCTCAAGAGTAAAGCTTCATTGCTTAGACTAACAGTAGACAAGATTGTCTTTAAGATCACATATTTAACGCCTTGGTTTACTATATGTGTGCTTGTCTCTGGCACTTTGGCTACTTCAATATAATTTATCGATTATTAGCACAAAAAAAATCATATATGATTGATTCTATTACTCTTCCCTCTTATGAGTATAAGTAAGTAAAATTATCTTCAACATGGCTAGGTAAAAGATTTAAAAAAAAAAGAACTATTTCTAGTCTCAACATGAAATTTAATTGTGGTCAAAATTCTATACAAAGTTTTTCAAATTATTTACAGGCAGTCTTTCCATTATGCAGGTGCCATACCTAAGTGCCTCATTTGGTGTCATTTATGTCCTTGTAACACCTTCTGTAAGTAATAGTATCCCTAAATCTTTGTTACATTTTGTATTATGTATAATGTTTGTATTTGAGTATAACTAAGGAATTCTCTGAATTCAATTTTAATGGTCATCTTGATTGATGTTTGAATATGCAGACTTATGCTATCATTTCGAAAGCATCAAGCTTAAATGATCAGGTTTGTAAAACTATCTAATAATCTTCTTTTGATTGGCTTTGAAGTATGTAGATGAATACCATCTGCACTCCTTAATTGAAGTTCTCTTCTTTTGATTAAGATCTTCATAGCAAACCTCTAGTTTTAGGGCTGGCAGAAGATTGTTTAGTCAAGCTTTCATATTTCTGTGAAGACTAAATTATTAAACTCGATCTATTAACTTGAAATTTTGATTATTCAAATATTAATATTAAGTAAGAAAGAATAGAAAACAACTGAGCAGATGTGATCCCTATTTGGCATAATTTAAATTGAACATAATCTTGTGGTTTGCCTGAGTAGACAAACTTTCCGATTTAAGTTGTGATGTGTGCAAGTGAATCAACTTAATAATTTGTCAATTTTCTCACTGAAGTTGGTTTTTTGGATGAATATCCAAAATCAGTTTTAATTTTCTACACGTACTATATTCTCTCCAGTATCTCATATGTTAGTGTCTGATATAGGGAAAGGCACAAGGATTTATCGCCGGTGTGCAAGCAATAGCAAGTTTGTTATCACCACTCGCGATGAGTCCATTGACTTGTGAGTTATCTGTTTTTTCCTTGAATGAATTGATGTTCAAACCACTCAAAAAACCATATAGCTTAATTTCTGAAATCATGTATCAGCTTGGTTCATATCTAGCGATGCCCCTTTCAATTGTAAAGGTTTCAGTATCATTGTCGCATCTATATGCATGGTAATCTCTCATTCTTTCTCGCTTGTGCACACAATTTTTCAATTATGAACATTTTTACTCTCTTTAGATGAATCTTGACTATAAAATATTTTTATTTTCTTAGATGATCGCTTTGTGCATTGCTTGCCAACTTAAAACAGACAAAACATACAATGACAGGGAAGATGTGGAAACACCACTTTTAAGTGAAAGTTAATTGTCTTGTCCAACAGGATTTGGTTACCTTACTGGTCGGGTATACCTATCAATAACAGCTTTTGAATTAGTTGTAAAAGTGGTTATTGAAAAATATTCAAAGATTGTTAATGATGAGTAACCTTACCTAATCAATAAGGTAGTTAAATCCGTCCAACAACTTTGTATAATGAGGTGGAAGTTGTAAATGTTAGGCTTTCCATCAGTCGTGAGTGGGGGTGGCAAAATTACTCAAACTCAGGGAACCTAGTCTATTCGAGATAAGTTTGGAGCAGGAAGTAACGATCCGTTTGGAGTACTCTAAAAAATTTCGGATCAAGTTTGGGATGGACCGACCCAGACCCAATCCAACTCTTTGCCATCCCTAATGACCACATAGTAGTAATATTTTGGATTGTGTAATGAAATTTTATCATAAATGTAGGAAGTCCTTTGATATTTGTAATGAAACATTTGTAATGTAACAAGTCTTATGTATTTGTATTTAAAAATTTGTGGAATTTTATATTAATAATTATATAGATGTGATGTTATAGTGTAATTAAATTACACTATTGGAAGTTTAAATGTGTAATTTTTTTTTTTTTTTTTTTGTATATTTGTTTTTGAATTAATTATATCATTAATTAAAAACTAAATTGGATGAATGGATTAAGTTTGAGCAAGTCCCTTCAATCAGATTCGGATTTAGGAGCGGAAAGTAACGATTCATTTAGGGCACTAGTTAGGTTGGGGGAACCCCTCAAAAACTCTGGATCAAAATTGGGATGAACAAACTCAAACTAGATTCGACCCATTGCCATCCCTAGCTATGAGCAAGATTGATATGCGAGCATAAATATCATTTTGAATATTCACCCATTCAAAGACAACACTGTAGTTATGTATTTGATAGTCCACTATTTTTTTATCATCCCCTTCAACTGAAACAATCCAGCAATTCTCTTTTCCTGTAACATGAATTTGAATTTGCTTAATGGGTCGATGGTTTAGTTTAATTCACAACAAAAAGACCTTACTTGGGTCTTTGACATCAATGGAATCCATTTGTCTTAACAAAAGCACAAAGATTATAGCTATAAACCAATACTTCAATACAAATCTACAATGACTTGTTTGTTGAGTGGATTTCAGTTCAATCCCATGTTTGACAACGAATCCAATCCAATGTATTGCATCAGTCCCGCATTGGCGAACTAATGCATTCAAGAGAGCGGGACTAATGCATCGCACTAGAAAGGATGTGACTAAATAGTCCCACCCTTTAATTGTTTATTTTATTTATACTACTAAATATGAGAAAAATTACAATGCCAATGCTTCCACAAAGATGGAGTTTTTTTCGCTGGAATTGTCTTCTGGGGCCTTACAGGATTTTGACTCTGGCTGTGGATTTGGTTCTTGATGCTCATTTTAAGACGTTGGAGGTGAAATTAAATCAACATTTGATGATAATTTTGATTTAGCAGGCCTTCCGCGGGCACGCTTGCCAGATCCCTCCATACTGGCATCTGCATTTCTCTTATTTTCTGAGGGCCTTCCTTGCGCTCGCCTTTGTTGTTGCTCCTCATGATTTTGATGATCAGACAAGAGAGATCCCTCCATACTGCCATCTGCATTAGTCTTCCTTTTAGAAGGCCTTCCCGGGGCTCGCTTTTGTTGTTGCTCCCCATGCTTGTGATGATCAAGGAACATAGATGATCCCTCCATACTGGCATCCGCTTCTGTCTTCTTTTTAGAAGGGCTTCCTTTGTCATGCTTTTTCCGCTGCTCCTCATGAAAAACCAGAGATTTCTTCATACTGGCATCTGCATTTGTCTTCCTTTTAGAAGGCCTTCCTCGGGTTCGACTTGGTGCTTGTTTCTGCACATGATGCTGATCATTTAAGACCGACAATTCTGTCACAGAAGGGTCAAAATCTGGCTTCACTTTAGGAGGTCTCCCCCGACGTTGACACTGTAGTTTCCGTTGCACCTGTTCAGACTGCAGATTCCCCAAGGGCAATGATTCTTCCGTGCTTTTCACTACAACAGATTCAGACTGGGAATGGGGCTGCTCCTGTGTCTGCTGCTGAGAAGTGCTGTCTGAATCAACAGTTGTTATTGTTGTTGGCTGGGATTTTTAAGCTGCTTTGTCTGACCATGACGGTTCACTTGCCGCTCTGTACATTGAGATATCTTAACCACAGCCTTATGTCCATGTTTTTGTTGCCTTCCACGATTTAAAGGTGATTGCTCTGCTGATTGAGATCCCTTAACGACCTCTGTTTGTGATCCTTGCACTTTCAGCCTTCTATTGATTGAAGCCTCTGGATTTCGCTTCAGCTTTGCTTTCCATGAAGCAAGGGTAAAATCATTATCAGCCTCAACAGTTGTAAGAACTGGTTCATGTTCAGATGGCCTTGGACCCCTAGGCCGTAATTTTTTCAATTGCTGTTGATCTGGCATCTTCTTTCTCTGAACACACTGCTTTGCAATAGAAGTAGCTCTAGTTACTTTAGCCTTAGATAGCATTTGACGGAGAGGTGGTAATCGCTCCTGCAGCGTTTGTCCTTGCATTTGCTGCTGTGTTAACTCATGCTCTGTAGGCCTTCCCTCAACTAGATTTTCTTGTTGCTGTTCCTCTCCAAGCGGCAAGAGTTAAACAATATCAAAAATAGATTTAGTGCTTGTGATGTTAAATACAATTTAACTATTTTTTAAAATAATTCAGCATGTTTTTTCGTATCCTGCTTGTTCATTAAATAATTAGTTAATAAATTGATAGAAGCTAATACTAATTGCTACCTTGAATGCCGGTGCTATTGCAACATCCCTTAAAGTGATTTCCTGCTGATGATCTGTAGAAAATTTCTCCACTGGCATCAAGTTGGTGTCACTTATTGACAAATTGATCTCTGTAGGAAGAGTTTTTGTCTTTTGAAGCTCTGCCTGCTTTCCCAGGTCAACTGCCTGTAATTCCACGGAACTTGTTACCGGCTGAGATTCTGGTAGCTTTTCAATAAACTGCATATCTAAAGGAGAAGTCTCTGTTTCTGGCCTGGATATAGCTGCCTCCCCTAAAGAATTGATGCTTGGTTCTGTTGTGGGGGACTCTCTATTTTCTTCTAGTACCATTCCTATGCTTTCAACAAACCCTTGTGAATTCTCATTCTTGTCATGCAGTGAATTCGGTTGCAATACAAATGCCTTTTGCTGTCCACATAGCTTCACTAACTTGTTTCGATCCCGATTTAACCCCTCCAAAACTGTTATTCCAACTTCAGGTGGCCTCTTGCAAGTAGGAAGCTCAATTTGACAGCTCTGTTCAAACGCCATCAAACTTGTTGGTACACTATCAGAAGCCAAAATTGTTTTTGGCTGAGATTCTGAAACCTCCAGTTGACCACAAATCTCATGCTGTTGAGGTTGATAATCATGAACAGGTGAAGGTTCACTCCCTTGTAGACAAGTTTCCTTTGTCTGCTGTGGATGATTCTCTAATGAATTCTTCTGTTGCGTAGGCCTTAAATTATTATGCTCCAACACATCCATCTCCATAATATCATTCAGCTTCGCTCCTATCTTGTATGTCTTCTTCAATAGTTCCATTACCTCTTCCTATTGATAAAAATAAATAAATTTTGCTTAATGATAGGAAACGAAAACAAGAGGGTAATAAAAATAAATAAACAATCATAACAGGTGCACCAAGTGGAATTAAACAGAAAGCATTATCAGGTAACACACCTTCGTTAAATGTGATGAACCAAAATGATCCTCTAGATTTGCAGAATCATACGGGGTGCTTGCTGTGGCTTTATCTTTCTTTTTCTTCTTGACGAAGCGCACCAGAGAGTTGCTATTCGAATTACAAGAAAAGAACATTGTTAGATCAACGATGAGAGGAGAAAAAAGAGAGGCACATATAAGATCAAGATTAATACAAAAGGAAACACCTGAGATCCATAATCTGGTGACACACTTCCATTTCTAGCTCTTGTAACTTCTTTTCCTCACAACTCAATTCAAGACACTGCCCTTGCACTTCCTCCATAATTTCAATTTGTATATCAGCTACTCGGGCTTGTGCTTCTCTACCTTCACTTTCTAGCTTCCGAATTGGATTGCTCTCCACAGGTGTCTCACTTCTCCGTACTCCAAGGAGTGCTCCTTCGATTACTACATCTTCTTGTACTTCTTGAACTACTCGTTCAGTCACTTCACCACTTGTTCTTGCTTGGTGACTCTCCTCTTCTTGACATTGTTTCTCTCTAGTCCCTTCAATTGTTTTGCATGGTACTACTTGACATTGTTTCTGCGAATTGATTTCTTCTGCCATTGTTTCAATTTGTGTATCTGCTGACTCAACTTGTTCTTCTCTAGCTTCACTTTCTGGATCTCGAATCAGATTGCCATCCCCAGGTTTCTTACTGTTCTGCTCGCTATGGCACGGTTCTTCAGTTACTAAATCTTTTCGTACTTCTTGAATTTCCTTTTCTGTCACTTCATCATTCTTTCTTGCTTGATGACCCTCTTTGTCTGCTGCATTCCCTTCTACTTGACTTTCCTGTACATTCAATTCCATTTGCTGTTGATTCTGTTGCTCTTGCATAAGATCATATTCTTTGGCTCCTTTACATTGTTCATCTTCAATCATTTTATATTGTGCTTCTTCCACTTCATTGAGTTCTTCAATCAGTACAGCATCCCCTGGTTCATTATTTTCTCCAATCAATCCTATTCTTTGTTCTTCTAATTGTTTTTGTTCTTCAGCTCCTTCAGATATTTTCTCACATGCTTGATTACGTTCCTGGCCTTCTTCAATCGTTTGTTTTTGCTGTGATCGAACTCCTTTGACAGTACGCAGCCTACCCTGCCTAAACTTCCTCAACTGTTTCTGTCCCTTCCACTTATGAACAGAATCAGAATACTTACACGGAAGAAGATAACAGTTTGCAGAGGTGTAAACAATCTCCCCTTTTGTAATGAGTTTCTGTAGATGATGACTTAAAAAACTTGCATGGGCAAATGGCAAATCATCGTACTCAGTCTCGATGAATTTTGATATCGCTTCCTCACTCAATCCTCCTTGATCATTTAACTCCGATAATGCCTTCTGTATCATCTACTCAAAGAGTAACACCCCCAAAAAAAAGTGAACTGTTTAGTAAGACAAAGAAAACAAATAGGAAATGGATAAACTTAAACAACTTCTCAAAGAAACTTGAACCATAAGACAAGAGTAGTACAGAAGCATATGGTGGATGATCAGGTGTGTGAGAGAGCTTGCAGAATCGTTTTTCAATTTCCTTCTCGTGGAGGCGTATGGATGGATTTAAGCTTTCAAGCTGCCTCATTATATGCTCAAGTTTCTGTCTCTCAGAACGAAAACCAAAAATGTGAACACAATGGAATAGAGCAACCTAGAAAAAGCAAACTACTTATGACAAATATTAGTCAATGACAAATGAAGGTGTCATATACAAAGCATTAGATACAGGATAATAGCGGTGTAATAAGCTCGAGCAGCAGTGCTGTTCCAATATATAAACAGCTATCTGATCTACCTATCCTCTAAAAATGAGTATGTAACAGAAAGAGGCACACAAATAGATCAGTAAAGCTGTCAAGACACTGACCCAATAGAAATCAATGAGACATAACATGTTTCTTCTTTTGCTTTGTACAAGAAACAAACTATGACAAACAAAATAACAAGAATATGACTTCCAGGGGCTAGAGGCTTGTACTGAATCAAGATTATTTGTTTGTAATAATGCTTGTAATGCTATCATAATTAACGTGTGGGACATAATGATTGCATGACCACCTTAATTTACATGATAGCAAAAGATTTTGCCATGATCATAACTTTAGATCTCTACTGTTAAATCCAAATCCTACATGTACATGCATGTTATGCTTATGTAAGAGATTGTAATAGTAACCAAATAAGAAAGCACAATCCAAATACCTAGAAACCTTGTTGTTTAATAAAGATAAGTAGTGAATAAATCCAAGAAACTGTCATAACTTTCTACGAAGAGCCAATACATTATATATTGTTTTCTAACGTTAAATCCAAATCCTACATGTCCATACATGTTATGCATACGTAAGTGATTATAATAATAATCTAACCAAATAAGAAACCATTATCCAAAAACATAGAAACCTTATTGTTTAATAAATATAAGTGATGAATAAATCTAAGAAACCGTCATATCTTTCTACAAAGTGCCATTACATTATAAATTATTCTTTGACTTTAAATCCAAATCCTACGTGCACATACATGTTATTCATATGTAAATGATCATAATAATAATCTAACCAAATAAGAAATCATAATCCAAAAACGTAGAAACCTTATTGTTCAATGATAAGTGGTGAAAAAATCCAAGAAACCGCCATAACTTTCTACAAGGAGCCAATACATTACATATTATTCTCTAAAGTTAAATCCAAATTCTACGTGTCCATACATATTATGCATACGTAAGTGATTATAATAATAATCTAACAAAACAGGAAACCATAATCTAAAAACACATAAACCTTATTGTTTAATAAAGATAAGTGGTGAATAAATCCAAGAAACCACGATATTATTCTATGAAGAGCCAATACATTATATATTCTCTAACATCAAATCCAAATCTGACATGTACATACATGTTTTGGGTATAAAAGTGATCATAATAACAATTTAACCAATTAACAAATCATAATCCAAAAACATAGAAACCTTGTTGTTTATCAAAGATAAGTGATGCATAAATCCAAGAAACCACAGTATCTTTCTACAAGGAGCCAACACATTATATATTATTCTCTAACTTTAAATCCAAATCGTACATGTATATCCATGTTATGCATATATAAGTGACTGATAATCTAACCATATAGAAACCACACTCGAAGAACATAGAAACCTTGTTTAACATAGAGGAGAGATGGATAAATCCAAGAAAGTGAACCCTTTCATATAACCTTCAAATCTAAACCCTAGTTTGAACCAATTTTCCAAGTTCAATAACATGCACAATTTACCAAAATTCACCTCAAGAATGACAATTTAGAAATAAGCTTTGATAAAATCAAACGAATTCAAAAATAAAAACAGGATGAGGATGACAAGTTATAATTCTCTGAACCATCACAAAACAGATATACTTGATAATAACACCAAAAACCAAATAAGAGAGAAAATATAAATGGATATATAATTCTTACAGTATGTTGGTTATCCATGACTGGAGAGAACAATTGTGTCCACTACAACTCCACCACCCAGTTGAATTCTGTTCTATAAACAGAGCAAACCTTTAACTGTTCATCAAAAAAGCCAAACGAAGAGCATCTGATAAAGTTAACAGTAATTCTACACATATTAATTTAACTTTGTACAATTGAAATAGACGTTGGTATGACAGTTTCATTCAATTGACGTGTGGATACATCTTTTTGCCTGCATTATCCATCATCCATCACATTCAAACTCAAACAACCGTCATGCAAAAGCTAAAACAGTTTTTTGCGTTAATACAACAGATTCACAATCAAAACCCCACGCAAGGTGGCGACACGAGTCAATTCCATGAAAAAACAATAAAACCTAAAAAGGGTTTGGCGTAAAAGAATCAAAAGGTAGGTAGATGAGGGTCACCAGTGAAGAGCGAACCTGAGCGACGGCCGCGGCGATGAGATGACGTGAGAGTTGAGCGCACCAAGAGAGACGACGTCTTCAAACAAAAACTCAACGTTAGAATTTAGCCGAGAGAAGAGACGAGTAGAAGGGAGAGGAGATTACCGTAGTAAAACGACGACGGTTAGAGTGACGAGACTAGCGACATTGAGAGAGGATGACCGCAGCGTCGATGGTGCTGATCACTCTTTTGTTTCAAGTTTTTGAGCTTTTAGTTTTAGGTTCTTGCTGCTGTACTATTTATCATGGGATGACGATTCACTTGTACAGCCTTATTTTATTTTATTTTATTTTTTATTTTTTTATTTTTATTTTTTAATTGAAAGTACTTGTATACCCTTTTGTTTCCTTAAATTTTAATCAGATAATGACACGTGACAAATATAAAATTGAATGATTCAGATTAAATTAAATAGTTGCATTGGCTAGAGCCTATAATTCTATCTGAATGATCCCAGAATTTGGGTTAGGTGTAAAGGTTACGAGAGTTTTGGTTATGGTTGCAACCATTATTCCAAAACTCTCTACTTACTATCCGATTAGCGATCTAGTGAGTAGGGAGTGATCAGTTACTAGATGAATAATCGGCGAGTTCTATTTAAGAGGAAAACTACTTTTTTTAAAAAAAAAATCTCAGAGCGTAAATTGATATTTCTTTAAACATCAGGGCCCATGACCAAATTATCCCTACCATATATAAAACACACCCCACAAATCCACTCGATCCATTTGAAACAAAACCCTTAGCCTCACATTCTTTCTCTCTCTCTCTTTCTCCCTTCTCTTGTATCATCCTTATTCTCTTTCTAATAGTGTTGTGGTCGTCACCGTTAAAATGAGTTGTCGCCATCGTCGTTGCCTTTTTGACATCGTTAACTGCCGCTGTCACTGAAGCCAAAGCTAATCTCTCCAAAATCGCCTAGGTTGATGTGGACAGGTTCTAATGGTGATCAAATGATACGAGGACCAACAATAGCAACCAATGATAGGTAAGCAAGTTGATTTGGGCTTGCTTAGGGGTTAGTGTTTGGTCTTGGTGTGATGATTGGATTTGAGGGTCAAGGTTGGGGTTTGATATGGTGAGTGATTGGGTTTGATTGTTGAAGTTTGGTTAGGGAGATTGGTATGGTATAGGAGATTGTTGAACTGGTAAGTAGTTTTTTTAAAGTTTGGCGGTGAGTCTGTTGAGTTTGGTTGTCGAGTTGGACCGAGTTGGCGAGTACTCTATCTAACTCGGTGAGTACTCACCTCCAGCAAGTAGAACCACTGATTTGGAGGTTCTCAGATCGAAAGAGTGCCGATTAGCGAGAACCCGACATAATTCATCGAGTTTTTAAACAATGGTTGTGACCTCATTTTGCTTTATAAAGGAATTTTTATATGAAAGATAACAAGTGGAGGGGTAGTGGATCAATCGAGTGAGGCAAGAAAGGTGCAGTTGGCAACGATTCTAGAAGATTCTATGAGATTTTTTAGGGTTTATTTCAATAAAGATGAGCAACTTGAAGCAGTTAATAATTCCTAGATGACTCTTTTGGTAGATTGAAATCCAAATATGACTCATTGTCCATCACGAAGGATGAAGAAGGTGGCAGAGAAGCTGAGAGAGAAGCTCAGGCTGGTAGAAATGCATACGGATGAGGAAAGCATAAAAATGACAGATGGGAGGAGGTGAAGGCAGATGACATGGTTTTCATGGTCGAAGAAATGCGGTTTTTGCAATGCCTAAATTGTTACCTCAGCGTCATGGGGATGACGTAGTACATGATGTTGATGTGTTATTAATTTGGACCATTCACTTTTATGTATGTCATATGTTACTGTCCCATTAAAAGTTTAGGATACAAAATGCTTTTAGAGGACCTGAGTTGTTATAAGCAATCTTTTAGTTTAATATTTGTTAATTATTTTTTTCTAACTTCGTTGACTTTTGGGTCAGTTCCATAGATACATAAATTGAACTGACTTGGAGTCTAGGAGCACAAAAAAAAAATAAATAAATAAAATTAAATTGATCTGACTTGACCAACACATATGGTTGGTTTGAGTTGGGTTCAATTAATCTACCCACCCTAATTAAGGATAAATTTGAAATTTAAATTAATTAATTAAATTTTAGACAGCATTTATGGAAATGGAAAGTATCTAGAAAGAATTAAATACTTAACACATTGCGTTGCCCAAGTGATATTAGCAAATTTTGGTAAAAAGGAAAAAAAATTAAAAAAAAAAAACAAATTTCTCTTTTGCTTTAGCAAAATATGTTCACACCTGCAATTTTTTAGGTTATGAATTCCAATTATGTTTTTAACTTGCTAAAGCTAAAGTATAATAATTTCTCTAAAAGGTTTGAAAAAAAAAATCTCTAAAATCCCTAAATTATTTTCTAAAAAGTTGATTCCACCTTCACTATCACTCATAGTCTGCCTACACCCATTTTGAAATTTTGAAATTGGATTTTTTTTCTTTTCCTTTTTTACTCTTTACCCTGTTGAAATTATAAAATTAAACTTAATCAAGTTTTATGTATTTGTTTATTATTTTTCTTTGCGTCATCACTAACTCTTGTTGAATCTTTACTCTTATGCCATCAATCTTTTCCTACAAATAAAATTTTCTGCAAAAGAAACTTTTAAAATCCAAAGGTGGATCTTAGTAATTGCTAATTTTCTAATGAAAAATCGAATTTACACTCGTTTCTATGTATAGCTAGGCCTTTCTATTTTTTTCTCTAATGTTTTCTAAATGGTCATTGAATTTAAACATAGCAATCTGAGAAATTTAATTGTGTCCAAAATATGTATAATATTTGAATTGAATTTGTAAGATTAAAAAATATTTTTCTTATTTTTTAAAGCTGACATCAAATAAATCAGAGGCTTGTTGAAACTTACCGAAATCAATCATTATTTGTACAAGCTAGATATCCACTCTCGTGAGCGCAAAACAACTTCCACAAGTTATAACGCGTGCTTGGTGGGAATTGAATCTGAACCTTATAGAGAATAGCAACATACACAACCACTTATCTTAAGAGGTTATGTTTAAAAAACAAACATTTTAGTTGACACCGAGTCTCAGTGGGTGTGTAAAATATTTTAAATTGCTTATCTCAATTAATTTTCTTTTTATATGTAATTTTACTTAAAGGTTTTTTGGAAATAAAAAATATTTTCCAAAATAATTTTGCTTTTGTGGAAATTTATTGTGCAAATAGCTTCTCTCTCTCACACACACATGTAATAAAATGGGAAAACTTTCCCAAACATACTAATAAAGTAGTTAAATGGGAGGGTTTGGGCAAAACCTTAAATTTTAAGGCTCACACACATAATAAAATGGGAAAAATTTCCCACACATACTAATAAAGTAGTTAAACGGGAGGGTTCGGGCCAAACCTTAAATTTTAAGGCTTACACACACGCGTGTGCGCACACACATATACATACACACACACACACACACACACACACACACACACACACACATATAATAAAAAAGGAAAACCTTCCAACACATACTAATAAAGTAGTTAAATGGGAGGGTGGTGTTTTTTTTTTTTTCAAAAAAAAAAAAAAAAAGAGCGTCAGGCCAAACCTTAAATTTTATGACTCAGTTGGGCTTGAGCACCACCGTGGTATAGGTCCTTTTTTTAAGGTAAGGGAAGAGAAATTAAATTTACAGAAAACTACCCATACCTTCGACAATGATGAGATTTGAACCCTTAACCTTTTAAGGTTAAGAAAAATGTTCAACCATTCCTACTAAGAGATGGTGTGCATGTACACTCTTTTTTATACATACACTCAATTTATGGTTGTTTTAAAAGATTATTAATTATAAGGTTAATTGCTCTAATATTGCTCAAGTATTTCAAAATTACACTAAATGACAACTTTAACATTTATTATACTGACATACCTTAAAAAATGTTGATCATTATTAAAACCAACTATTGACTAACTATAAAAAGTCAAAACTACCCTTAGTATATATTTATTATTTTATTTTTAATTATTATATATATATTTGAAAAACTTGTTATATATATTTATATAATAAAAAATCATATCATAATTATAATTTAGGAGCAAAAATTTCTTTATAATTATAATTATGATATGATTTTTTATTAATTTTTTATTATATAGATATATATAACAATTTTTCAAAACAATATAATAATAAAAATTAAAATAATAAAATATATACTAATGGAATTTTTGACTTTCACAATAAATGGTTAAACAATAGGTTTTTTTTTTTTTTTTTTTTTTTTTTTTTTTTTTTTTTTTTTTTTAAACTGATTAGTTAATAGTTAGTTTTAATGGTAGTCAACATCTTTTAGGGTATGTTAGTGCAATGAATGTTAAAAATGTTTTTGAATGTAATTTTGAGATATTTAGATAATATTAGTACAATTAATTCTACAATTAATAATCTTTTAAAACAATCATTAATTGGGTATGTGTATAAAAAGGTGACGCGACCCGATCCAGATACCTCTAGCTCTGATCTGGTAGGTCACGTTGGATACCCCAACGGATTCCTCTCAAACCCGACTCGTCGGGCTAAGCGAAACCCGTGGAGCGAACCCTAAACTCTCTGATACTTTCTAAAACATCGTTGGGTTGGTTTTCTTTAAAAATTGAAAATGCGTATGAATTTTTTTTAAAAAAAATTCATTTCTTAACAAAATTTCGACAACGTAACGGCTGCATTTTTAAAGTTTCCTAAAAACTTGTTTACAAAAAATCACACTTCGACTATTTTTCAGTACCAATCCAACTTCTAATTACCCGTAGGCCTAAAATATGCATTTGATTTCTCAAATCAATTTAATAAAATTCACAACACAATTTAATAAACCGCATTTAAATCAAAACAATTTAAAAATAGTTACGAATAAATAATTATAAATTACAAATTATTTATACAGATTAAAAGGAGATTTACATGAAAATATAATCGATGCAAAATCAACTGCTCAAAATGACGATGTGTCGCGCTGGCAAGCCTGCTGAAGGTGACGTTACTGCTCATCTATTTGCTAAGAGTATCTGAGGAGGTTTTTGTATAAAACAGAAAAATAATGAGCTAGAAGCTCAGTGAGTGATAATTTATCTTTTCTTTGAAAATTTGATTTCAAAACGTCCTCCTCGAAAAACGGTTGAGAATGATTCTTTGTTTCTTTAAACATTTCAAATCTGCTTAATATAAACATAAGAATTTATAAATGCGCAAGTATGGATTTAAATTCAAAACTCATAACTGAAAATCATAAATAACTTGAATAATAATTATAATTTTTTTTTATCGTAAATCTGCTTTTCTTTTAAAATTATTTCTTAATATCTTTCAAAATTACCATAGTACCTCTAACTCTGGGGTCACATGGCGATTTTGAACTAACACTAACCATGACAACTCTGCTTTGAGACATCTCGAGCCTATGTACGAAATTTTTTAACGCTAACCATAACACGCAAAACACTACCCCACATCAGCAAAGGCGACTCAATTGACAGACTCGGACACTTGTTCACCCAGGTTAGTGACTCATCCTTCCCCAAGACTGTGCAAACTGATGTGAGATAGATCGGCCGAGTCTAATCTGATCTAAAAATCTCTGAGGATATACTAATGGTTTTGAAAACACTTTTATATTTTTTTCTCAATTCAAACTGGAAAACTTGATTTCTGAAATTTATTTTCAACAATCTCATATATGCATATAAATTAAAATTCTCATTCAAGCTGTAGTTCATGTATATATCAATGCATTTAAAATAAATTCAAGCAATTATTTATCAAATCAAATTTAATAATTTGAAATACTTTTAAAATCTTTAAATAAAACTCACTCACAAAATGGGTAGCTGTAAACGATGCGTACGGAGCCTCTACTGCTCTCGTCTCGATCCTCGAGCGCTCTCATCACCTAACAATATATGGATAGGTATATTTAAGTTCGCGTCAACTTCTGGAAACTCGAAATAGCTAAAATTACACAATCGCTCCTAAGTGATCATTTTTACGCGCAACCCTCCATTTTTGGTTTCTTTATTAATTCTGAGATTCCGAATTCCGTTTTCTTCGCCCAGAACCTATTTACTATCACCTAGGGACGTTCTGGAGCTAACAGAATCGCGTTCGGAGGCCCAAAATGAAAATCATTCGATTTCGATCCCTTTCGGCCGAGCACTATTCACAGTCCTATTCGGGGTTTTTCTTCGTTCCATTTTTCCTCCGAACACATTTTCAACTCGCCATTTAGTCGGTCCAAGTGCATGTATGGAAAGAAACGGTCATCGGGTAACCATTTTAGGCTAAAAACGCGTCTTTTTCGCTACTAATTTTTAGGCGTTTTCTTGGTTTTGATTTCTAATTTTAATCTTTCACTTTTAATAGCTTCAACACTCCTAATTAAACTCGTTAGGGTCATCTAAACACTCAATGGACGCCATATGGGTCGATTTACGAAATCGTCATTCAAACTAGTTTATCGCGCGATTCAATTTCTTTTTAAATTTTTAATATTTTCTTGGTTTCCTAGGCTTCCAATAGACATTAATTTGCTTAGTTATCAACTCATTTTTCACTCAAAACCAACCAACAATGAATCGTGATAAAATTTACTTTGAAATCAGCTCAACCATCAACAAAATCTTCATCGAAAACACTTCCAAAAACTTAAACATTTACCCATTTCTCTTCCTCACGAAATCATCATCTTCCTCTTTGCGTTGAGCTCAATTTGGGACTGTTTCGGTGGCGAAAATGGATTGTTTTGGCCTGGATCTCCTCCTTTTTTCTTCTCATTTGCGCAAGCTTCCATTCCCCGATCGGATCTCCTTTTTTCTTACCCGATCTGTCGCCTCTGTTCTGGTTATGCTCTATCACACGCTACACTAGTTTTGGGCTCAAAAGGGCGTCGATTGCAGCAGAAAATGGTGTCAGTCAGCCGTGCTCGACGTCGAGTTGTGCAAGGTAGTCAAGACAACAGCTCATCGTCGTCGGTTTTGCTCAGATCGAGTTTGATTTCACAGCGACGAGGTCGGGTTCTGATCTGCTCGGTTTGTGGTGAGATCGTGGTTGGTGGTCGACGAGCTTGGCATTTGGTTGACTGGTCGGAGTTGCTCGGTCGACGTCGGCAGCTCATTCTTCTTCTTCTTCTTCTTTCTCTCGCACGACTGGTTTGTTTTGCTCATTGTTTCAGCTTCATTTTGTGCTTTAATTTTTGTCTCAAGCTCATGTTTTCCTCCACAAATAATTTCCATAATAGCGGTTACGTCTTGAGAAAATTTCATTCTCATACCTTAGCTTTTAACTCAATTTCACTTTGACCTCAATAATTAAATCTTATCTTCAATTTAGTCTCTTATCACATTAAATAATTACTCAATTTCGTTTACTATTTTACCCTTTCGTTCAATCTCTAATCGAGTTTAATTCAATCCCTAAGGGTTCCTTATACCCTTAGACGCTTCTATGAAACATTTAGGGTCTCTAATCGCTACTTAAAGACTTTTACTGGAAAATCCGTAAAATTAAACTAGAGGATTTATAAAAGGGGTGTAGATATAATATTTAAGGGGTGGAAACATCGCCACTCTTTTATAAGATCTAATCCTGTCTGTGAGCACTATTTCGAGCGAGCTTGCCTGAGGGAGCTCAAATGGCCTACGTGGGCCGTAACTTGTTTTCGAATGTAAAACATTTAAATTTCTTCAATCTTTAAGCACGACTTTACCTTCATGCTTGACTCTACAGGCTTATACGTAGTAAGGTCAAGCCTCCCTCCCAACTTTAACCTTTGGTCCTAACCAACACATTATACTTTTACATAACTAAGTTTAAGAATTATTAATCAAGTTTTGATTTTGAACGCCTTTGTTCTTTATATATATATGTATGTATATGTGTGTGTATTGTTCTTTATATATATGTGTGTGTATTTTGTTTTCTTATTTTTGTTTATTATCTGTGCAACAAATTAAATATTTTGAAAATAGAAATTAATTTTAAGAATTAATGTCCAAGTTTTGATTTTAAATGCCTGCGTTCTTTTCAATCTTAAATGAAAAGATTATAAGAATTAGAATGTATAATAAAATAATTTTAGTAAACTGTAAAATAAAATGAAATGCACCAATATTAATACTTCGTTAAGATTTCAATTAATTTGACTAATTAACTACATTTGTAGATATTAACTAATAAATTTGTTGTGTATATGAGTTATATACAAATTTATTATTGTAAAATAAATATGTAAAAAAAAAAAATTCTTAATATAAAGTTAAAGCAAAATCTACCCAGCCAATCCAAATTAACTCGACCTTGACCTTTGCTACATTGGTTTGGTTTCATTTATGTTATTTAATGATTTGGGTTGGGTTAAAATATAACCAAATTGATGAATATTGATATGATTTGATATTTAATTCCAACGGGAAAGATGTATAAACTTAAAAAATAAAGGGTAAATTGCACAAACTTCCCTTGAGGTTTGCTATAATTACAGTTGGATGGAACATTTCATATTTATTGCATTAATATCCCTTGCCGTTTGTGGATTGTCATTAGGAATTAATGGAGGAAGGGTAAAATAATCACCTTTTTGTTCTCTCCATCAGAGATGGTGTCAATCAGTTCCATCTCCGATGGGTCTTTATGTCAGAGAGATGATGGTGGAGCAAACTGCTCCATCTCAGATAAAGAAGTTCGCTCCATGTTTGATCGAGCTTGATAGCTCCATCCAATTTTCTAGGGTTTTTTTTTCTTTTTTGTGATTTTTTTAAAAATGAATTGGGGATTTTTTAAGTTTTTGGGTTATGTTGAATGTTGATCTAGGTGTTGATGATGATTTGCATCTTTGATCATGTTAAAGAAGTTGTAGACCTGAGTTATGCTCAATATTTGGGATGGGCTTGATGAAGATGAAGCTGTCTGGGGTTTGACGAAGATGATTGAATCTTGAATCCGATAAACAAAATTACTTATAATATATAAATAAAATGCTAATATTACAATCTAATTAATTAATTATATATTAAAGGATAATTTAGACTTTTTAAACAAATAGTAGGGTCAACAATTAAATCTAACCATTGACCACTAACGGCAGAGGATATTGATGCCATAAACACCAAAAGTTGCATTTAGCTGCAATTATAACAACCTCAAGGGAGTTCGTGCAATTTACCTAAAAATAAAACATGTTACACGTGGGCTACATCATAGAAACACGCGCCATGTTTGGTGGGTAGAAATATGAACATGGAACCACTCAATGGAATGTACATGGGTCTGTTAGTGAAAGCAGCAAAACATGGGAACATGGACGCACTCAACAAACAAAAACGTTGACTCAAGTCAATTTGTTCTCACTACTTTTTTCACTAATAGAAAAAATGAGAAAAGAATCGATTAATTCATTATCATATAAAATTCATCGTTCACCAACCCACCCAAAGCATCCACCACCACCACTGCCATCACCGTTTATAAAATAAATTATATTTTCTGATCATCTAGCTGAAAATATGGCAAAGCAGCAGGTATCTGACCATCTCGAACCATGGCGCGACCTCAGTGGCAAAGTGGTGATGGTGACCGGCGCATCCTCAGGCATAGGCCGAGAGTTGTGTCTGGACCTAGCCAAAGCCGGCTGTCGAATCGTGGCAGCGGCTAGGCGCGTCGACAGGCTGAAGGCACTCTGCGATGACATCAATAACTCCTCCAGCGGTGGTCCTAGATCAGTGGCGGTGGAGCTGGATGTCTCAGCGGATGGACCCACCATTGAGAGGTCCGTACAGGAGGCTTTCCAAGCGTTTGGGAGAGTCGATGCTTTGGTCAATAACGCTGGCGTTAGAGGTATGCAACCTTTATTGTGTTTTTTGAAAGAACAGGTATGTAACTTTATAACAACTAATTACGTTATTATTAACTTCTGAATTTTTCTTTTATTTATTTATTTTTTTTGTGGTGGGAATGAAAATTCAATTCACAGAAAACTATAAACACTTTATGTTTAGGATAGAGATAATTTGAATAATCGATCTTTAGAATTAAAGGAAGTACTCAATCACTCATATTAAGGGATGATATGTAAAAGATTGAAGACAAAAAAAAAAAAAAAACACTGCTTGGCTTGTTATTATTGGCTTGTTAAAATTACTACTTGTATTAACCTTTTAGGATCCAATAAAATTCGGATATTCTCCCCAGCTTTGAAACAATTGTAATCCTTAAAAAGAAAATATTTGTGTTTAATAAAAAGTGCGTTAACAAATTTAAGTATGTAGATTTATTCTAATATTTTTATTTTCATGTCTATGGTATTTCAATGTTACGCTATATAATTTCAGTAATTGGTCAATATATTGAGTAATCTTCTATGCGGTTAGTCATTTCTAATGTGCAAACCTTGTGGGTAGGTGTGCTCTAATAGTTTGGTGTAGTGATGATAAGTCATCATTGTGGGCATTTGTCCACGTAGAGTTTTGACCTTACCTCCGAAAGGGTGTAACGAATGTGGGATGCTGCCGTTTTCTCTTTGACCTACATGTTTGAGTGTGGTAGAGACGGGATGCTGTCATGTCCGCTTTAAACCACAAGTCTGCAAGGTGACATCCTTAGAATTTGAATCAATAACCTTATAGGTGTTTTGGTTGAAAACCTGATATCACCAAGACAAGACCGTTAGTCACCGCTATGGTCATTTGTACACGTAAGGCTTTAGTCTTGCCCTTAAAGAGGTATGGCAGATGCAAGGTGTTGTCTCGTCCTTCTTAAACCATAGGTTTGAGTGTCGCAAGGGTGAGGTATTGCTATATCCTCCTTGAACCACAAGTCCGTAAGGTAGCATCCCTGGGATTTGAACAAATAATCATATAGATGCTTTGGTTGCAAACCTGGTACCATCAAGGTAAAACTGTTGGTCACTACAATGACCATTTGTATATGTGGGGCTTTAGCCTTGTCCTTGGAAGCGTATGACAGAGGCAGGGTAATTATTGTATCTTCCTTGAACCTAGGTCAGAGGTGCAGCGGAGCTAAGGTGCCGCTATGTCCTCCTTGAACAACAAATTCACAATGTGACATATTTAAGATTTGAACTAATAATCTTATAGGTGTTTTGATTGTAAACTTGGTACCGCCAAGATGAGGGAAAAATAACAGTTGTTTTAATCAAATTAAAATATGTAGAATAGTGAGTTTCAAAATTTTTTATTGAATTCAAGAACCTGAACTTATAAAACAGTAAACTAAAATAACAACAAAATAAAAGATTAGACATTTTACCTTCTGTATTGATTTTTTGTGGATCGCTTACACCTAACTTTCTTTGATATATCTTCACACCAAGAAATATGTGAGTAGATATTACTATATAAAACTGTGTTCACTTACTTTTGATTTCTTTTTTTAAAAAAAAAAAAGAAAATCAAATCTAATAATATAAGAGTTGAGTGTTTATTTTTGGTTATACAAAGAAGGACATTGTTGTAGAATTTTTTTTTTTCCTTTCTATTTGTCAAATGTACAACCAACTAAAACCCTTAATCCAAAAAAAAAAAAAAAAAAAAAGAATTTATTTTCTTTTTATAGGCAACAACTAGGATTTCTAAAAAATTAATTCAAAATTAATATTCAAACCCTTATTTGTTAAGAATTGAACTCTTACCCCATATAACTTAATTAATTTAAAATTAATTCATGTTATATTCTGGAATTGAACTCGTGATCTTTAACAAATTAATTCATAACTAATTTACAATAGAGTCACCAATGAGAATGAAATTCAAGATTTCTTATAAAATTAATAAATAATTATTAATTCATAATCAATAATTAACTAATTAATCATTTTATAATTTGAATAACCAACATTATTCAATTACCTAGTGAACACAAACTACTCACGCAATACATATAACTGGACGGTCCAATTACAATATTTTATATACACATTTTTTATAGTGAAATAAGCTATTAAGGGAACCCGATGAACCTGCAATTTTGAGTTTCAATAATATTGAAATTATTAATTAAACTTTTTAATTAAATAATTCAGTATTATTGACCTTAGAGTTACTCTACTAAAAAATTAAGATTGTACTCTCAAAACTGCAGATATTTTTATACAATCTAAAATTTCTAGTGTTTATAATTAGGGGTAGGTCAAACTGTCTATTTTATCTCTCTAATTATTTTTTGTTTCCTTAAATACCATTGACTCTCTAATGAACAATATATTTATAACAAATTATGAATTGATTTTTCCATTTACATATAAATAGAAAATTGAACGCTCTTATTGTTCAAGGTCTGAATCAACCTTTAAGGGACTTGCCTTGATGGTACCAAGTTTGTATTCAAAACACCTATAAGGTTACTAGTTCAAAGTCACGGGGCACAATCTTGCGAATTTATGGTTTAAGGAGGATATGACAGCATCTCATCCCTACCACAACTCTAAGCCTGTAGTTCAAGGGGGACACGACAACACCCCACCTCTGCCATACCTGTCCCGTTGCAAGGCCAAAACTCCATATGGACAAATAGCTATCGTGGTGACCAATGGTCACTACATATGGTCAATTGGATTTGGATTTCTTGATTTGGGTATATCCCTTTATAATTAATAAAAATGGCCACTTGTATAAGTCTTGTTAATTGTATTGTTAGCTTGATAAGCCTGCAACACGATTAATGGCAAAGAGAATTTTGTTTTGGATTATTGAATCTTCTTTTAATGTCTTTATCAAGGATGACTTGAGCATATATATGTCTTTTATCTTCTTATTATGCACTAATACATAACTTTGCTGTCTATCTCAGGTACTGTGAAGACACCATTGGATTTGTCCGAGGAGGAGTGGAATCATGTTATCAGAACAAACTTAACAGGAACTTGGTTGGTGTCCAAGTACGTCTGTGCACGTATGCGTGATGCCAATCAGGGTGGATCTGTCATCAACATTTCTTCCATTACGGGTCTTAATCGTGGACAATTACCTGGAGGTTGTGCCTATGTTTCCTCAAAGACAGGCGTAAATGCAATGACAAAGGTAACATTCTTCCTATATATATGGCATTTTCAGTTGTCTTAGATTGATTACGATATTGTTTCAAATAATTACAATTGTTTAACGATGAGGACTGGCATTTTCTATGAATGTTAAATTTGACATAGTTTGGATATATTTTTTGGTCTAATACTACAATCAATATGAACCTTGGAAGGAGAATGTGATCTTGAGTAAAATCTTTTAAATGGGAAAAGTGGTGGTACAACTAAAAGGTCTATATGGACCATTAAAAGAGACTTGAAATAATGAGGAGAACAGATTTTACCGTGTGTAAATATAAGCCTGCCATTGGTAGCCATATGGTCGTGTAAAAGTATAATGTGTGGAAGAATTGAAGTCAGCTAGATCTGAGTTTGAGCAATTTTTAACTGATATAATGTAATTCTAGTCTAAACTCAGCTACTGCTCCAAAAGCTGCTTGTTTCACAATCAGTGAAATGCTTTAATTTGCCTTAAGTTACCAAGAAGCCCTGTGGTCAGAAAGACGTGACAAAACAAGTTTGATTCCAACTTTGGTGTAAATCAACCCAAACCTTAAATTTCTGACCACAGGGCTTAGGGTTTAAGTTTGATTCCAACTTTGGTGTAATTCCACATTTGGATTTGCATTATATTTCTCACAAAGTGCATGTTAGCTTTTAGTTATTTGACATAGCTGCTGTCTTGCTGACAACTCTTAGATGAAGCTATGCCATGACATCGTAATTTATGACAGTTCAACTGGAACCTAACTGCATCATGTATCATTACATAACCTATGATGATTTTATTGTGTTATAAAATGAAGTATCATCATGACAATGAGGGATTTTGGTAGGTCATGGCTATGGAACTGGGGGTACACAAAATCAGAGTGAACGCAATATCCCCTGGACTTTTCAAATCTGAGATCACTGAGGGTCTTATGCAAAAAGAATGGCTGGATAAAGTGGCCTTGAAAACAGTTCCTTTAGGGACGTATGGCACCTCAGATCCAGCTTTAACGTCACTCGTCCGCTACTTGGTTCATGACTCTTCTGAATATGTATCGGGCAACATATTCATTGTCGATGCAGGGGCTACGCTACCGGGTGTCCCTATCTTCTCCTCCCTTTAAATATTTCCATTAAATAGATGTAATGTTATGCACGTATGTGTTTGGATACTATGTGATAAAAATGTCATACTGAGAAACCATTTTACCATCTTCTGTTCTGTTGTACCTATGAAATTCTAATGTAGAACATGTGTGTAAGCTTCTTGAGTGTCCTAAAAGGGACCATTAAGTTGGTGGCTTGTAGTTGTATGCATGACTTATATAATAAGATAACGGATTACAAGGTAGGAGGTGCCTTCAACTTTCCAAATCGGACTTCTAGGATTTAAAACTATATTGTGAATCACCAAATCAATAGACTTGTGATGTTATCTGCAATGTTTGGTTTCTTTGAAGCTAAAATATCATGATTCATGACAAATGTCAACGCTTAGAAACCGTTTAGGCCCTTGAACACCAATGGTGGTGTCTCAAGTCCTATGATGAACGTGGAGAAGGTGCTCGTGTACACAGCCCCAAACCGGGACCAGAATGCAAGTGGTTCTATTAATGTTTTGATGGAAGGTTAGGTTTTTCTAATTTATTATTTTCAAGCCAAGTCCTGCGATTAAAATAAACTACTTACAACAATTAGATTAATTATTATTTAAATATAATGTCATACCTCCATATAATTATTATTAGATTCACTTACTTTTGTATTATTATTAGGAGAAAATGAAATTATTATTAGCTAACTTATTGTCTCTACAAAGGCTAAAATTGATGAAAAAAAAAACTATCTCAATAAGTTTGGACAAATTTAAAAAGTAATATATCATGTGCTTGATTTGGGGAATTTCCTCTAAATAAATATATGTAAGAATAAAAAATTAGATCGAAAAATAGGACAAGGGGCAAGAGACCTCCCAAGCCTAAAAAGAAACCATATAGGGGGCAACACTCTCTTTTATCATCCTAATCCTAAAGATGGAGGAGGCCAAAAGCCTTCTCTATCAAAAATTAACAAAACGGTTGCTGTTTTCTCCTAAATCTGAAAGGAGATTTTAACTTTTTCGTGTGTTTATTATTTATTATTTTTTATATTACACTCTTTGCATAAAGAGGTAATACTGTCGGGCTCCCTCCCTAAATAAAACGTACTAAGGCATGGCTTGAAACGAAGGCTTCCAAAGGCAGAATGATGGTTCCCAATAGAGAGAGGAGAAACCCACAAAGGAAAGAGAAGATCTACTTAGGGGTGGCAATTCGGGTTGACGGGTTGGGTTGGACCCGACACGAACACGACCCGATAATTTTTAACACGACATGAACACGACACGATAAGCAAACGGGTTGAACTCACTCAACACGAACACGACACGATAAAAAACGGGTCAACACGAAAACGACACGATAACCCGTTTATTAACGGGTCGTTTAACTGACCCGTTTATGACCCGTTAAGCTGACCCGTTAACCCGTTTATGAATTTAACCATTTTTAATATATTTAAATTTTAATTCACATCTAATAACAAATAACTTTAAAATACTTAAATACAATCTAAAACCTAAAAATACAATCATCCATATTTCCAAAAAAATACATATCATCATTCACAAATACAATCCAAAACCTAAAAATATAATCATCCACAAATTACAAATATAATCTAAAATAATCCAAAACATCCACAAATTACAAATACAATCCAAAATAATCCAAAACATCTACAAATTACAAATACAATCCAAAATAATCCAAAACATAAAAATACAATCATTCACAATTACAAATTCATAATTCTAAAATTCTTCAATAGCTCAGGGATTTCATAAGCAAGCATGTTGTCCACAGCTTGTATCATCTTTGGCTTCAGTTTCTCGAATTTATCAATGCTGTATCCATTCAAGACCTCGCGGAAGTGCTCAGCATTTGGGAAGTCACCTGCTGGTAGATGGAATTCCCTTTGGACCTGTGTTGCAGCAATATGTATTAACAGCGCGCAAGCATATCCAAAAATATGACAGAAAGACAAGATAGAAGGTGCATATAGAGACCTTAGCAAATTCGTCTTCAAGATTGTCGATTAGGCGTTGTTGAGCCTTAGCTTTGCCCATCATTGAAGGCATCTCCTTCTTGAGATGGCTAATAATGTAGGCATGAATCTTAGCAGCTCTGGCACGCAGATCTGCAGATGCCTAGAGAAGATGCTGCAGATGGGGCTACGCGGCACGCAGATTTGCGCAGAACGGTCGGAGAAGATGCTGCAAATGGGGTTATGCGGCACGCAGATCTGCAGATGCGAAGACGGCGGCACGGCGCGCGCGGGACGGCCGGAGAAGATGCTGCAGATGGGGCTACGCGGCACGCAGATCTGCAGATGCGAAGACGGCGGCGCGGCGCTGTGCGGGACGGCCGAAGAAGATGCTGCAGATGGGGCTGGACGGCGGGAGAAGATGCTGCAGATGGGGTGGGAGTATGGGACGTTGGGTGGTCGACTGGTCGTGGTCGGCAGAGAAAACAAAAGAAAGAAAATAAACCAGAGAGAGAGAGAGGCAAAGATAAAAATGAGATGTAGGGTTTTGAGTTTTTGACTTTTAAAAATATATATATATTATCAGTAAAATTACATAAAAACCCTTTAATGTAAAATTATCATTTTACCCTCCTTAACGGGTCAACCCGTAACACGATTAAAGGAACACGAACCCGACACGATAAGCTAACGGGTTAAACGGGTTGACCCGTTAATTTACCCAACCCGTTAATGCTCAACCCTAACCCGTAATTATCGTGTCGGGTTCGTGTCGACCCGTCGTGTCGGGTTCCAAATTGCCACCCCTAGATCTACCACTTGCGTGGTGGCACAAAGAATCGAACCATGCACTCTGCACTTCGCTGGACCAACAAAGGTAGTGCATCACGGATACGTTATAATTTTTGCACTTATAAGTTTTTCAAAATGAAAAGAACTGGCATAGTTTGTTAAAAAAAAAAATACAAAAAGAAAAAGACATAGTTAGCAATTTGTGGAACTTTATAAAAATTAAAAATTTTAGTGTGGTGTCTCCACAAGAGGGGTTTACCTATAATTTATTAGGGGTGTATATATCGCCACTCATCCAACAATAGTAATAGAGGCCCAGCAAAAGAACAGATGAGAACAAACGCATTACACGCGGACTAGAGAAAGAGCAAAGGAATGGCCTTCACTGCATCTTCAAGTCTCTCAATCTTCAAACCTCCGGTTTCAATTTCACACTTGAAAGTTCCCACTTGCCTCAACATTAATCTCTCCTTTTCTTCTTCATATCCTGTTTCTGTACGGACAGCAAGAGCAATTTCTCGGCAGCTAGCTGGTGCGTGTGCTTCTTCTCTCTCTTGTTCAACTTCAATTTTGTTACACGGTTTAACTCAATCATGTCTTGTTTTTATGTTATGCGATTTATATGTTGTAGGTTTGCCAGGGGTTTTGTCGGTTAGTCCTGACCCGGGTTATAATTCTGAGGAAAAACATGATAGCTATTCCAATATTCAGATTGGAACAAGTCGCTTGTTTCATGAGGGTAGTACCAAATATTGGCTTGTTAGAATGGACAAGCCAGGGGTAGGTGTTGTTACAAAGGCACAAATGGTTGACCATTATGCTCGAATACTATCAAAGGTCTTGGGGAAGTAAGTACAAATGATTGACCATCAACCTGTCTGAGTCTTTTCCCGCGTTGCTCTCTTTCGTTTACCAGGATACGGTTGTGTTAATTTTATGCAGTGAAAAGGATGCTCAAATGTGTATATATCATGTTTCTTGGCAATCTAATTTCGGGTTTTGTTGTGAACTAGATGATGAATGTGCTCGGGAACTTGCTGGTGAGTGCAAGCTTATGTGGTTGTTTTTCTCTTTTATCATTGTTTGTTGTGTAGATAACAATTGTTGCTTAAGTGCAACTGCTTCCGTTCAATGCAGGCGTGCCTGGTGTTTTATCTGTCCAGCCAGATGAGAATTTTGGTTCAGAGAACAAGAATTATAGAGGTTTGTCCTTTTTTCTAACTTGGATTGAATTTTTATTATGTAGTATCTACTTGCTGTTTCAATCCTTGACTCGAATATATATATGTGTCTTAATAGCATAAACTCTCTAATGTCATATTAAAAATTTTTGACTGTATGTTTTTTATATCCTAATGTACTATTCAAATGTAATTATTTGTTCTGGGTAAATTTAGATTTTCTGGTGATTGGCACTTAATTGACCATCCGTTATAAAAATATATATGATAGTATTAGTGTAGTACTACTAGCTCTAGCCTTTTCCACGCATGTGAATGACTTTATTTATAAGTTTATGAACAGTGGTTTTTAATTAAGCAGAAAATTGTGTAATGAGGCGATTTTTGTCCACCAGCTATTGTTGCAAGTAAGTTGGGGTATGCAGACAGAGCATATGGATTTCATGAGTTGAGCTGGTCTCTAGAGGTGCATTCAAATCCGTATGACTGTCACATCATCAGTTATGTAAACTTGATTAATTCTAGTAATAAGAAAGGATAGTGAAAAGATGAAAGAGAGAATCAATGGATTCAACAGTGTAATTTACTATTTATAAGGATGTACAAGAAGTGGTTAATATAGTTAGTGATACCTACAGTAAAGAAGCCTATCAATTACACATAATTAGCCTGTTATCAAGGATCTACAACAAGAGGTCTTGAGTTCAAATTTTGCTTACATCTAGGGAGGGGTTTGGTTTAGATTTATCATGATAGAACATTTATTTATTCTCTATAACAAAGGATTTACAAGAATAATGCATAATCAGCTTATAGTTAATGGTCAATTGATGATACTCAGTTGTATCATATAATCACGTATAATTATTTATACCACATCGGTCAACTAATAGTAGTTGGTCATCTCATACATGGGGTATGCATGACTTTTCGTTCAAGCAGAACATATTTTTGATGAGAGAATCAAAAAACAGGTGCAATTGTAGAGTTGTTTTGCAGAGCTTAACTGTGCTGAGGCTAATTCAATTGGAAATATGTTTGTAATGTGATTGGTAACCCATATTAGTGGATAATGTGAGTGGACATAACAAGGAGATATATGAAATTGAAGACCAAAAATAGGTTTGGAAGTGATCATTTCAAATCGTTTGGGAAATTCAAAGAGAGGTGTTAATATTCATATGGATAATTTTGTTTTAAGGAATGGGGAGTTTAATTATCTGGGAGATAATATTAGGGGTCAAGAAAACATACTGATAATCAGAGGGTTGGACAGAGTTTCTGCACTCAGAGTAGCCAAATTGTAAAGATATAATATGATATGCAATTCTTGTTATCTATTTGTTTCTTTAAAGGAGCCCATTTCCAGTTGTTTTCGTTTATCCATTTTATTGAGACATCATTTAAGGTTTAATTCTATGGCAGTTTCCAGTTGGAGACTGATGATATGTAATTCTTTTTAGGTGATAATTTACAGAATTCTATGCCTGATTCTTCAGAAGCAATTCCAGCAACCCCCATCAGGACAAAGAAGCTTTTTGTAACTGGTAAGTGATGAAATGAAGTTTGATGCATCAAAAGCTGATTTGCTTCACACCTGCCCTTTAATGGCGTGAATCATGATATTCATGCATGATTGTTTTTTGAATTCTTGCTTGTCAATATAAATTATTGGTGGCTTTATGCTACTGAATTATATACAAACATTTTCTAGAGAAAGAGCCAACGGAGTTAATTGGATGACCATCTGTGCTTGTTCTCCAGTGTTACTTGAATCGTATTATGATTGAATGCCTTATGAGTTCTACTCATTAAATGTTTCTCCTAGTCCAATTTCTCTCCAATTTGATTCGTCATGCTATTACTTGCTCTTCTATGAAAGAATACCAACTTTTCTCTGTTCCTCCTCATTTTATTACTAACCGAAGTGCCCTGTGCCTTGTAATTCCATTAACAGGCCTGTCATTTTATACATCTGAGAAAACCTTACGTGCAGCATTTGAAGGCTTCGGTGAGCTTGTTGAAGGTATATTTTCAGTTTGATAATGAAAACTTTGAAGTGTTCCTAGTTTAAAAAAATTCTGTGTTTCTAGTGAAAGTGCTCCTGCTGATCAACAATTTTTTAACAGTTAAAATTATAATGGATAAGATTTCGAAAAGATCCAAAGGTTATGCATTTATAGAGTACACCACAGAAGAGGCTGCAAGTGCAGCACTAAAAGAGATGAATGGCAAGGTAAGTTTGATACAAATCCTTGATCCACTTACCTGATTTTTATTTATGAAAGGGTTGCATATAGAAATGCTTTCTTCGAAACCTGTTTCAAGTTTGTTAAAGCACCAAAAGCAATTTATGAAAACAATGTAAAATTTACACAAATGTACTTTGACTATTTAAAGGTGATTTTGGCTCGTTTGGGATAACTTTTATTTCTGACTCTTGACAGTAGAAGATATATGAAAGTTCTTTTTTCAAAAGCTATAAGGGCTGATTTCTTTCAAAAGAGTTTTTAAATAGTAAAAACTTATTTCCAATTTCCATTCAAATAGCTCCCATAGAATAGCTTTTGGGCTCCAGAAGCCAAAAGGTGGCTCTCAAAAGCCATCCCAAACAGGCTCTATGTCTATAAGCACTTGACACAACACAAGTTAAGCAAAACTGTGACCAGAAAAAAGGATTGGCCCCATTTATAATCTGCCATTGCTGACTTTGTGCAGATCATCAATGGGTGGATGATAGTTGTCGACGTTGCCAAGAGTAGTCCCCCTAAATACAGCAGGGGACAATCCAGACAAGCAGTCTAGAGAGAGTTCCCAACCCGATTAAAGCATTGTACATTCTTACAACGTTGTTATAGTGATTAAAACATTATTAATTTCAATCGTTAAAATAATTTTGGGCAAATTGCATTAAGATATCCAGACATTAGACATTGTTGCATGAAATACGTGGTTTTACCCTTAATTACATGGAAAGTATCTTATCGTTAGTTATTTTGTCAAAGTTAATAGTTTTGCCATTCATCAAGATTGAAATGGCACAAATGTCACCATCCGAAATAATTAACATAAAAGATGATTTTTATTTTTATTATTTTAAAAAGCAACAATTGAAATATCAAAAGTGAAATGAAATCTCCACAGGTGGTAGAGGTTGATTCTGGACGACCTCCTCCGCACATGGGAGGAGTTTGTGAATCTCCTCCCAAATGTGGTGGGGATTGTCGATCTACTTCGCGTCCAGCGGGTCTTGACTAAATACAATGCCACTTGTTGGCCTGTTTATTTGCTTCTTTTTATTTTTTATTTATAAATTTAAATAATATTATGATTATTTAATGATTTTACAAATCTTGGTGAGACATGTCATTATTTGATTGAGCATCATATTCATTTTTTCGTGTAAATGATTATTTTGCACTTTTTTTTTTCCCGAATATAAATTGGCATTTCTCATTCAATTATGTCAAATATCATGATATTTTAGTGTAATTTGATCTATATAATTTGACCAATCAAAAATGACATATTTCAAATTTGGCTCATAGTTGGAGTGGCAAACCTGTCATTTGATTGATGATAAGTTGATTGAAAAAGAATGACCCTTTTTTTTTTTTTCTTGGTTTTTGAAAATGTCATTTGACAATACAAATTTGCAGCATTTTTCTTGATCGCCACTCTGCTTTTATACATCATATGAAATCTCCATTTGATATCTGATTTAAATATTATTTTTATGTTTGCAGAAAAGGGGTGCAACATTGCTTTTCAAAAGGAAAAATGAAAAAAAAAAAAAAAAGAAGAAGAGGAGTTTAGTTTAATTATATCAAAAATAATTTCGTGGTTTAACCTTGACCGAATGAGGGGAAACTTTATTGAAAGAAAAAAATAAAATAAAAAATGTACACCTAAATCAGGAGATGTAAAGAGGGCTTATCTCTCATGTTAGGATTCTTTCTTTTCAAAATAAAAGAAGTTGGAGTTTGATTTATATATGAGAGATAAACAATATCATAATTTGATCATTTATTATCTATGAAAAGATTAGGAACAAAAATGTTAGGAGAGAATCCTTTCTCCACTGAGTTACAAACAAGTGCACAAAATAAAAGAGCATGAAAAATAAAATCATGGAAATCTCTCTCTCTGTATATTGGTTCTATCGTTAATGTCTCTTAGATCTGATGGACAAAAAAAAAAAAAAAATGAACATAAAAATAAAAATAAAAATAAATAATTATTATTTGATTATTACAAAAAAAAAAAAAACTCATGAAAGCTTATTATGATGATAAAAATCAAATGATAATTATTTATTTTTATTTTATTTTTTTTAATCCATCAAATTTAATAGATGGTTGAGATTTTTTAACTTAAATAAAAGAGCATGAAAAATAAAATCATGGAAATCTCTCTCTCTGTATATTGGTTCTATCGTTAATGCCTCTTAGATCTGATGGACAAAAAAAAAAAGGAACATAAAAATAGAAATAAATAATTATTATTTGATTATTACAAAAAAAAAAAAACTCATGAAAGTTTATTATGATGATAAAAATCAAATGATAATTATTTATTTTTATTTTTATTTTATTTTTTTTAATCCATCAAATTTAATAGATGGTTGAGATTTTTTAACTTAACTTTTTTGAAGTATGGAATATATATATATATATATATATGTAATTATGTATATGTATATATAAAAGGAAACCAAACCTATTCCTTATAATATTTAATTTCCTATTAATTCACATATTATTTTTTAAAATCTATATTTTAGTTTTTGAAACTAGTGTTAACTATATTTGTTGTTGAAATTATTTTGCTAATTTATAATTTAAATATTTATTTATATAAATTTGTTTTAAGTTAGTATATCTTAACATGTTTAATATGAATACAATAAAAATTAAATTATTAAAATGTATAATTAAGATTTAAATATATTACAAAATAATGATATTTGCACTTACTCCTCCAGTGTTAATGGCTACTACTACATGATTCCATTCAATTATGTATGTTGTTAAGATTAGGCCTAGTAAGAAAATAGGATTACAACTTTTTTACAAACTCTTTTGATCATGTATATTGAAAGGGTATCTTTTATTGTGGATTATTTTTAAGATTTAAAAACGTAATGAATTTCATTTTGATTAACGGAGTTAGGGTTTATATTATTTGTTAATTTATTTTTTACAATAAGATTAAGCAGTATTATATTGAATTTTACAATAACTTTTTTTTGAATATTAGTGTTTTTTTTTTGGATCAATTTTATATATTTTTATCTTGAGGCCCAAACAAAAAATCTTAACTCCACCCCTACAAGCACGCACACATGCGCGCGCACACGTGTATATATATATATTTACACGATGAATTTTATATTTAGAATATAATTCTATTGAATGAATATATACACAAAACTTACAATGTAGGTTGGATTTTTTTGAACCAGACACTACTCTCTTGCCAACTCATTTGACAGGAAGTCATTGAACCAGCATTTGTTACACTTGCCTTGGTTACTATAAACAAATATAAAATCCTTTTAACATTAATAACCAAACACAGTGGGTAGGTGATCAAATCAATGAATATAAGTACGTATCTGCCATATATATTAATATGCTTCCGTGTCTGTGTCTTAGCACAAACTAGTTCCTCCGGCAACAATTTTTCCATGGCACAGACAAACTATAACATCATTTCTCTCATCTTCTGCTTTGCTGCCTTGTTTTTAATAGTTACAGGTTAATCAACAAATATAGCTGCGTTTTAGTTGTTCTCAATTACTCTTTCTGGGTCACCTCCATACATATTTAAATTTCTATTCTTAATTGTTTGACCGTATTTGATGACTTTATGGCAGAAACGGGCGCAATGCTACTAGCTAAAGAGTTGCATAGGCATGGTGATCATCATGGCTTACTGAAGAAGCTTTTTGTGTTCGGAGACTCGTATGCTGATACTGGAAACTGCAGGAAATCGGGTGCTGGTGCCTGGCAGCCACCTTATGGAATCACTTATCCCGGTAAACCGGCTGGTCGGTTCTCCGACGGTCGTGTCCTAACCGATTATTTTGGTGCGTCTCTCTCTCATTTATGGGTTTTGTTAACTTACTGGTTGAATAAGATTATCCATCAATGACAACACTTGAATTGATTGTATGGATGGTTATTAAATAATATTAAAGGGTTGTTATTAATGAGTAATCTTATCTAACCAGGAAGGTAGCCGAACCTCTTGTATAACTATTAGAATTCAGATTCTCTTCTAAGCACCTGCACCCATATTAACATGCATGGTAGTGAACTTTAAACTACATAGAAATTCTCATTATAGTTGCTTAATTTCATCAAATTTCTATCAGTCTTTTAGATGCTTTCTTCTTTTTTAAGTGTATTTTGTTGTGTAAAAATGATTGTGTGACAATTATCAAGCGTGGATCTCTCACATTTTTTAATAGGATAAACTCGATTCTATGATATTACAATCAACTACTGACTTTATAGAATTGAATTCCCTATGACAATAGTGTGGAATCCCCTGAAAACTGACGTTTAAGAAAACATGAAATTTTTTTTTATCCTTAAAAGAGTTGTAAAATTTAACTACAGTCTAGTTGAGATCTTGCTATTTCTAATTGTTTTGTCGGTTTTGTTAAAGTGAAAATATGTTTCTCTATTCTTCTAAAGTTTGGCTCTAGGGCACACTATGTAGGTCCGTGATTAAGACAATCACATTATTCTTTATCGTAGACACGGGCACCAACCAATTGAAATTGGAGGCCGGTAATCCATAAGTTGTAAAGTGTTTCTTGTATATTTGGGCAACTTGCACTAAAACTCTCTCATTTATTCAAAAGGTCTAATTGGTCATTTTGTCATATGCGTTAACTTTATAAACAAAGTAATTATTATTAAATTTTTGAAAAAGTTCATGATAAAAATATGTGAACTTGATCTAGTTTTAGATCCCTCTTCAAAATTAAACGGAAAAAAACTATATTACTCTCTAATTAAACAAAAGTCACAACTCCAATTGAAAATGGCATATTTGTTCCAATCAAATTGCTAGAAAGTATTATTGAAATCATAAACCCTAAAGGTATTTAAAAACTAAATCTTTACATGTTTCTTGTAATATGAACACAAAAGACATAAAAAATCCCAACAATTAGTAATTATCTTCAACCAAATGTAATGATCTTCTTCAATCCTAGCAAAATAAACCCACAAGACCCAAAAAAGACATCACTTGGAAAAAAGTGTGGGTGAGAGAGGGGAGAGGCGAAAGATTTTCTTATTTTAAAAATATTTTATTAGATAAGAAAATAAAATAACAAAGGGTATAATTTGTATTTTCTCTTTCAATTAACCTGACTATCGATGGTCAACCATTTATCACTATTACTCGACCAATTTTGAGGTGGTCCGTGCAATTATGGTAATACCTTAGGGTTAAGTGCACGTATCACTAAAATTAAGAAGTTAATGTAATTTGCCACATATATTTAATATAAAACTTGTTTTTCCATACACTCTTAAATCGTTATTGTAGTTTAAAACCTTACAATATTATTTGAATTATATATTATATTAAAAAAACCTAAAATTTATTCCAAAAAAATTGTCTTCAAAACTTTCGCAGGGGCATGACCCCTCTCCCCTCCAAGCTTTAATGGGGTTCCACCCTTGATTGTGGATTAGATATATGTGCATTTTTTTACAAGATTGTCACTAACTTAGAGTAAATGACACTAGTACTTAATAGCGGATGATATACAACCACCTCATATGCATATAGCACGACTCTTATTATATATATGATACGAATAATGTACGAAGTTATTTATTTTTCACAATTAATGTCTTCACGTCTCAAGTCCATGAATTGCATGACATATATATACAGCATCATATCTTGGGATAGAATCTCCCGTAGCTTACCAATGGAGAAACTCCGTGAAGAGATCAGAATTAGAGCATGGGATGAACTTGGCATATGGAGGAACAGGTGTGTTCAACACAATGGTGAATGAGCCAAACATGAGTACACAAGTCAAGTTTCTTCAGCAATTACTTGAAGAAAAAGTCTACACCAGACAGGACCTCAACTCTTCCATTGCTCTGGTCTCATTAGCAGGCAATGACTATGGTACTTACATTTATCAGAATGGCAATCTTCAGGTAAGATAATTAGTGAGTGGTTCAACTAATTTATTATATGTGGGTTTGTGGTAGGTTATCTGCTGTTTCCTTGCATGCATGGTTGAGTTTATTGAATCTGGTAACAAATTAAAGTAGGAGGGGCGTTATTTGTCCCTCTTTAAAATTGTAAGTACAATTCTAAATTAATATTTAAAAAAAAAATTACAACATTATCCTTAAATAAATTATTATAAGAATTAAAATAATTATGAATAGTTTCTTCATATAATATTATTACAATATTTAATATTTTAATCTTTTTAACAAACATGGATAATTTCTTTTGATCATGACAAAAACTAAGCTAAAATAAAATAAAAGAAAAAACAAGAAAGGAAGAGAAGTTCCTTCAAAAACTGGAAGGAGGAGTCACAGCTCTTCCATACTTTCTATTTATTTTTATTTTAATTTTCCTGAAAATTTATTAATTTATATTAGATAATTAAAAGCTTAAGGAAAAGACATATTTATAATAGATAAGATGTGCTTAAAACATCTTAATAAATTTTAACGCGGTGTTACTATTTTCTTTGGGTACAAATATTGCCACCCTTAAATTAGATGCAATCAAGTTCCAGCTGAGTTTACTTCAAAAAAAAAAAACAAAAAACAAAAAAGTTCCCTGTGAGTTCTGATCCAATTTGGGCTCCTAAGGACCATATCTGATTGGGTTGTGGTTTGTAGAGAACCAATCCAAGTCCAATCAAGTTCCATATAGGTCAGATCCAATTTGGGCCCATAAGGACCAGATCTGGTTGGGTTTTGGTTTAGTCGAGAACCGGTCCAATCTAGATCCCTTATTCCAGGATGGGGCGGATCCACTCAGCATATATATATATATTTCTCTCATAAGAATATGCCTATTCGGATCACTAATTATAGTAATTTATTTTTAACAAGTTTTCTCATTATGGTGGAATATGTTAGAAGTGGTTGTAATTAATGGTCTTAAAATAAAATTTTAAGATATCCTTACTTGAGATATACTTTATAAATAATATTACATTTTCTAAAAAACTATTCAAATGATGTAATAAGATAATTTGAAACAATTACTTTAATTTTAAGATGATGGTAATGATGTACCAATTACAAATAAATTTTGTATATTATTTGAGTAATAAATTTGGATAAAATTTTAAATATTGTAGCATTACTTTTATCCTATGCATACGCAATACATCTGGACATGTGAGTTTGTGTGTTTGTGTGCATGTATGCTATCTGATTTAATTAATTTAATATTTTATATATATAATAGTTTTCACCTTAACAGACACCAAAATTAATTATATCATGTACGGAAATTAATTAAGTGTATTTGCGTATGTGGAGACTGGAGTCAAATAATGTACACACTAGGAATCTAACCCTTTCTTTTTAAATGGGAATCTAACCCAATATTGATGTTGCATAATTACTACATCACAGGACTTGCCAACCTTCACAAAATCCATTATCAGTCAACTTGTACAGAACCTGAAGAGTATTCAAAACTTGGGAATACAAAAGGTAGTCGTTACAGCCATGGAGCCAATGGGATGCTTGCCACGGTTAACAGCCTTTTCTTCATACAAGAATTGTAGTGAAAGTTGGAACTCAGCCTCTATGTATCACAACCAGATATTGCAGCAAGAAGTGCAGAAGCTAAACAATGAGAGCAACAATCACGTCTTTATTACCCTCGATCTCTATAGTGCTTTTATGTCTGCATTAAAGAGGCAACCAAACCATTCAGGTATATGATCGATTGAATCTTCTTCCTGTGGATGTTTACGTTTGGGAACTAAATCACAAAAATCTAAGATTATAGCTTTTGGAACGCAAAATACACACACACACACACACACACACATAAATTAGAACATCTCTACTTTAGACTTTTCTAGCAATCAAGTTGGAAGTTCCCAATAATGTTTTAAGAGTGCAGGGAATTCAGAGTTGAGTTCATTGGAGCCATGCTGTGTGGGCATTTCTGACGAGTACTTCTGCGGTAGTGTAGATGAGAAAGGGGAAATGAAGTACAAAGTGTGCAAAAACCCAGAGTTATCAATCTTTTGGGACACTATTCATCCTGCACAGAATGGCTGGCATGCTGTTTTCTCTGCTCTAAAATCGTCTTCCCTTCCTAAACTCCACTAGTTATATATTTGTAGTAATGATCATGATCATCTGTAAAGATCATGGCTAGAGAATGAGTAGTGCATTATGTGGCATGGAGGGTCAAGAGTATTACTTACTTGGTGTTGCTCAATTAACATTTTTCACTAACTCAAGTATTTCGCGTATTATTTATGTGATTATGGGTATTAATTAGCGTAGCTAGTAATCCATTGTTCTTGTGCAATAGGTCCCGAAATTCTTCATATGTTTATTTATTTATATCAAAAGATAAACAATGTGCGAATACAAATTCCACCCACGTGTGTATTATTGTTGTGTCATATATAGTAAATTACTACTAACCTATGTGAACTTTACTTTTCTACAGCTGCATGATAGTTACTTCACATCTTATTCGTTAGTCAACCTTCAAATTCAACGGTCAAAGGTGATTATCATTAGTTACAAAGTAGGTTATTTTCAGATTGAGTCCACAATGAAAGAAAAAAAATCGTTTTTAGCCACCTTTGTACAAAAATTTCTTTTTAATCTCTCAAACAAACTAATTACAGTCTATATCCATATTACCCAAATTGTCCCTAAGTTAAAAATTCCTTTTCAACCTTATCCGAAATTACCAAACTATCCTTCTTGTTCCATTGACTACTACTTTTCTCCTCCATATGGTTTTTCACCCTCTTCCATTCTCTTCAATTTTCTCATCCATTTAAGACTGTTTGTGCATCCATTCAAAGTTCTTTGATTTTAAAAACACACATTCAATCTTCTTTCTCTCTAACAAACCCCACCTTCAAGTTTTTCTTGAAGTTTGGAGGTATGTGTTTGTTTTGGTTGTTTTTCAATTTTTTTGTTAATACTACTTAGGTAAAGGCCTTAAGAGTGATTTTTTATTATGATTTTACTGAATGTAAGTCTGATCTACAGAAAACAAAGAAATTACAAATGAATGAAGTTTTTGCAATTGACCAGGTTTTGTGGGTCCTTAAAACCACACTGTGTTTTAAGGACTCATGAAACCCGGCCAATTGCAGTGGCGACCTTTTTAGCGTTTTTGTTTTGTTTTGTTTTACAGATGTTTGGTATTGATATGTAAGGTTATATGTGGTTAGATTTAGTTGATTTTGGTTTGAAAATATAGGTTTCTAGGGCCTTAGAAAATGTCCAGGTTTTGCTAGTTATTAAAACCCGAAATTGGGTTTTATTTTCATTAAGTAATTAACTTAAATAAATAATATTTGGAAAATATTGAATTAATCTTAAGTAATTATAACATTTCGAAAATAATTTAATTAAATTTGAAATGTATATTAATTTAATGAAAATAAATTAAATGAATATGGGCTTTTTTTTTTTTTTTTTTGTGCAATACAATTGGTTATTAAATATTATGAGAGTATGGGTGAGACTAATTTATTTTCTTTGAATTTTACATAAATTGGTGAAGTGACGATAATAATTAGATGCAATGGAGAGTGGAATGAGAATAACAATATTGGGGGTGAGATGTTTTTGATGGGGACCCCCAAAGATGTTAATTTTTCTTGATTGGTGGACTTTATTTACACGATGACTGACATTAATAGAAGAATATGAGACATTTGTTTGCATTATTTACTTTGAGCTAAGGGAATGCTCACAGTTAAAATACCTATAACGACCGATCTTAGTGTCCGAGCTGTGATTTCAGGCAAAAAAATTGATTATAGAGAGATTTATGTTGATAAAAATGTGAGAGATTCTAGAGTTTTAGCCTTACCGTCCCTTTATATGCCACTAATTCAATACCGGACCCAAGGCTTTTGAAAACAGATGTTGATAGACTTGTAAGTCCGGCTATGATTAAAGGTCAAAATTGTTTTGCTTTTTATAGTGGTAGTAATCAAGTTTCAACTTTTGTCGCTGTATTTACATCTATAACAAGTCCAATGTGCTACATTGATTATGGCAGAAATGATCATGATGATGAAGATTGGGACATAAATAATGATGGTGATGAGACATTGGAAACTAAAGATGATGATGAGGAAACTAGAGCTATTAATGACAATGGAGAGAACACAGAGTATTCATAAATTAGATTTTTAGGTTCATAATTTGAAATCAATCATTCACAATCATACTGAATTGTTGCTGGTGTAGATCAATACAAAATTGAGGCTACTTTTATTGCCATGTCGACCTTCATCTGACGTGATATGTTATATAAAGGTGCATTTTTTTTTTTTTTTTTATAGTAAATATGAGTTAAATGTGGCTGTTGGAAGATGTGTTCTTAATTCCAAGTATCAACATAAGGTTAGATGTTCGTGCACGGTTCAATATCAGGTCGGTAACAAGGATTTGAGCTACAATTTTAAGGTTCGTGTAATATGCATAAAGGGTGGTTTAATGTGGTATGTGTACAAGCATGTGTCGAAATGCACATGTTGCCAGGACAATTTCGAGTACTTAGCGGAGTGTGAAGACTATTGTTATAATAGCATTGTATCCAAAAAAAGTGGGGATTGATAGTAGTACACCTCGGCTTTTGATTGTAGAAAAGTTGGAGTAGTATGACGAGCAGATCGTGTACACTAAAACTTGGAGATCTTTATAATATGCAAAGAAACTAGTATATGGGAAAACAAGTGAGTTATTTCAGCAGTTTCCTTCGTACTTTCACATGTTAAAAGAAATAAACCTTGGTATAGTGACGACAGTTGAAACGAATGAAAACAACTTATTCTTATATTCGTTTGTTACAATAGGAGCCCCTATTCAGGGTTTTTGGTCCTACATCAGATCGATTATTACCGTTGATGCCACCCATTTGAAAGAATTATAAAAGGATGATTTTTGTTGTTGCATGCAAAGGTGGGAAATAGATGATTTATGTCATAGCTTTTGGATATAGTGATTAAGAGTCAAACAAATTTTGGATCTAGTTTTTAAGTAGATTGCAAGAGATTATAGGTGAGACACAACATTTGTGATCGGATTTGATTATTGTATCCAATCATTATAAAAACATTGCAAAAATGATGAGAATCATTTTTCCTGAAGTCCTACACATGTACAGTTTCTTCCACTTGAAGCAAAACTTGAAGCAATACTGTAAAAAGCAACCAAATGTGATGGATATATTTTACCTTACAGCATATTGTTATACAAGGGAAGATTGTGATAGATATTTGGATGAAATGCTTAGGCAATGTCCGAAAATACACAAAAAATTGGTTAATGCTGTCGTGAGAAATTGGTCATGTGCATATTCTCCAATATGGCATTATGACCACTAACATTATAAAGTCGTCCAACAAATGCATGTTGAAAGCATGTCGATTCCTAATAACAACTACACGTGAATATTTGAGACATATACAAAAATGGAACGATGATAGACATGTTCATGCTGAGACACTCAGATCTTGATTACGAAAGCTGCAAAGAATCATGTGAACTACATGGTTGATGTATCGATGGGTAGTCAAGTATCTACCATTGAACAACCGAACAAGTTCGGAGTCACACATGAATTAGGCAATAGGTTCTTTCAACCTTTTCAGCAGTTATGCACATGTTGTCATTGGGACTTAGATTAGTTGTCATGTCATCGTGCAATTGTTGTTGTCAGATATCATAATTTTACTTTCTTTTTTTCGTTATTTAATGTCGTATAGTAACACTCTTTCTGTATCATACATATTAGGTTCAATGATGTTCACTATTATATACTTTGTCATATTATTATAGCAAAAAATGGCTTAAAGCTGTATATGCACATCCAATTAATCCTGTCTCTGGCCTAAAGGATTGGCATTTTCCTGTGGAAGTAAAAAGGATGATTGTACTATCACTTAAAGAAAGAAGACAAGTAGGTAAACCGAGAGAGGCATGGGTTGCTTCAGTTGAGGAAAGTTGTCGTAAGGAAAAATGTGGAAAATGTGGTAAAAAAGGATACAATCATTTACATTGCCTTAACCCCCCTACATTCGCCGTCGGAGGGACAAATGAAGCTAATGCTGGAGATGCTGGGATAAGTGTAGAAGCTATAGAGATGTAGGCACTAGCGCAGAAGCTAATATAGAGGCTGAGACGAGCATCGTTGTCGTTGCGCATGCCAGGACCTCCCGAAAATGCTGCCTTTGTGGTGCGAGTGGACACACCCTATGACGATGTGATTAAAGGTTTCTTATTCCACGCTCAGAAGACAACGAAAATGGTAGTAATCATGAAAACGATGAGTAGACATAAATGATGTTTGAAAATAACTATATTTTCTTATATATCTTGTAATTGAGCACTTTTTATTCATATCATTGAAAACGATGAATGGACATAATGGATCACTATTTTCATGTATGTTAGACAATAAAAAGTCTCATTCTGTTTTTATAGTGGTAGTAGTGTTATTCATTGGTATATAATGTAGGTGTTATTGGATCCGTATAGTCAGAAAACAGACGAAACTCTGTCAAAATTTATACAAAATTATCCTATAGTTGAATATAACATCAGTGTTACGGTTTTTAGACAGTTTTGGAAATTGGAAACAAACAAAATGGCATAAAAAGTAAGAGAAGAAAAAGCAACCCCAACCCATAACCCCCCCAAAAAAAAAGAGTTTTATAGATATTTAAAACTCGGCAATGGGTTTTATTGGTCCATAAGACTCGGTTCTTATGAAATTCATTTTAAAATAATAAAATCGAGTTTCATGAGGTTTTAATGGACCAAAAGATCCAGTATTTTTGAAGTTTTAAAAAAAATAAATAAAAGAATCGAGTTTTAAAGACCATTAAAACCTAGTTCTAGGTTTAAAAGACCATTAAAACCTGGTTCTTATATTTTTTTGGTTTTCTTGCCCTTGTTTATGGCTTCTTCAGGCCTCAAAATACGTCCAAATATCTTCAATTTTATCAATTTAATTTAATTGGTTATACAACTTATAAAATCTCGCCATATCATCACATTGTAGTGTAACATTACATGAGTATATATGACCTTGTGCAATCACACTTAAGTTTCATTGCACATTTTGTTTGTTAATAATGTTGTCCCAAAGTTGCATATAACATCAATTTCATGGTTTTTGGTTAGTTTTGGACATTAGAAACAAACAAAATAGCATAAAAATATGGGAAAAAAAAGCCCCACAAAACTCTAAAACTAGGTTTTATGGCCATTTAAAACCCGTTTAAGGGTTTTAATAGACCATAAGATCCGATATTTTTGAAAATTTCAAAAAATGAAAAAACTAGGTTTTAAATACCATTAAAATCCGATTCCGAGTTTTAAGGATCGTTAAAACCCGGTTCTAATAATTTTTTTTTTTTTTTTTTTTGGTTTTCTTGCCCTTTTTTATGACTTCCTAAAGCCTAAAAATACGTCTAAATATCTTCAATTTCATTAATTTAACTTAATTGGGTATATAACTTATAAAATCTCATTATATCATCACAATGGAGTGTAACATGACATGAAAGTAGTATATATGACCTTATGCAATCTCACTTAAGTTTCATTGTACATTTTGTTTGTTAATAATGTGTCCCAAAGTTGAATATAACATAAATTTTATGGTTTTTTGATAATTTTGGACATTGGAAACAAAACAAAATAGCATAAAAATACAGATAAAAAACCACAAAATTCTAAAACCAGGTTTTATGGCCATTTAAAACCTGTATATGGGTTTTAATGGACCATAAGATCTAATATTTTTAAAAAAACCCAAAAAATAATATAGTAGGGTTTTATTTCCAATCAAAACCTGGTTTTGGGTTTTAAGGGCAATTAAAACCCGATGCTTACATTTTTTAGTTTTTTTTGGCCCTTCTTTATGGCTTCTGAAGGCCTAACAATACATCCAAATGGCTTGAATTTCATCAATTTAAATTATTCTTTATTTATATTTTAATCGCCTTGTGTTTTACTTCAATTTATTTCTATTTTAATCTATTTTAATTTAAGTAGAAAATAAACATAATTACATTATATACAAATAATAGTAATCAATCATATACAATATTTCCATCTTCATCTAACGTCCACCATCTGAAATCGTCTGTTCTGTATTCTGGTGTGAAATACAAATATATATATATATATATATATTGTACGCCATATCACTGCTTATTCTAGTGGCATCTTCCTTCGTTTGGTGAGACTCCATTCATGCTTTTGGGACTTTAAAAGGCCATGGATAAAGATCGCACAATATGCTCTACAACTATTCTTGTATTAATAGAAGACAAGTTAGATGATTATTAAAAACTTTTATATAATGAATTTCGGGCGAAATTTTGCACAAAGGTGGCATTTACCCTTCAACTTGTTGAGGCACATTTGTTACATTGACATGCTCCACGTCTCATCTTTTTTCCATGATTGGTGTAAGTGTTTTGTTTTGTTCATAAAATCCAATTGACAGCAAGATAATCGGTACAAAACATGGTAGTAGTTGAAGGGACTGTCTCCAAAAATTAAAGTCTACTTTTGACATGGAATCATACACCACTATCTTCTTTTTTCTCAGGCACGCTTTACAAATGACCTAATGCGTCTAAGGCAAACAACAGGGGAGAAGCACCTGCAATTTGAAAATGTTAGTGGTATAGACTAATTTGAAAGATCAAATAAAAACCCTTAATCTTGAAACGACACTTACATTTTAAACAGACCTTCAAGGCATTTTAGCGTTTCCTATACCGAAAGCATAGTTTTTTCAGTAATTATGGACAACAGGTGTAGACAGATCAAATTTGTTTTTCAGTGTGGTGTATTCAACATTGAAACACACTCTATGTCGGCTCGCGAGAGAAAAAAATTAAATATGTTATATTACAAAAAATTAAACAAAGATGCAAAAAATGAATAACATCTAAAATTTAAACACATAAACTTTTGTTTTCTTTCGCAGGCAAATAACCATCAATATCAATCAAAGTCAACCATAAGCTGACGTCCTCAATGGTACGAAGCATATCTGGAATGCATGGCACCAGATAATCATCAATAATGCTTCAAAAAAAGAAAAAAAAAAGAATTAAAAGGTATTTCATTACATTAGTAATTAGATTAAAAATGGTAATAATACTTTTTATCTATACCAGAGGTCCAAAGAAATAGTTTTGTACTCCTAGTACATATCGGGTACAGTCTTCACCACCCACTTCCTCACTTTCTTCAACTCTTTTTTTTTTTTTTTTTCGTGTATAGAGGATCCATGTGTGGCATCTTGCAAGGTGTTGATAGCTTAATCTTTCACTTGCCCCGTTCATGGATGATCACCCCTTGTAATCTAAAGAAATTTAAAATTTAAATTAGATATTTACATCAATACATAAGACTAAAACATAAAATAAATATAAAATTTACCTAAACATCACCAATATGATGATCTTCCCTAAGTCATGGCATGTTAATTCATGGATGTGCTGGTCGTAGTCCTAGTCCTGGTCATCAATGTGATGATTCTGTCCTAAGTCATAGTGTGTTGACTCATGGATATGCTGATCGTGGCCCGGTTAGTCATCAATGTGATAATGCCCACCTAAGTCATGGCGTGCTTAGTTATGGATGTACTAGCTGTGATCTGGGTCCCGGATAGAGCTCTCAGCAACATTATCATCCAGAGGCCACTAAGTTTTAACCAATCTTTCACTTTTTTTAGTGTTCTATCTATGCTATGTAGTATCTTGTTCTGTGTTTGTATTATTTTATTTTGTGTCTGCTGCTTCTCGACAATATGCTCCAACAGCTTCATTATCTTACTGAACTTTGTCTTAGGCTCTTGTAAATAAATAAATAATATTAAATTATAATTCACACCTAATTTCAATTATAAATTAAATAATAATATAAGATTCATACCTAATGGTAGAGGGTCCACACGATGCTCTGTGCCCTCATCGTACATCGTGCATAATTTTTGTCCTTGGCTCCCTCTCTTCATCCTCTTCCTCCTCCCAATTCGACTCCTTTTTAGCCTCCACTTGCTTATCATAATCAGCATCACCTTCAACATCATTATCACCCTCAACATCATCATCATCATAACCCCTTCTGTTGCTGATTTTATGGACTTTCTCTCTAACCAAATGCTACGGGTCAAAGAACCTCCAATCTGTCTCTCTCTCATCGTCAATGGCCTCAAGAATCCACCTCGATTCTATGCACTACAATATAAATATATATATATACATATATAATTAATATTTTACATGCAAGGATATCAAACAAATGGAATCAAATTTAGGTTAAGGTAGACACTTATAAAGTGAAGCTCATTCATACAATCTCCTGCATCCTTTCTTTTTCTGTTATTAGAATACCAATTCTCGAACTTTGGCATATCCACATCGTTTGGTATTCTATCCCTTACATTGCCGTCCAAGTACAAGAACATTTTAACAAGCCACCACTATAATGCATAGTAAACAAAAAGAAAACATATAGTTACAATATATATATATGCATACATATATATAAACTAAACAATTTTCATTAATAATAAAAAACATATAGTAAGTGTTGTATCTGGAACATCCAAACAAACCTATATAGGTTAACCTGACATCCCCTCCTAAGTTGTTCCTTAGTAATCACTTGACGGAGATGGTCGAGAAATTTACTATATGTTAGTGTGCCCTAAGGGAACGCATTCCATAGTTCTACGTCCTCTATCATGACCCACGACACCTTATACATGGCTTGGCACTCATTTAGGCTATAATTGGTTGGAAGGCCATAACTATATTAGCCAACTTTAAGGTGTCATTTGCATCTAAATTCATTGGTGACTTGATCACGAGGACAATAGCTTTCACTGTCGGCGCCTTTCCTTTGAAAAGTCGCCATAGAAGACTACTTTTGCTATCTTGCCACACCTTAATGAGATTTACATCGATACGCCCGAATCGAAGTCTTATCACCAATCAGAACTCCTACTTTCCAAACCTATATAGTCGCCCTCTAATTTCAAACCACATCTCATCAGAACTAGCACGAAGAATCTCCAACTCTCTAGCAAGAATGGTCAAAATCAGTGGGACAACCAACATCCAATTATGGGCTATTTCTATCAAGTGTCTGAACAGGGTCTCACCCAAGAACCTCTCTAAGAGTTCTCTTTTAATAAGAGCTTCACTTAGACTAGCAATCTCTTTGAAACTACAGTGTGTACTTCCCGATATATCTTTGGGAATAATCTGTGAACTAAACTTATAATTGACTTGCATCTGTATGAAACAAATCAAAATATAATAATAACATTAATTTAATTAATTGAATATTTACTTTATTTTAAAATTTTCATTAATTTATAAATCTAATTTTAATTAACAAATTAAATTAACATATTACAATTACATTATTCAAATTTAAAATTTAATTAATTATCTTCTTAATTTTAAGTTATATTTCATTTACTTATTTTAATTACTTTTATTTTATTTTAATCATGTTTATTTATATTTTTTATTTTAATTATTAGAATACTTTCAATACATTTAATTTAATTTATTTCTAAATTAATTAAAATTTCAAATTTAATTAACTTATTTTCTAAACCAATATTAATTGCTTAAATTAATTTAGTTTAATTAAAAAAAATCATTTTCTAAAAAATCAGGTTTTGTGATTGCAGACAACCGGATTCCACACACACAAAACCTGATTTTTTAGAAAAGTCCGAGTTTGTGGGTGTAGACAAAAAATCCAGACTTTTCTTAAAAACTAGGTTTTGTGTGGGTGAAATCGAGGTGTCTATAGCCATAAAACCTAATTTTTTAGAAAAGTTCGGGTTTTTCGTCTACACCCACAAACCTAGACTTTTCTAAAAAATCGGGTTTTGTGGCTGCAAACACCTCAAAATTAGCTTGTTTGCACCCAAAAAACTAGTTATCGACGGTTCTTCTTCTTCGACGAGTCACACCACCAAAACCTCTATTGTCATGCCGAAGTCCATTCAAATCCAACCAAAACTAGCCTAATCTAACCCTAATCAACATTATCCAACATCCATAACAAAAAAAGGAAAAAAAAAAAAAACCTCGATAAATCAAAATCAAAATTCAAAATATCACAAATAAAACTCAGACAAGCACAATGGAGGCCACAGGTCATGTACCTTCGACATTGGAGGCAGTGAATAAGCTCACTGGTAGTTGAGGATGTCTTCGAAGGTCTATCAAAGTGCGACAAGGTTGGCGACGGTAGCAATGAACGATTGGGTTGTAAACTAGTTATCTAGTCTTAAACTGAGGCTCGTGTTTTGATGGAATGCGATGGAAAATGATTTGGTTCTTGTGTTATATGCGCTTAATATATATGAGGGGAATTTCATAATTTTGCATCAAGGTTTTATTTGAATTTTACAAAATAAGGGTAGATGGGTAAATTTTATGGCAGAGGCAATTTGGGTAAAGTAGGTATGGGTTGCAATTAATTTATTTGAGAGTTTAAAATAAATTTTGTCAAAATTGGTGGCTAGAAACTAATTTACAGCTTTTAGGATGGCCATTTTTGGTATTTTTCACTAAAAATTTATTTAGTCATTCGACTTATTAAAATAATAAAATATAATGAAAATAAAAATTAAACAAAAAACCATATTTTTAAACTCGAATAAAAGTGAATATATTAAAAAAAAAGTTTGGTTAGATTTCACTATTTATCTTTTGAAATGAATAATTGAGATCATTTCTCCCAAAAAAAAATTGATTTTTTAAAAATAGACAATTGAAAAAAAAAATAAAAAAAGAATAAAAATTGGATGATTGGACCTATATCATCCATATGATAATATGGATAAAGAAGATCCAATCTAGATCTTCACTAGATCTCTATCAACCTAGACTGAATCTCTATCCATGGAGACGTAATGGTAGGGGAAGCCTTTTCTCGCTATGATTAAGGCCTTACAATAAGGGATGAGGCGACCCTCATTGTGAACATCTCCTATCTGCGATAGAGATGATTATATGGCAAATAAGGCTAGCCACGTTCGCTACCGCTAACACATTCTCATAGTTAGGGGAAGATAAGATCTCTATTCATGGAGATCAGATATAGATTGATAGAGACGTAGATTTGATCTACATTGTTCATTTATTAATTAGCTAAATGGTAGATGAAAACAATTAAGCTTTATCAAAAGTCTTCACAAGGGTAAGTCAATTGGGGTGCACTATCCGTAGGGGAATTTGGCTTTTTCTCTCTTGTCGTAACTTCAATGTCCACAGTGACATCCATTCTTGTTTTAGCATGAGAAGAGGCTTTGAGCTAAGAGACATAGTTAGCTTAAGCTCCACATCTTTATTTTTTTCTTTGTCAATTGTGCAATCTCTCGACGAATCGATTACATAGACATAACAAAAATCTAGAAGTCTCTTGTATTTGAGAGGAGCAATTATTATTGTGTCAAACTTCTCTAGTCAAACCTTAATTCCTCAGGAGCAGTGGTTTGGAAATGTTCATTCTAACTTTAACTCAGATTAATTTTCCCCAACATTTTTTGGATTCAGTTGGGAGTTCAATGATCTCCCCGATCATCTCTGCAAAGAGCTTCACAATACTTCTATCCGTGCATATTAGAGGGATGTTGTAGATTTGCACCTAGAATTTCATCTTGAAAGTCATTTTTGAGATTTGACCTAGGCCTATGGGTATTTCGAGCACAGTAAGGCTTTTGTTGAAAGGCCAAGGTCCTTTCGTGAGAACCATGGCTCTATCCTTAGATCTGCTAAAATGGAAAACAAAGAAATTTTCTCTTATAGCATCTATCTCCACACTTCCTATTATTCCCTAGCTTTGTTCAATGACCATCTTAAATCCTTCCTTGTTTACCTTTTTGAGGGAGAGGATTTTCCCAACCAAGGATAGGGCTAGGTCTTGCACTCCCTCTCTTTCAGCTTCACCACCTATTTCTGAAGTTAGGACCCAATCTTCTGAGATAGATCAAACCTGTCAAAGATGGTATATTTCATCCATTATACCTAACCCTATAAGGATTGAAAAACTCTAAAAAGGGTCTTTTAGGGAACCCTAGTTTTGGAGAAAGAAATAAGAAACATATCGAGCACTATAAGAAAAAAGGAAGTTTGTTTGACAATAAAAGGAACCTTAGTCTACCTTAAGCTCAAAGGGGTATCTACCCATTAGGATTTTATTCCTACATTAATTTTGCCAGAGAGAACATATAAGGAGAATCCATTGTAGATTGTGTTGATATAAGCTAGATACAATATATCATAGTTATTGCCAATATATGTTGTTTAACAACATGAATTTTTATAACACATCATTTGTAACTTTAATGTGAGAAAACACAGTCAACCATTTAGTCAATGATATAGTAATCATAAATCAATTATAATATCGTTTGAAATGAGATCGCAAGTAATTTTCTTTATAAAGTTACATCATACAAATCAAAGTTTTATTGGCATTCACCAAGATTAGTTACTACTTGAACATTTTAAATGTCTAATTTCATAATTGTTAGATAAGCATTTCCATAATAATAAGAGGTAACAACTCATACAAAACTTATAAAATGTGTTTGATGGAATGTAAAACTCTAGCATTAAAACAAATAAGAAGATATACAACCATCAATACTAAAAAATGTTGTGATTTAAAATAAAAAGTTGGAGTTAAACAATATTACTGATTGCAAGCTTAGAATTATAAGTATGTAGATTCAAGTTAAAACCGTAAACGCTAAGGATTATAATTTTCATATCGATATCAATGTTATAAAACTCGACAGGTAGGTCCAACTACTCACAGAATACTCAATAGTTAGGGTTCCACTAATCCTGTGAACCTTTAAATCATGGGTTTTACTTGCTCCGACATGTACTTGCTAAGCTGGGCCTAATACTTGGTTAACTTGATCCAACTCAACCAACTTGGTTAATTCCTTAACCAATTAGCAAAAAAAATAAAAGAAAATAAAAGGCAATGAAGTAGCAAATGTTTTGAACCATTTTAATGCAAATGACATGAATTGCTTCACGATTGGAAGTGGAAGTTGAGGTGGAAGAGTAGGAAGAGGAGAAGGAGCAATGATTTTTGGAGGAGGAGGAAGGGATGATAGAAGTGGTCGAGTAATGGCAGGAGGAGATTGAGAAATGGGGTAGTGCGCTGTAGGTGGATGACATGACGAAAACTAGAAATGGCATGAATTGCTTCACGATTAGAAGTGAAAGTTAAGGTGGAAAAGGAGGAGAAGGAGGAGGAGTGATGGTTTTAGTGGTGGAGGAGAAGGAGATGAAGGCAATGTGATCACACCTTTTGAACACTTAATTTTCGCCTTCAAACTTTAGTTTTTCGTTTGCTTTTCGAGTGGATTTTGGTATGTTTAATGTGTTTGTTAATAATATATATATTAGCAAATAAAATATTTGGTAAAGGAGATTCCTGCATGATAAAAATGTGTGGTTTCAAATTCTGCAATGCACCAAACGTGGATGCTATTCATCGTCAATCAACGTCTACTCAGCTGAAATTGATAATCAGAAACAAAATCATAGAAGGCTATGCACGTGGCAGATCTTGTTTGGTGTCAAGTTACAACAGCAACTACTAAATCAGATAAGATGCAAACTACTAGAAGTCTTGTTAATCACTTCCCACTCATTTGGAAATTATAATCTCAATTATAATATTTACCTACTTCAGACAGAATCGGTTCATATCATGACTTCAACATTATGTAATGCATTATGCTGACAATTTTACAATTTGTTTGACATCAAATATTGTCATTTGAACAATAGGTTGCGTGATCTCAAAGCATAATGCATTACAGTTCACATGATCTATTTGTTTTGATATGCTAAATCATCAGCAAAAGGGAGCCATTTATTTCGGATATCTCTGATGTGAATAGTTAAAGGTTCATTGGTACTTGATGACATTAAATATTATGTATAGTTTGAAAATCTACTTCCATACCATGAAGAGAAGTCTATCACAAAAGTAAAAACACAAAACTCCCCATGTATAATAATTAATATGTTCAGTGAGACTTAAACTCTGATCACGTATATAAATGAGAAGTGCATTAACCACTTAAACTATGAATTAATGTATCAACATAAGACCACTTTTATCCTTGATTAGACTATAAAATTATATTACACCAAATTTCATAATAATGTGTGTGTATATATATATATCATACCATAAGTTGTGAAAAAAATATTCATTTCCTCCTACAAAATATTCTACTTAAGGTGTAAAAGACATTAACGTAAGATTAAAAAATAGGATCCACACTATTACAGTCAATTTAACTTAATCCAGATTTAGATCATGATATGTGGATATTGTTAGTTACTATCAAACCTAAAGTATAAAGGAGAGAAAGAAGATTTAAACCAAAGACCTCCAAAATCTGATACCGTGTTAGTTATCATCAAATCTGTTAGTTTAAACTGATAAGATAATACCCAATTATAATATATAAGACTTGAAATTAAGATACATTGATAAATATGAATTATTAATTACATGAGAAACCTATGCGATTATATAAGGGACTTTTATCTCATGTCATGATTTTAGATAGTTAAAACATATTTGTCAGATGCATTGGAACTTTTCTCATTATGTGGAACAATGTCCTATTTTTCCTAGGTCAATATAATTCATAACCACCCAAGGTGTAGGGACTTCTTGTTTTCATAATTCAATGTAATCGAATAATAATTAATATAATTGATTATAGAATTATCATGATAAAATAAATGCAACATGCTATTTATTTATTTATTTTTATATTGCTTGCGGTATAACTATTTGAAATGAGTAATTGCAAGACTAAATAAGCATACACTATCATAAGATAACATAGGATGGTGGCAATAGGATATTGGTCGTTAATGTAATATATATATATATATATTGATTTTACTATCAATGTCTCATAACTTTAAAAAGTTAGGATGAACCAATTAAATTCATCCATTACATTATCTCTTCTAAAACAAATTCCCTCTTCTATTTAAGTCAAATGCAATAGATAAATTTAATTGGTTCGTCCTAACTTTTTAAAGTTAGGAGACAGATGGTAAAATCTCTCTCTCTCTATATATATATATTTACATACTATTTGCTATATCAACTTGAATTTTGGTTATTATCAAGTTAAATGAGTGCTTTTTTACCATCCAATCAAATGGGCATCATTGGATAAATCTTGTTGATGAGTTCTATATACCATGGTTGTCTAGCGCTTTTATTGGGCTTCCATAATTCATGAGGGAGTTATTAGTAGGATTTACAAGCCTTATAAATTGCAAGGTGTTCATGAGTCTCCTTTATTCTCACTTTTCTAGCTCAGTTGCATCAATGGAGTTCCAAGTTGCTCCATTGTTGCAGCCAATTCTAACTCATATTTTCTTCTTCTTACTACTTTTGATTGTTCCATTGTTTGTCTTGTCTGTTTTAGTCCAATTTACGAAGCGGAGATTTTATTGCAACTGTGATGTTTGCTCTGCTTATCTATCATCATCTTGGTCCAAAGAGTTCAACAATCTTTGTGACTGGTACACACATCTTCTCCAGAAATCTCCAACCAAAACTATCACAATTCATGTCCTGAACAACACTATCACAGCAAATCCTGACAACGTTGAATACATTCTCAAAACCAGATTTGAAAACTTCCCGAAAGGGAAACCTTTCTCCACCATCCTCGGCGATCTTCTTGGGAAAGGAATTTTCAACGTCGACGGAGATTCATGGCTGTTGCAAAAGAAAGTTGCTAGCCTAGAGCTTGCAAGCATCTCTATTCGAACTTTTGCTTTCGATATAGTCAAAAACGAGATCGAATCCAGACTTGTCCCACTTCTGTCATCAGCTGCTGGATCAAAAAACAGCAGTAGGTTGGACTTACAAGAAGTTTTTCGAAGATTTTCTTTCGATAACATATGCAAGTTTTCATTTGGATTAGACCCTTGTTGTCTGGCAACATCACTGCCTATATCTTTGTTTGCAAATTCATTTGATCTGGCATCAAAACTATCAGCAGAGAGAGCAATGGCAGCACGGCCTTTAGTCTGGAAACTGAAACGACTTTTCAACATTGGCACAGAGAAAGAGCTCAAGAAGGCCATTAAGATTGTTAACGTTCTTGCAATGGAGGTGATCCTACAGAAGAGGAAACTAGGATTTTCAACCAAGCAAGATCTCCTATCAAGATTCATGAATTGCATCGAAGATGACAAGCATTTGAGAGACATTGTTGTAAGCTTTATTTTGGCAGGCCGTGACACAATGGCCTCAGCATTGACAACATTCTTCTTCCTACTAGCACACCACCCGGAAGTAGTATCCAAAATCCGGGCAGAATCGGATCAAGCTATGGCAGGGCAACAAGAATTTGCTAGCTACAATCAAATAAGGAAAATGAATTATTTACATGCTTCAGTTTATGAGTGCTTGAGACTCTACCCACCAGTTCAATTTGATTCAAAATTTGCACAACAAGACGATGTCTTGGCGGATGGAACATTTGTTAGCAGGGGTACAAGGGTCACTTACCATTCTTATGCAATGGGGAGGATGAAAAACATCTGGGGTCCAGATTTTCTGGAATTCAAGCCCGAAAGATGGTTGAAAAACGGCACTTTCTGTCCACAAAGTCCTTACAAATATCCAGTTTTCCAAGCTGGGGCTAGGGTCTGTTTGGGGAAGGAGTTGGCACTCGTGGAGATGAAAATAGTGGCCCTTTCTGTTCTTCGTAAGTTTGAGGTTCAAGTTGTGGAACCACAGGGTACACCCTGCTTTGATATCGGGCTCACTGCTATGGTTAGGGGTGGGGTTCAGGTCGTGGTTAGAGAGAGGGAGAGGAGCGACATCGCACCACAACAGTGACATTTTACATCATTACGAGTTGTGATAAATGTTTCAATGATTGACTTGTGACCAGTGACAATAAGTGTGTTTGTCGAAGGAGGGAATTCCCTTCGATTGTAATCCAATAATATCTGTTTTTTGTGCTTTAAGTTGGTGCAGTTCTTATAAATGGATAACGAATTTTGGTTGCAGTTTGAATTCTATGTATAATTTCAGATAGTCATGATTGATATGCACAAAAGTGGAGGCGATCTAGTGGCAGGTGTTTTACTTCCATCCATTTAATTGACAAAATTATTTGAGACTTCGAACTAAAGAATTTGACAATATTACTTAAACAAGCGGCGTTTGAGTTGACAAAACGCAATTAATAGCAAGGACACAGGCTTGTGGGGGCTAGGGTAGGTACCCAAGCCGTCCTAAAAAAATTTTTGTGTCATATTTATTTTAAATTATACATGTATATTTCATTTATTAGTTTATATGATATAAAAAAATATACATTTATTTCAAAATTATTGAATGAATTTTCTTATATATATATTTATTTTTATTCAAACTGTATATGTAATAACTTTATTTCATGCATTAAATATGAAATTTTATTTAAGTTTTCTATATTTTACCTTTTTTGTTTATCATAAATTGTATAATATATTATTTAAATTTAATATTTTTAGTGTTTCTCCTAATATACTCTTTAATTTGAAATATGGTAATAATTATAAATGATGATTGTCAAAATATAGATTGTTTATATTTAAAGAAATATGGTTGATGTCATAACATCAAATATAATTCATATTTGATAAATTTAATAGGGAAATTACCCACAGCCTACAAGTAAATTTCATATTTACAGGCGTATATAACTTTTTAATTTTTTTACAATGACCTCCCCTGACTAACGGATTGACTGGATTTGACCGTTAAATAATCTCTTTGACCGTTGAAAAGGTGTTAAAAGACGAAATTACCCCTCAACAAATTTATTTTTTTAATTTTCTTTTAAAATAAATTTTAAAAACTTTAAATAAATTAAAAATAAATTTAATCAGATCTCTACCGTCCATTTGAAATAGACGATAGAGATTAATTTTAAAAAAAATTAAAAATTTAATTAAAATATTTTTTAATTAGATCTCCACCATCCATCTAAAGATGGATGGTGGAGATTAGTTTGAGAAAAAAAAATAAATTTAAAAAATGATTTAAAATAAAAACACATCTCTCTTATTTCTCTCATTTCTCTCTCTATTCTTCATCGTCTCTCTCCTTTCTCTCTTCTTCTTCATCATCTTCTTCTTCTAACTGGTCACTGTCTCTCTCTTCTCTCTTCTTCTTCTTCTTCTTCTTCTTCTTCTTCTTCTGCTTATTCTTCTTCTAATCGAACCCAGTTCTAAGTTCAAATCCTTCGAGCCTAGAACTGGGTTCGAAGGCTTCGAACCCAGTTCTGGGTTCGAAGTTCTGGGTTCAAAGGCTTCGAACCCAGATCATTCGAACCCAGTTCTGGGTTCGAAGCCTTCGAACCCTTTGAACCCAGAACTGGGTTTTGGTTGGGTTCAAATCCTCTTCGAATCAGTTTGAAGGTCCTGGGTTGGGTTTGAATCAGTTGGGTTGTTTTTTATTGTTTTGGGGTTGATTATTAGTTGTTCTAGGGAATTTTTTGTGATTGAACACTGATTTTTGTTGATTGATTGATAATGATAAATTTGGGTTGATGATTGATGTTGATGATTTTGCTGGATTGATGATAATTTTGGTTGAAGATGAGAGGGAAGAGAGATTGAAGATGATTTTCAGTAGAGGTTTTCTGGGATTAAAGATGATTTTGGTTGAATATGATTTCAAGGGTATATTGGTAATTTCATTTGGCTATGAAATCAATCTATGACAATTTGATAGTTCTCAAGGGTAATTTCATCTTTTAACATCTGTTAAACGGTCAAAAAGATTATTTAACGGTCAAATATAGTCAATCCGTTAGTCAGGGGAGGTCATTGTAAAAAAATTAAAAAGTTATATACGCCTGTAAATATGAAATTTACAGAAAGGCTGTGGGTAATTTCCCCTAAATTTAATTAAGTAAATATCTTGTTCAATAGTCATTTGTCTTTTATTTTTAGTAACATATTTATTTATACTATGAATTTTGAGGGGTAAAACTTATTATATCATGTCTATATTTTTTTAATTTATAAAATGTTTTCATACCGTTTGAATTTATTTAAAAAAAATTATTCTAGCCCACCTTGGTATCAAATTCTAGCCACGTCTCTGATTAATAGTGACTTATTAACACATTTTGCGGGTGTAACAACCCCGACCCATCCTTTCACCAGATGACTCTAAAGGGCACTACAGTTATATCTTCGTTATTAAATCTTTAATTATAAAATCGTATATTCATTTTATTTATATCAAATTACGAAATTAAAAAAAAAAAAAAAAACTTTACAAACAATACAAAATCATTTTATTTCAAACGAAAAAATTGTCAAAGTTGCCTCTGAAATTTGGACTTTCCTAACATATTACAAATTCAATATTTTCATTTCCAACACAAAATTTCCCACAAACATATTCAACAATTGGAACCAAACTGCGTTTGGTTCATCATTTTCCATCTACACCACATTTATCAAAATATTTACACAACTTGATTTTTCTTTACCAAAACATCATTTTAATTCCAAATACATACATACATGCACATGAATACAAATTGAAACTTTTATATACAAAACCAAATATAATATATAAATATATATCCAAAAATAATTATGGAATGATAGATGTGACTGTATCAACTCGCTGCAAATGTGTTTTCTCTTCAATCTTCGCCCTCCTAGCGTAACCTACTACCTACGCGCGGAAATTCCAACGTGTTAAACATATTTGCTTAGTGGATGTACACTAAATTTGAAAATATAATTTTTGAATATAAACATTTTCACATTATAATAATAAACACTTTTCAATTCAAAATCATTTATCAAGTTATTATACACATTTGAAATTCAAATCAAACATATATATTACATGATTGGTATAAAACAATTTCCATTGTCCATTGTAAACACTAGTATGATACCTTGGACTGGAAAACGGGCCCTCCAGCATCGAACACTCGGTGCCTACCCGCTGGATTGCATTACACATATATAAAACAATCATTTGAAATCGAACACTCGGTGTCTCTCAAGGTCTCTAAATTAATTATTTTCATTTTATTTCAAACGTATCGGTGTAATACTGTTATAATAACCCTATTGACATACCAAATTTTAATCCCTACCTACCAATACTCAGATTTACTAGAGCTCATTTAATAATTCTATATAGGTACATATAAAAGTTATCATTTCTTTTCAATTAAAAGATTTCATGAATCATTCAAACACATCATATTTAATACTCAATTTCTTTCTTTCATGCACATAATCATTCAAACTACACATTTCAAACATGTTTCACAAATGACTTTAATTGAACAACTCAATTATTAAACATTTAGAAAACCATAATTAAACAGGTAGAATGACGCGACCCAACCCGAATACCTCTAACTCTGATCTAGTAGGTCACGCCGAGCACCCCAACGGATCCCTCTCAGACCCGACTCGTTGGACTAAGCGAAACCCTTGGAGCGAACCCTAAACTCTCTGATGCTTTCTAAAACATTGTTGGGTTGGTTTTTCTTTAAAAACTGAAAACGTGTAGGAAATTTTTATTTTTAATTTTAACTTCATATTCGAAACTCATTTTTCTAACAAAATTTCGGCAGCATAACGTCTGCATTTTTGACGTTCCAGAAAACCTATTTACAGAAAAACAACACTTCGACTAAAGTTTATCACCAACCTAACTTCTGGTTGCCCGTAGGCCTCAATCATGCATTTGATTTTCAAATCAACTTAAGAAAATTCAAATCACATTTAATAAACCGTATATAATCAAAAGCAATTTAAAAACATCTACGAGCGAATAATTACAAATCATTTATACACTTTTAAAAGATATTTACATGAAAATACAATTGATTGAACAAAATGGGCTACTTAAATGATGTCATGTCGCGCTGGCTCGCCCGCTGGAGGTGATGCTGCTTCTCAGCAAACTGCTGAGAGTACCTGAGGAGGTTTTTATATAAAACAGAAAAATATAATCAGCTAGAAGCTCAGTGAGTGATAATATTTCTTTTCTTTGAAAATCTGATTTTCTAAACTTCCTCCTCTGAAAACGTTTGAAAACTATTCTTTGTTTCGAAAGTATTTCGAGTTTAAATCTCTTAAACATCAACTTAAATAAGAGAATTTATATATAAACATAGGCTTTCTTTTAAACTCAAAACTTATAACTGTAAATCATAAATAACTTGAATAATACTTTTAAAACTTCTTTTCTCTCAAATATGCTTTTCTCTTTTTAAAACTGTTTCCTGATATCTTTTAAAATTACCATAGTATCCCTAAATCTGTACTCTTGCAGCTATGTGCGGAATTTTCCAGCGCTAATCATAGCTCGCCTGCTCTGAGACATCTCGTGGCCATGTGCGGAATTTCCCAGCGCTAACCATAGCACACGAAACACTACCCCACATAAGTAATGGCGACTCGACTGACAAACTCTAACACTTGTCCCCCCAGGTTAGTAACTTATCCCTACTCAGGACTGTGCCAACTGATGTAGGATAGACCGGCCAGGTCTAAATTGATCTGTAATTTCTGAGGGTATACTTATGGGTTTGAAAACACTTTTCTTTTTCTGCTTCAACTTTTTGGTGCAAAAGCACAAATCTCTTTTCTAATTTCATAAAATACTAAAATCTGATTTCTGAGTGCAATAAGCACTAAAACTCGTTTTCTGAGTGCATTAAGCACTAAAACTGATTTTCTCAATTCAAACTTGAAAACTTAGTTTCTGAAATTTCATTTCAACAACTATTTAAATGTATATAAATTTGCATTCTCATCTCAAGTAAAACTCATGCTCATATCAATGCAGTAAAATAATTTCATGTAGTTACTTATCAAATTAACTTAATAATTCAAAATACTTTTAAAATCTTTAAATAAAACTCACTCACAAAATTGACAACTGAAAATGGCGCGTGCGAAGCCCTAATCCTCTCGCCTCGATCATTGAGTGTCCTCGTCACCTACACAACATATGGAAAAGTAAATTTACGTTCGCATCACTTTCCGGAAACTCGAAATTATCAATTTACACAATCGCCCCTCAAACTAGTTTATCGCGCGATTCGCTTTATCTTTAACTTTTCACTATTCTCTTGGTTCCCTAAGCTTCCGATGAGCATTAATCCATTTATTTATCAATTTATTCTCACTCAAAACCAACCAATAACGAATCATAACAAACTCCGCTTCGAAATCAACTTAAACATTAACAAAGTCTTCAACGAAAGCACTTTCGAAAACTTGAACACTTACCTATTCGCGTTGGGCTAGATTCGGGGCTGTTTTAGATGCGCAAATGGACTGATTTGACTGGATCTCCTCCTTCTTTCTTCTCTTACGCACGAGCTTCTCTTCCCTTGCTAGATTCTCTCTTCGTGACACTGTTTTGAGCTTGGTTTCGAGCTGAAAAAGGCGTTGATTGGAGCTGGTCTGGGCAAGATTTTTTTCTCCTCTTTCTCCTCTCTCTTTCCCTCTCGGTTCCGCTGTGCATATACTACGGTTTCATCGTCGATCAACGTCGTTTCTGCACGCGTGGAGGAGCTGGTTTGGTCGCCGTTCAGCTCGGTTTTGCTCCGTTTTGGGTCGAGTTCGGGTCGCGCGTCAATTGCTCACAATTTCTGCTCCAGTCGGTGGTCGGTTCTACAGCTCGGGGACAGCTCGATCGGCTTCGATCTGGTTCGCGTTGTCGTGGGCTCGGTCTTGGCGTCGCGCGACAATTCTGCTTCGTTTCAGCGTCGATCAACTCGGCTAGCTTGCAAGCTACTTCTGTCGTCGATCGGCGATGGCGCTGTGACGGTGGCTGGTCGGCTCCGGCGTCGGAAGCTTCTTCTCTTCTTTATTTCTTCTTTCTTCTCTTCTCTTCTCTTCAGTGACAGCTTTCTCTCTCTCTCTTTTGATTTTTAGACAAACTTTTGGCTTTATGCTTTCCTCCCCAAACAACTAAAGAATGACGGTCACGTCCCTTAAAAATTTCAGTCTCCTCCTTTGACTTTTAGCTTAATTCCACTTTAACCACAATTATTAAAACTTATATTCAATTTAGTCCCTTATCACCTTAAATTATTACTCGATTTCATTCACCATTTTATCCTTCCGTTTAATCTCTAATCGAGTTTAAATAGATATCTAAGGGTTCCCTATACCCTTAGGCGTTTCCATAGACCATTTAGGGTCTCTAATCGCTATTTAGGGACTATTTCCGGGGAGATCCATAAAATTACGCTTGGGGGCTTACATAGAAAGCCACTATTCACACAATTAAAAACAAAATTCAAATTAAATGTACACCAACCGTTTTGCCACTTTTTTCTCGATTTATTTTCCAACGGAAGCTCACACTTTCTCCTTTCCTTTTCCATGACTTTCTTGGGCTACCTCTTCTCTTGGATTTTCAAGAACACATAGATACTCAATAAAAGCTCATTCTTTAATTTAAAATGCATGATTTACTAATCCTAAATGATCCAAATATTTCCAAATCTCACCAAACTCCATTAAAACCTATTTAACCTTTTAACTTCTCTTCTAGTTTTCTACTTAACCAATGTTGTAAACTTTCGATTTCTTTCCTCTGTTTTCACTTTGAACTGTCTTCCCAACTCACCCTCTAGTCGGTCCAAGTGTCGGTACGAAAGGAAATGGTCATCGGGTAAGCGTTTTAGGCTAAACACGCGTTATTTTCGCTACTAATTTTTTTAGGTGTTTTCTTGGTTTTGAGTTCTAAATTTAATTTTGACTTTTAATAGTCTCAGCACACCTAATTAAACTCGTTAGGGTCATCAAAACACTCAACGGACACATTATGGATCAATTTACGGAGTTGCCCTTCAAACTAGTTTAGCGCACATTTTGATTTCTCTTTAAATTTTTAATATTTTCTTGGTTTTCTAAGCTCCCAATATACATAAATCCACTTATTTTTCAACTCATATTTACTCAAAACTAACCAACAAATAAATCAAAATAAAATCCATCTCGAACCAATTTAATCACCAACATAATCATCAATTTAAAACTTAAACAACTCACCCATATTTCCTTTTTGGGGTGGTTTTGGACTGATTTTGGTGACAAATCTGGTGTGAAAATGGATGGGTTTTTGGTTGGATCTTCCTTTCTTTCTCCTCCCCTCCTCTCTCTCTCTCTCTCTCCCTAGCTTCGCAGCGATTTGTCGCTGGTTTCGCAATGGATCTGCTACCTGTTCGCAAGCGTGCAGAGCTGGTTTGGCCTTGGTTCAGCTCGGTCTTGGTGCAATTAGCATCGGGTTCTGCTGGAGCAACTTGTCTGTGTCGTCTTCCTCTCCGATCGGGTCTAGTTCGTGCGACGGTTCTGCTCTGTTTTGGCATCGCTCGATCGTGTCTGGCTTCGGGTTGGTTGACTCAGCAACGACGAAGTCTAGTCAGCTATGATGGCTGGTTCATGGCGAGTTCGGTCGACAGCTTCTCCTTCTTCTTCTTCTATTCTTCTTCTTCTTATTCGTCTCTTCTTCTTTTCTCTTCTAGTTCGGCGACTGACTTGGTCTCAATTTTGTGAGTCAAACCAAGTTTTTGGCTTCTACTTTCCTTCACAATCAATTCCTATAATGGCAATTACGTCTCTCAAAAATTTCATTCTCATACCTTAGATTTTGGTTAAATTTTATTTTGACCATACAAATCAAATCTTATCTTTAATTTAGTCCCTTGTCTCATTAATTAATTACTCGATTTCATTCACCATTTTACCTTTTCATTTAATCTCCAATTGAGTTCAATCAATATCTAAGAGCTTCCTACATTGTTTTGGTACTCCTATTAGTCATTTAGGGTCCCAAAATATCACTTAGGGATTATTACTGGGAAACCCGAAATAGGCTTGAGGCTTATAACATATATATATTCTCACTTAATCCACGTTTACTTGTCAAATCTCATTAATCATAATAATAATAATAACAACAATATTCATGCATATAAAATTAGGGATGTTACAACAGGTATGACAAGAATAGAAAGACAATTTAGCAAATTAATTGTATGATTCATAAAATTAATTTAATAGATTATATTTGTAGTCGTATAACAGAACACATTAACAGGAATTGGCACCACTCAATAAATTAAGAGAAGTGCACATCCTCTATTTCAAAATCTTATTGAACACATCAAATGAAATATATAAGAGTTATGGTGGACAAACATTAGTTTAGTATAGTACCGTTTCACTGAAACCTTAACTCTACAGAAATTATCATACTAGCCTCATGCTACAGCTAGCTGCAGGATCATAATAGAATTACAAGTATCAGTTCTTACGGATGCATGATACATTCTACAAGCTATTAGCTCTCAACATTTTATCATTCTGTCTACATGCATACACGGTACAACTATATAGTATCAATCTGCAAATGCAATTATTCAAATAAAATTTAGTATGGAGTTATTTGTTAAGAAATAGACAATCGCAAATGCAAAATCAAGTACACATAAAAATAAAAGAAACATAATTTTTCCTATGTGGTTTGACAATCAAAGTGATCTCTACATCCACGGAATGCATTGGTAATCAATCCACATTTCATGAATGTTTACAAGCTCTTGAATTTGGCTCTCTCACTTCTTTGTTTTTATTTTTTTTTTCTCTCTACTTTTTTTCTCTGCACAATACAATGAACCCCTATTTATAGAATAAAGTTTTTTCTAGTAGAAGAAAAATCGAAATTTTAAAGGACTTTAAGGAAATAACAAATTCTAAACAAATAAGAAATATATAATATTAGGTCTATCTTTTGTAATTAGCTTACTTCGTGTCAAAATGAACTTTACATATATTTTTTCGTTTTTTGGGTTTTGGGGTGAGTTGTTGAAGACATATCAAGAAATTTAAAGAGCAAGAAGTCAAAACAATGTGATCCAAAGATGATTAGTATGGCATGAAAATGCAAATGTTCACATGATGTTGATCAATCTTGACATATTTCTATGTTTTTCTTTTTACTTGCATTTCATGTGTTATAAATGTTTGCTTTTAGTTTTGAACTCATATGATTATATTCATGTCTTAGTAAACATGTTTGCATAAAATTTCCTAAAAGTGCAATTCATAGAGTCATTTAATAAGAGCATTTTAGGCATTTTATATGTGTTTTTCCAAAAACAATTTCTCTATGAAAGACATAGCCTAAGTATTAGTTGATCATAGGTGAAAACCCACAAGTCAACCAAAGGTTAGATGGAGAAGTTATGGCCAAAACTATAAAAATGCATGAAATTGGAAGGAGAAATAGTAGGCTGAAACACTGGGTCACCAGCAGTGAGGTCACTTACAGTTAGGTGACCGCTTGAGCGGTCATTGAGGTCCCTCCATCCTAGTGATTTTCTTCCATTTTGAATATGTTTTTCATGTTTTCACTTCCTTATTTCTTAAAAATATTTTGAACACTTAGAACTTCATTTGGGAAGGGTAAATATATCTTTTGAATGTCATAAATCATTCCATGCTTGAAACGATTCACTTTAGCATTCTTAGAGCCTTTCCTTGTAGACTACGTAGTTCATTTACGGAAGCGTTTAGGATTGTTATTAGCTGAATAGGTTCATTTTTTGTTTCAATTAAAACTTTTCAATACTATATTTCTAGTTGGATTTATTTGTAGACTAAATTCATTTTGAATAGTTTTAATTTGTTTCTAACTATCATAGGCCATATTATACATATGTCTCTTTATTCATTAATTTCAAGACAACTCTTTATGTTTTGATTTCATAATTTTTTTAGAGTTTCTTTATAAGAATCATTGCTTTAAGTCAACATTTTTGTGAGTTGAATGCTTATTGCTTCTAGACTTACATAAAATGTTTAGATCTAACAATTTATTTAAGAGTGCATACATCATTCATTAAGTTTGCATATGTGCATTAATCATGATTGATTTAAGATCAATTGTGTCTCTACTTCTTAGAGAGAAGAAATAGGGAGGATTAGTCAAGTTTGTGTGACCAGTCCAGAAGATTCAGTTCAAGGTGATTGTAGCAAAATTTAGAAGATCAATGGGCTGGTGGTTCTTGTTCGCAAAGAGCGAGACTAGATAACTGTTATCAGTTAGATAGGGATTAGGTTTCCAAGTTAGGTGGATTGTGAAAAAAATTTGTAATCCATCTTTTAATACTGGGATTTTGTTCAAAAGTGGACTAAAGGTGTATTCTAGTTCTGTGGTTTTTCCCGTTGGGTTTTGTATGTAAAAATTGGGTTTTTATCTCTCTCTTCTCCTTTCTCTCCTTTTATGTTTGTTTATATTTATGCTATATAAAAAACTTTAAATAAATCCATAAAAATGTAATTTAACCTATTCACCAGTTATTATCTTTTGGCTTTTTGAAAATGAATACATTGCGAGACAAATATCTTGTGATTCCTTTAAGCTTTTCCGAGTGTTCTTAATTGGGATTGCTTAGGCTAGTGTTAAGTCAATTCTATCATCTAATTCTAGAAGATCAATCTACCATTATCATCTATCCTTAGGCTAAGGTTAGGTTAATTCTGTGATCTAATTGTGAAGGGCCAATTTACTTTGTAGGATGATTGGTTCGTTATCTGTCCTATCATATGGCGTGAGTTAGGGCAATTAGAGTTTATGGTTAGATCTTTAATTAGGTCTTCAACACAATATTAAAGATTAAATAAAGTTTAACTTTCAATTCAATTTAATTACTCATAAATATTTAATTATGAACACTTGCAAACTTAATTAATTTTAGTTGCTTTCAATCTTACTACTATAATTACTTATTCATTCAACCAACATGCTTACAAATAAAAAGTGCATAAAGTAAAGAACGACCCCAAGATTTTTATATGAAATTCTAACAGGGAAAAAACCATGAGGATCTCTAGTTAAAACCAATCCATAATTGAAGATCAAGTTTTAGCCTACAAGCATTTGCATTAGCCTTATTGATCCACACTATGGTGTCCCATCTTAAATTCTAGTCTCAAAACTCTAGCATTTGGTTTCACATTCCTCCTCCACTCGAGTTACCCACCAAAGTTCTTACTCCCAAGTTCTAGGGAATGATCTTACTCCTCCTAGTTGTACTCGTGCTTGGTCAACAAATATGTAATCTTTGATTTCTTCCTCTATGTTGGATTGTGAAAGGATAACTTCATCAAGTCTCTAATTTTTGACTCGTAGTAGGAGTAGGTAAATGTGAAGTTTAATGTTGCGGTTCTAATACATTATTTACCACTACTATTTGCATCATTCACAAGGAAGTGGTAAATGTACGAGAAGTTTACGTAACTTCGCATTTACCACTCCTATTTCCTCCTCTACATTTAGTACAATCGCTAAACTCCTATTTTAACTTCACCATATTTCAAACTAACTAGATTTTAAAATAATAATAATAATAATAAAATAAAGAATAAAAAATAAAAAAATCATGCTAAACAGCCTAATTAAAATACTTCTTAACAGTACTTAAATCCTGCAATAAGTCTCCAATAAAAATCTCTTGTTAAAACCAATTTTTAATACACCATGGTTAATATAAAACTGCAGCATTTTCCTCTTTCTTGTCCGTGACAATTTCAAAAAAAGATTTGTATTTTCTATATCAAATTTATCTTTACAGTTCTATATATACACATAGTAAACCTAACCAATAATGGAAAAGATATGAAAAAATAATATACAATTAAGATCCCTCAATATTAGGAGAGATGTTCTCTTAGCTACAAATTTGAGTTGACTGAATGATTGTACTTGATTGTTGATAAAATCTTCTCCTTCTAACATGGGTTGACTAATTATTTCTGTCTTTGATTGCTGGCAAAGTTTTCTCTTTCTGACATCCCTGCTCAAATTGATGATAGTTGTCAACAAGCATCAATTTGCTCACAAGATATGCATGGCATGTAGAAGACATTGGTTTAGTAAAGAAGTTAGCAATTTGATCATAAGATGAGACATGAACAAGACCAAGAATTTTGTCCTTGAACTAATTCTCGAATATAATGACAATCAACTTCGATATGTTTAGTTCGTTCATGATGAATTGGATTAGTGGCAATGCTGATAGCACCCGTGTTATCACTAAAAAAGGTAATTGGTTGAGAGCAAGTAACACCAAGTTCTATGAGAAGCTGTCGGAGCTATACAACTTCAGAACTGATATAAGACATAGAGCAATACTCAACCTATGTGGATGATTTAGATACTCATTCTTTCTTCTTACATTTCTAAGAGATATGAGAATCACCCAAGAAGAAACACCACGTTGTGGTAGAAAGCCGAGTATCAACACACCCGGCATAATCCGTATCAGCAAATGCTGTGAGATTAACAGATAAGTTAGAAGGAAACTATAGCCCACAATCACAAGTACCTTTCAGATAGCGAAGAACATGATGAAAAGCTGAGAAATGATGCCATCTAGGATTAGAAACAAACTGACTTACAACTTGGATAGCAAAAGAGATATCAGGGATAGTGAGAAAAATTAGACTACCCACCAAGCATCTGTATAAAGTGGGATCTAAGATAGGTACACCATCGTCTTGTTTCAATTTCAAATTTTGTTCCATTAAAGTAGAACAAATTTTATTATCAATCAGATGGCCAGTTTGAGTAAGTCTTCAATGTACTTGAGTTGAGTGAGAAGTATACCATTTGAAGAACAAGATACTTCTAATCCGAGAAAGGAAGTCAAAGTGTCAAGATGTTTCATATTAAAAGAATCTTTAAGAAATTTCTTTAACTCTATAATTCCTTCGTGATCATTACCTGTGATGATCATATATCCACATAAAGAACCAAAATAACACTACTAATATGAGAATAATGAATGAAGAGTGAATGATTATTAGAACTCTATTGAAAACCCACTGAACAAATGATGGACTGAATTTTCTCAAACCAAGCTTGAGGTGCCTGTTTAAGGCTGTAAAGGGATTTGCGAATGTTTGTAAACCATATTATGATCAGTAAGTGAATAATCAAGGAAGGCACTCCATATAAACTGTTTCCTTCAAGTTTCTATAAAGGAAAACATTTTTTTATATCTAACTGGTATAGAGGTCAGTGCTTGCATGATGCTACAACAATGAGAGTACGAACAGTGGTCATCTTAGCAACTGGAGCAAATGTTTCGTCGTAGTCAATCCCATACTCTTTCTTGTACCCTTATGCTACCAATCGGACTTTATATCTATCTAAAGTCCCATAAAGTTTAACCTTAATAGTATAGACTCATTTACTCCCTATAACAGAAGTTTCAGGTGGTCGAGGAATTAAATCCTAGGTATAATTCTCATTCAATGCCTCAGGTTCTTCTTCCATGGCTTTTCGCCCTACATGCATGATATATTGCTTGGTTATAGGTAGAAGGAATCTTGATAGAGTCAAGATTAGTAAAGAGGGAATACCTTATAGGTGGTTTGCCAAAGTTAACACGAGTGGATCGTTTTAAAGGTGGTAAATTTGGTGTCGACTCATTAATCAAATGGGTGAAGACAGGACCTTTAAAACCATGATTAGGACAAGGCATAATAGATGTTGCTACATCATCTTTGATTTGAGAATTAGAAAAATCATGCAAAAAAGAAATAGGAGAAGTAGAAATTGTTGAAGTAGGAGATAAGACATAAAAATACACATTCTCAAAGAAAGTGACATGACAAGACTGTATGTATTCGTTTATGTTAGGGATTATAGCAAACATAGCCTTTTTGTTTATCACTATAACCAAAAAAAAACACATTTAGCAAGCCTTTGTAGTTAATTTATTTTGTTCATGTGAAGGAAGCAACACAAAACAAACACACCCAAAAACACGAATATGCAAATAATTTGGTGACTTATTATAAAGATAAGAATATAGGGATTGATTATCAAGTATGGGAGTAGTTTGCTGATTTATAAGATAGACTACCTGTATGAACTACTTCTACCCAAAACTGTGGGGGAACATTAGATTTGAGTAAAAGAGTTCGAGCAATCGCCAAAACATGACAATTTTTTCGTTCAACTACCCCTATTTTGTTCTGAGGTGTTGGGACATCATTGTTGAGTTAAAATTCATTTTTTGTGGAAGAATTGTATGAGATTTGAAGCACAAAATTCTCCTCCATAATATAAACGAAAAATTTTGACTTGTTTTTCCTAATTGTGTCTCAATCATAGTAATAAACCTTTTTGCTATGTTTGCTAGTTCAAATTTAACCCGTAAAAAATATATCCATGTAAAATGTGTAAATTGATCAATGAACAAAACAAAATATTTATAACCAAGTCTAGATAAAACAAATGAGGGGCCCCACAAATCACAATGTATTAAATGAAAAGATGCATTAACTACTGTAGTGGTGGAAATGAAAGGTAATTAAGCAGATTTCCCAAGAGCACAACTTTGACAATCTTTAAAAAAAATAGACTTAACATTTAGTTTCCCTAGAAGAAGTTTAGGCTTGAACATATACTCTAATTTACTAGCATGTGGGTGACCTAAACGATGATGCCATAGATTCCACATATTATTGGCATGTAAATTAGATGTTGATGGAGAAACTGTAAGACACAATAGAGACTTCTTTTCATGATCTAAATCAAGATAAAACAAACATCCATGTTTATACCCCTTCATTATCACTTGTCCCATTTGAAGATCATGTACATCACAACCAAGAGAAGAAAATTTAACCAAACGATTCTGATCAGTCAATTGTCCAATAGAAATCAAGTTGGCAATTAGTCAAAAAATGCAAAAAGTATTTGGTAGACAAAATGATTTTTATATTTATCAATTAAACACACGACACAAACTCCTTTAATTAGCGATTTTCTTCTATTAGCAGTAGTAACTGATTGATTTAAAGAGTAAGGTTTGAGTTTAGAAAAAGTATGTTTTTGTCTAGACATGTGATTAAAAGCGGCAGAATCAAGGTACCAAAGAGTAGATTTAATTCCTTTACCTGATAAACCAACAACAGAAAAAACAGAGGAAATAGCACTTGAAAGGATCGATTGCATTAATTCTTGAATCATCTTTTGAACTACTCGTGGTGTGAGTAGAGTTTCTTTAGCACTTGTTTGTTCTTGATCACAACCCATGGTAACAAAGGTCGATTGACTCTATTTACTCTTCAAAATTCTACAATCCAAAATAAGATGTCCCGGCTTCTTGTAATAGTTACACATATTGCGCTTTCGACAATGAGACTGTACATGTCCAAATTCATTGTAATGTCTGCACCGAATATCTTCTCAACCTTCATGCTTCTGTTTTGATTGAAATTTACCACGTGAAGTGATAAACACTATATCAATTGAATTAGATTCTGTGTCTAGTTGAGCTTGTGTTTTCAGCCGTGTTTCTTCACGAACAAGGTCTCCAAGCACAGATTCCATAGTCAGATTACCTCGATTGATCAGTGCGGCCCTTGCATTCTCAAATTCAGGTCGAAGCTTCATAAGAAATTGCATCACTCTTCCACAGTCTTTTTCTTTCTTAACTCCTGGATACACTTCTTTTGAGATGGTACTTCGAAGAGATCATATCTTGTTCTATTCATAACTTCAATATTTCAACACAAAAACTGCGGATATCTCTATCATCTTGGCTGATGTTTGCAATTTCATATTCAAGTTCAAATTGCCTTAATTGATTTACCTAAGAATAAATTCCTTTTAGATGTTTCCATATCTCTGCAACAGTTTTGAAAGATCTGAGGCTTAGTGCAATATCAAGGCTCAACTGAATTCAATATCCAAGTAACAATTTAAGCATTCTGTGTTCTCTATTTGTTTTCTCTGCAACATCACCTGTTTCTTTTTTAGACCCATCAAGAATAGAAGAGAGTCTCTTTCCTTCAACGAAAATCTTAAAGTGAAATTCCCAAAGAGGATAATTTTTTCCATTGAATTTCACAGATATGGACTCGTATTTGTTTCTATCCATATTATAGACTAAATACAAATAGCACAAATGGAAGAGGTTAAGGTAGCTTGCAACAGATCCTTTATAGGATAAAAAAAAATTCTCAAAAGAATTTATCGAAACAGAAACAAATTTAAAGGTTTATCTGTCCTGGCTCTGATACCATAGACAATTTTAAAAAGAGAATTGTATTTTCTATATCAAAATTTATCTTTACAGTTTTACATATACACATTTTAAACATAACCAATAATGGAAAAGATGTGAAAAAATAATATACAATTAAAATCCCTCAATATTAGGAGAGATATTCTCTTAACTACAAATTTGAGTTGACTGAATAATTAGTACTTGATTGTTGGCAAAATCTTCTCCTTCTAACATAGGTTGACTGAATTATTTTTGTCTTTGATTGCTAGCAAAGTCATCTCTTTTTTACAGTCCGAAATTATTTCAACTAGTGTTTTTAATATTTAAACACGAGTAATGCTAGACTTTTCAAAACTTTTATCCAAATTCATACTCAAATGATGTGACATATAAGTTGTTAAGATCTTATTAATTATCACATTATCTCATGATTTACAAGATCTAGACAACTAACTATACCACATCATTCAGGGTATGGATTTGCGCAAAATTTTTAGAAAGCTTAATATTATTCTTTAAACACAATAAAAATTTGTTCTAAACACACTGGAACATACCACCCGCATATCATAAAAAGATCTAACAAAAGAAGGATTCCAAACTAATTTTTCAAACCATTTAATAAAAAAATTCGTATATATAACTTTTATCGTCAACCAACTTTCTAATCAATTCATGTGAATAAGAGATCTATTTTCATCTCAGCCTCAGTTCAAATATCTATTTAACCATTTGACACTACAACAAAACAGATTATCCATACCAGAATATCCATATCGGGCACTAAAGGCCCAGTATAAATACCATTATTTAATTAAAAAAAATTATAACAAATTATTCATACCAGGCATTAATGCCCGGTATGGATAAAATGATTTCATAATTAAAAAAATTAAAACTCAATTATCTATACCAGGCACAAATTGCCCAGTATGGATAATCAATTCTTTTATTAAAAAAATTATTTTAAGTATCTGTACTGGGCGGGTCATGCGCTCAGTATGGATACTGGTAATTATCCATACACGTCCAGTATGTATAAATAAGTTTTTAATAAAAAATTCAAAATCTATTATCCATACCGAGCGGGTCAACCACCTGATATGGATAATCATATTATCTATATCGAGCAGGTCGCACCCGGTATGGATAATGAATTATTCATACCATGCTTGACCCACCCGATATGGATAAACTGGGTGGATTTTACTGCTCGCCTACCACCCACCATTTCCCCTTGTTTTTTCTCTCTCTATCCATTTCTCTCACATCTCCTCTCTCCTTACCCTAGCCGCCCACTCTCCCCATTCGCCGGCTAGTCACCACTCCGGGAGTCCGCCGTTCGTCTTGCCGGGTGCCGCCGTCCGTCGATCTACCTCCGATGAGTCTTCCTTCCTTTTATTATTCTTCTTCTCTTTTTCTTCTCACTTTTTTCTTCTTCTTCTTCTCTTCTTCTTCTCCTTTCTTCTACTTTTTTCTCCCTACCGTGTGATCGATTGGAACAAGTCCAACCGTGCGATCGGCGGTTGGACTAGTCCGACCTCCGATGCAGCAATCTCCATTTGATCTTCTTCTTCTCCTTTTTTTTCTTCTTCTTCTCCTTCTTCTCATTTTCTTCTTCTTCTCCTTCTTCTTCTCCTTTTATTTTTCTTTTTCTTTTTCTTTTTCTTCTTCTTCTTTTTCTTCTCTTCTTCCTCTCCTTTTCTTCTTCTTTTTCTTCTGGATATGTGACCGGTAGGAACAAGTCAGACCACACAACTGTCGATTGAAACTTATTCTGACTGTCGGCACGATGGTCTCCCTTTGGTCTTCTTTTTCTCCTTTTTTTCTTCTTCTTCTCTTCTCCTTCTTGTTCTTTCATCCTCGCAATCGACCGAACTTATTCCAACCATGACCGCCGATTGGACTGGTCCCGATACCGGCACGGCGGTTCGACCATTGCTTTTTTCATTATTTTTTTTTTCTTTTCTTCTCATTTTGACACTTATTTTCTTCTGTTATAGTCACTATCAAGCACTATCGCCGTCCAACGCGATCATATAAGTCCGATCTACTACTCTTCTACCATTCAACATCGTCGTGTTGGGCAATATACTCCTCTCCTGTCGTTTTCTTTGTCAAGAAGGTACAGACTTTATGATTTTGTGTTTTTCGATGTTATAATCAATGATTTTGTGTTTTATGGATTTTATTAGATATCGTATATGTATTATTGTTGTTATGATGTTGGATTATTTTGACATAAACATAACATTATTGTTGGAGTAATTTTCTTTTGATAGTTTTGTGAAGTTTTTTAAAGGTTAAAGTTGTGATATTGTTTATGTTTTGTGTGTAAACCATATATGAATATGGTAGTTTGTATGGTTAAGAATAATAAGTAATATGTTAGATTATTGTAATATATGTAGATGTGGTGAATGCGTATGTGAATGTGATTGTTTTTTTTTTTTTATTCAAAGTTTAATAATTTTAATGTAGTTTAACTCTATATTGTAGTTTAATACAAACTTTAGAACATGCATTATACTCATTTATTGTTTGGCCAATAAAATATATTGTATCTTAGGATTATATTATCATCATATAGGATGACCGTAGATGATGTAAGTTAACTTTAGGTAATATATATTTATAAATATATTTTAAATGTATGTTGAAATTTAATTAAAGGTTTTTTGGAATATGTAACTTTTAATTTAATATTAAATTACATATATGTCAATCACAAAAAATAAATTTTTTGGTATGGATAATCGATATCCATGTCGAGCATTTAGTATCCATGGACATGTGCCCAACATGGATATTGATTATCCATGTCAGGGCATTGTTGTTGGGCACATGTCCGGTATAGATACTCATAATCACGGATCGACTCTAGGTCGACCCTGCTCTTTCAATACTGGGTATGGTCCGGTATAGATACTCATTTTTCATATTGGATGTATGCTCGGTATAGATACTAATAGTATCTATATTGGCTGGTATTCATACTAGGTGGGTCGCCCGATATAGATTGTCAACCATATCGGGCGTTGCCCGATGTGGATGATCTGTTTTGTTGTAGTGCGATACATCATTGATTAATGCAGACTTTGGCTTTCCTTTACTTAATAATAAATGGTGTGTGTAACCAACAACGTCAAAACAAATATATACTAGGATCATGTCTATATGAACTAGCCTAAAACACTTCTATAACTTCCTATCAATTTCAGCACAAAGAGGAATAAAATCTCTATAAATGATTTCTCTTAACACTTCATAACAAACACTAAATTATAACCTCAAGACTCTTATTTATAGTGTTAAAGAAACCTAAACCCCTAGGATTTTAAGTCATATTAGTTTTACTTTATTTCTTAGTTGCTAACATATGCATTGATAATATGTTCATTTTTATTTTATTTAATCATTATAAAAATAACTTAAACAACCATTTCTATATTCATATATGCAAATTCATGTTCATATGCCTTCCTATTAGCATAAATACTTCATTTAATTTTCATGCAATTTTATGTTATCTAGCCGCTTATTATGCCACTGTGTAAATAAATTTGTTATCCAAATCAATCAAGTGATGATACATGTAAAACAACCAATCATATTAAGACAATTCAATTAATGAAGAATGGTATAACATTTATAATCAATCAAGTAATAATAAAAATATTTTTAGATTAATAGTTAGTAACTAGGAAACCTACATATAGCTAATTATGCTATCATATGTTAAATTCATAAAACAAAATTTTAATTCATCTAAAACTCCTCGTGTGTTAATCACTTGTGACCTAATTAAGCAAAATTGCTTTCCTTTTGTGCATACAAATTAGCGTAGTTGCACAAGAGGTGTATATAACTCTAAACAGAATCTTAGAATATTATGTACTCTAAAAACCTTCCTAGAACTCTTATAAACAATGAGTGTGGTGATTTGCTTCATTGGAGACAATTTTCCTCAAGCTTGCTGCATGCTTTAGCGTTTGACGCTCACCAAGGCCACTCAATACAGTGGTAGTTCCCCCCAACCTTCCTTGAACTCTTATAAAGAATGAGTGCAGTGGTTTGCCTCAATAGAGGCAACCCCATTTAGGTATGTTGCATGCTTGAGTGCTAAGCTCGATGCTCACTAAGACCACTTAATGCAATGGTAGTAACTCCGCCCCCTCCCCCCTTCCCCCCTTCGGGGTCAAACTCTTTGTGGGTTAATCTCTCCTGTTCTTAGGAGCTTATCCTTGGGTCATACTACAATGTCTATCATGCTGGTCTCGGTTGTACGCCGGACTGGTCTCAATCAATAAAGAAAAAAAGAAATACTATAAGCAATGTTTATATAAACACTCTCCTAAAATAAGAATAACTAACATTTAAGTTTTAGTGGGAAACTAAACTAGTTTCTTAGCTTTGTAAAAACTCAACCTTCCTTAAATCAAAAATAAAATAAACGTCAACAAGAAAATCCACTCATTTTTCTGTTTACAATGAGTATAACATTAACTATCCAATTCCATCAATTACAAGCATTTTCTAGTGTAGTATAAGTATTTCACTCTCAATACAACTTCTCATGTTCATACTATTTAAACATAGATCAAAACAATAATCTAAATATAAACTTTTAATCAAACAAATCAAATAATCATATTGTGTTGAGGACTTAAATCTAGATCCAACAACAAACCAAATTCGCACCCAAAACACATCTTGAATAAGATAAATTGTAAATCAATTTACTCACAAAATGAGTAAGTTAATTCCCTACATTCAAGCCAACAAAATTGCCTTGAGATCTAGCCGAAACTCTCCCAAACAAATATGCTTGGAATAGTTCAAAAACAACACGATAGTTACCAATCAAAACTTATAGAATTTTATTAATTCTCAAAGCCAAAAAACAACATAATGAATCCTCAAGTTCTTGGGCTATTTATAGCCGCACAAGTCTAGTTTAATTAGGAAAGACTAACTAAGATAATTCTAACTATAATTATCTAATATTATCTTAAAGATAATTATAATCCTAACTTATCCTCTAAATTTAACAAAGATAAATATGATAAAATACTTCTAATTTGTCTTAAACTAATTAAAGATAATACTAATTATAAATATCTAGAAATTAATGAAAGATTTTCCTAATCCTAAATAAATTTAATCCTAAAAAAAAATAAATTAATTGCAACCATTCTTTCTCCTCCACCTTTTCCTTTCTGGTCAACGGAAGTTCTCAACATATTGCCTAACATGTACATAATGTCCTATATGTTTCTATATACACTGCATGTGTGACGTACTTTAGCATCATATAGTAACCATCCTCATATCACTTCTTCAATGTAGTTCATATATTGATATATGTGTGACTTAATATCTTTATGTTGTCTTCACTGAAATCTTCAATCTTCAATCTTCAATTTTCAATGCTTATTTACTCATATATAATCTCTCAATCTATTCACTCAACTCCCAAATAATTTTGTGCATGTTTTGTAGAATGAGATTTAACAATTCATAGACTTAGGGAACCAACAAATGGGGGATTGCATTGCACATGCTAAGAAGCAATTTCATACTGGGGGTGCAAGAAATTGCGTGGGGAATATAGGCTACCTACTATATGTTCTATAATTTATAATTGGCTCTTTACGTGTATTGATTAGCTTCATAGGTTTTAGGAGTTCATTATTAAAGATGTATGTCAAAGCTCAAAGATTAAGGAATCAAGACAATGTTATGTAAGGTGGTTAACAAGACTCGAAAATGCAAGCGCTCATATATTGATGATTACTCATGCTTTGATATGTATTCATACTCATATTTATGTTAGGAGTGCTTGCATATACTTTTCGACCTATACGAGTGCATTCAAATCTTAAAAGCTTGTTTGCATAAATTTTCTCAGAAGTTCAATTCCTAAAGTCAATTTGTTAGGTTTAGACGTCGAGCATGTAAAAGGAAATTCTATAGATAGTTGACTTATGTTTTGCTAGATTATAAGCTGTCAATCAGGACTGCAAATCAGGGCTGTAAATAGGGCAATAAAGGGCTGTAAATCAGGCTGTAATGACTGTAAATTAGCATAGCATCAGCATGTATATTTCCTATATAATAAACATTCTCTAGAAGAGAAAGATAGTTCTCTCAAAACTCTCAAAGTTTGTCATGGTATTAGAGCCTCAACTCTGAAACCTTAGTTTAGTCTTCGTTATTGGTTTCTCTTGATTTTGTTTTTTTTTTCATTCGTTGTTATCCATTGTTGGTCTGATGTCTTCCGACAAGTCTGATGTCTTCTTGGTTCGTTTTAATGGCAAAAATTACTCGGCTTGGGAGTTCCACTTGAAGGTGTTTGTCAAGGTAAGGATCTATGGGGCCATATTGATGGCAGTAAACCTCCTCCAAATCAAAAGAAAGACAAGGATTTGTACGCCAAATGGGAAGTCAAGGATGCACAAGTCATGACATGGATTCTCGGATCGGTTGAGCCCAACATTATTTTGAATCTTCGACCCTCAAAGACTGCTGCTGAGATGTGGAATTATCTCAAGAAGGTCTACAGTCAAAACAACACTGCCCGACGGTTTCAACTTGAACTTGATTTGGCCACTCTCCAACAGGATAGCCTCTCTATCTCTGATTTTTACTCTAAATTCATAAATCTTTGGACTGAATATACTGACATAGTTTATGCTATGTTACCTGCTGAAGGTCTAAGTTCTGTTCAATCAGTTCATGAAACTACTCAAAAAGCTCAGTTTCTTATGAAACTAAGATTTGAATTTGAAGGCATTCGATCCAATCTTATAAATCGAGACCCTGTACCCTCTCTAGATACATGTCTCAATGAATTGTTTCGTGAGGAACAGCGCCTTGCCACTCATACTACCATGGAAGAACGTCACTCCACCTCTTCTTCTGTTTTTGTGGCTTTTGCAACACAAAGCAAGTCAAAAGGTCGAGACATGAATACGGTCCAGTGCTTCTGTTGCAAGAAATTTGGTCATCTCGCTTCTAACTGCTCCAATAAGTTCTGTAACTACTGCAAAAAAGATGGTCAAATTATCAAGGAATGCCTCATTCGACCACCAAAGAAATCTAAAACAGCATATACTGCCACAGTTGACTCTTCTAGTGCTAGAAGTTCTGCTACAGCACTTCCAACACAAAGTGCTCTTGCTCCTGTTTCATCTGTTACCCCTGAAATGATTCAACAAATGATTGTTTTTGCATTCTCTGCTTTAGGACTCTCAGGTAACCCTTTCTCCACACCTTCTCCTTGGCTCTTTGATACTGCGGCTTCCAATCATATGACGAACAGTGCTAAATTTCTTACTAATGTACATAAATATTCTGGCAATCTCGAGATTCATACTACTAATGGTAGTTCTTTACCTATCACAACAACTGGTGATATTTCTCCTTCTATAAATGATGTATTTGTCTCCCCTGGTCTCACCACTAATCTTCTTTCTGTTGGACAATTAGTTGAAAATGATTGGAAGGTTGAATTTTCTAAATCTGGTTGTGTTGTGCAGGATCAACAATCCGGGAAAATGATCACGAGGGGGCCTAAAGTGGGACGTCTCTTCCCTTTTCTTTTACCTTCATCTCCTAATTTTGCATTACCTGCTGTCACTTGTAATTCTGTTTATGTCCATTACCGAATATGGCATAAACGTCTTGGACATCCAAATTCGAATGTACTTTATAATTTGCTCAATTCTGGTTTCCTTAGAAATAAAGAGTCTCCATCTTTTAGTGCTCTCCAATTTGATTGCAATTCTTGTAAGCTTGGTAAAAGTAAAACACTATCATTTCCCACTCATACACCAAATATTAACCAACCATTTGAATTGATACATAGTGATGTGTGGGGTATGGCACTAGTTATTTCTCATGCTAATTATAAGTATTTCGTTACTTTCATCGACGATTATAGTCGATTCACATGGATTTATTTTCTACATTCTAAAAAAGAAGTGTTTTCTGTTTTTAAGATTTTTCATGCATATGTTCAGACCCAATTTTCTGCTAATATTAAAATTTTACGTTCTGATAATGGAGGTGAATACATGTCTAATTTATTTAAGGATTTTTTACAACATCATGGCATAATTTCTCAATGGTCTTGTCCTTCAACTCCTCAACAAAATGGGGTGGCTGAAAGAAAGAACCGTCATCTTCTTGATGTTGTACGTACCCTCCTATTGGAGTCATATGTGCCATCTCAGTTCTGGTGTGAAGCCCTGTCCACTGCTGTCCACCTTATTAACAGATTGTCTTCTCCTTTGTTAAATCACGTTTCTCCTTTCACTAGGTTATTTGGTCATTCTCCAAATTATTCTAATCTTCGTACCTTTGGTTGTGTGTGTTTTGTTCATCTTCCTGCACACGAACGCACAAAACTCACTGCTCAGTCAGTCCAATGTGCTTTTCTAGGATACTCTGTACACCAAAAAGATTTTTTCTGTGTTATGATCCAAATCTCAATCGTATTCAGATTTCTAGAAATGTGATTTTCCTAGAAAACTAGTATTTTTTTACCACTCACAAAGATTCCCCATCTCCTTCAGTTTCTATTCTGCCCATGTTTACTAATTCTTCTGCAGACTCAGTACCTCCTAAGCCATTAGTAGTGTACCAGAGACGAACTCACACCACATCCGATCAAATTCTAGTAGCACAGACGCCCCCTCAAACTCACTCCCGGGCTGTTGATCTTGTTTCAGCAACTCCATCTACTCCTCTCCGACATAGTACTCGAGTTCGTCGACCACCAAATAGGTTTGGTTTCACTCCTCTTTTATCCTTGACTGCAACCTTGTCTTCTATTCCTATTCCTTCATGTTATAAACAGGCAATGGGACATGGTTGTTGGAGGAAAGCTATTGATACAAAACTTCTCGCACTTGAAGAAAACCAAACTTGGGATGTTGTTTCGTGTCCTCCATCTGTGAAACCCATTGGGAGTAAATGGGTGTTTTCCATCAAGCTTCGTTTAGATGGTTCAATAGATCGTTACAAAGCTCGATTGGTGGTTCTTGGCAATAAGCAAGAATATGGTCTAGACTACGATGAGACATTTGCACCAGTTGCTAAGATGACCACCGTGCGAACAATACTAGCTCTTGCTGCCTCTCAATCCTGGCCTTTACATCAAATGGATGTTAAGAATGCATTCCTACACGGTGATCTCAAATAGAAAGTTTACATGAAACTTCCCTCTGGTATGCCAACTTCCTCTCCTACAGATGTTTGTAGACTAAAATGTTCTTTGTATGGTTTGAAACAGGCACCAAGAGCATGGTTTGACAAATTTCGAAGTACTCTTCTTGGTTTCACATTCACGCAGAGTCAGTATGACTCCTCTCTTTTCCTACAGAAGACCTCTACTGGTATAGTTGTCCTTCTTGTTTATGTGAATGATATCGTTATCACCGGCTCCGATATGGCTGCTATCTCTACCATTCAAAAATTGTTGCATTCGACTTTCCACATGAAAGACCTGGTTAACTCACCTATTTTCTTGGGCTAGAGGTGCATCGTTGACCTCAAGGTAACTTCCTCAATCAGCACAAGTATATTCAGGATCTCGTTCAATTAGCAAGACTCACAGACACTACATCTGTGGACACTCCTATGGAAATAAATGTAAAATATAAGCGTGATGAAGGAGAAATTCTTGAGGATCCCACTCTCTACCGAAAGCTAGTAGGTAGTCTTATCTATTTAACCATAACCCGACCTTTCATTGCTTATGCTGTCCACACTGTCAGTAAGTTCATGCAAGCACCTCGGCATCTTCACCTAGCTGCTGTTCGTTGCATAATTCGATACATCTTAGGCACACCTAATTATGGCTTATTCTTCCCTACTGCTTCTTCTCACCAACTCCGGGCCTACTGCGATGCTGATTGGGCAGGCTGCCCAGATACTAGGAAATCTACTACCGGATGGTGTATGTTCCTTGGTGATGCGCTTATCTCTTGGAAATGTCGAAAACAAGACTGTGTCTCCAAGTCGTCCACTAAGGCAGAATACCGTGCCATGTCTGCTGCCTGCTCTGAGATTATCTGGCTGCGTGGTCTACTCACAGAGCTTGGTTTCTCCCAATCTCAACCTACTCCCCTATATGCTGACAACACAAGTGTCTTTCAAATTGCCGCTAATCCAGTCTACCATGAGCGCACTAAACATATAGAGGTTGACTACCATTTTATCCGGGATGCTTTCGACCACAAAGTTATTACTCTTCCTCACATTTCCACTACTTTTCAGCTTGCGGATATCTTCACCAAATCCGTGACACGTCAGCGCCATCAATTCCTTATTGGCAAATTGATGCTTGTAAATTTTCCCAGCATCAATTTGAGGGGGGATGTCAAAGGAAATTCTATAGATAGTTGACTTATGTTTTGCTAGATTATGAGCTGTCAATCAGGACTGCAAATCAGGGCTATAAATAGGGCAATAAAGGGCTGTAAATCAGGCTATAATGACTGTAAATTAGCATAGAATCAGCATGTATATTTCCTATATAATAAACATTCTCTAGAAGAGAAAGATAGTTCTCTCAAAACTCTTAAAGTTTGTCAGAGCAATCCATCAAGTCCTCATTCATGCTTAATTTTCTTCCATTTTTTTTTCGTTTATGCTTTGTTTTATGTGTTTTCAGTTTCTGTCGTTTTCAAGATATTTTAAATGATCAAAATTACTTTTAGGAAAGGTAAATATGTCATTCTTGACATTGAAATCATATCACTTTAGGATTCTTGATTACTTTCCTTATTAGAATAGAAATTCAAGTTAGGTTGGTTTGGGAATCTTAACTGAGGAAGTTTCCAATTTGGTTTTAACTCCTATATTTTGTATTATATATTGGTGTCTTCGTCTATCATTAGATGTAAATTGCTCTTTGTTTTCAATTATTCATTCATTTAGAGTTTTTGAAATAGTTTCTTTCTTATATTTGAATCTAAATTATTTGTTTGAATGCTTTCATTGCGTCTAGGTTTACATAGAGTGTTTTGATCAAATATTCTATTTGACTTGTATACATCTTTGAGTGTGTGCATCAATTTTGATTGGTGATCAACTTGTGACATTGCTTCTTAGAGAGAAGAAGTGGGAAGGATTGAGGTTTGTGTGTGAGATAAAAAGGCAAGTTCGAGGTACCAGTAGTGAAGTCAAAAGACCTATGGTTTGGTTATTCTAGGTTCATGAAGAAAAAGATTGGTTGACTATTATTAGGTAGAGATGGATTATATTTTTAGGCAAGAGGCCCTATGAAAAAAATATGTAATTCATTTAATGATAATGGGGTTTCATTCGGAAATTGCTAAAGATAGTTTTCGTTCTTGTGATTTTTACCTATTTGAGTTTTCCACGTAAAAAATTGTGTCTATTATCCAGTTTCCTTTCTTTTCTTTTCTTTTTTTTTTTTTTTTTTTTTTTTTTTTTGTTCTCTATGCATAGACTTTGAAAATCCGTAAAAAGATTACTAAAACCTGGTCAACCCCCTCTAAGTTATAGTCTTAAATTGATGCCTTTAACTTTCAACTTTTTGAGCATCAAAATGTGTGAACTTGGTATTTTGGGCTTGGGGACCAAGTTAGACTACTAGACATCCCTTTTTGGAGCTACTTGGTGAACAGGTTTTCAATTCTTATGGGAGCAAGATTCTGAATATATAAGAAAACCTCTTTTCTTATTTGTTGCGAGATACTAGATAGAAATTTGAAATTTGAGAGAGCTGTGAGGTTAGTAGCAAGTCGAGGGCTTGATAAGGCTCAGTTGTGAACTTAAAGCATGGTATGGCTTGGTTATGAGCTTAAAGCACAAATATAGCTATATAGCTAGATAAGGCTCGAATGTGCATTTATGGTTCAACTATAAGTGGAGTTTGAGGTTAACGAGAGAATATAGAGTGTATAGTTGTAAGAATTTTCTGTTTAGTGATATTTTTTTTTTATTACACCAACAGCCATAATTTTAGTCTTGTTTTGGATTCCACCTAAATTCTTGTATTTACTTTATTTCTCTATCAAATTGATATTTCAACAAAGAGATGGGTCCTAAAATGGTGGATCTGAGATTTTTCTAAATCACTAGAGAGGTCGAGATCCTCAACAAAAAACAATTTGTAGTGCTTTGACTAGATAAAAGATAAAATTGTAGAAACTGACACGTTATACACTACTATTTGTACAAACTATCGTGTGAATGACTATACTGGAAATTATCCATTTGCATGTATATCCACTAGTGTCAAGTGGCAGGGACATAACAAGAATTCTACGCTAAGGCGTGCTAAAATAAAATTTTTAAATAAATTTTGATGGTATTAAAATATTTTATAAATTAAAAAACATAGGTATATCTAATCAAAAGAGATATAATAAGTCTTATCTCTCAAAATTTATATTATAAATAAATAAATCAACAAAATTGAAAGTAAAAAGACATAACAAAATATGGAAAAATAAAATAAATAAAATGTAAGTAAAATAAAACATCAATCAAGTTGTATCTATAAATATTTAAATAATCGAATTTATCAAATACGAATTATAGCATAATAGTGCTATGACATCAATAATCTTTTTTTTAAATATAGACAATTGATATTTTGATATTTATAATTTATATTACCACACTGCAAATTAAATAGTGCATTTGGAATAACACTAAGGATGCTAAATGAAAGTAATATATTATGATAGAAAAAGTAAAATATGAAAAACTTAAGTAAAATTTCATATTTAATATATAAAACAAAGTTATTACATATGAAATATTTGAATAGAAATATAGATATAAACAATAAAATACCCGCTATAGGTTTGAAGCAAATATATACTTATTTTGGTATCAAAAGAACTAATAAATGAAATATATATTTATATATATTAAAAAAATTAAAATAAATATAATTATGTAATCATAATTTTTTTTTTCAAGGTTGGCTAGCGTAGGCTTCCACACAATGCTACGTCCCTGTCAAGTGGTGAGTGGATATGGAACCATATAACATGTTGCTGGAAAGCATGAACGATGAATCATCACATCAGGGTCTGCCTACCTTAAAGATCACAACATGTGTTGTTGGAATTGATTTTGAAAAATCTTTTGTACTAGAAATTAGAACCCTACACAGAGGACATTTTGGATGCATTATAGTCATGTTGGATGCAGGACTTGAGGCTTTATTGTTGCAAAGGAATAAGACTACAAACTTATCCTAAAAAGATAGCCAGAGTGGGGTAAGAAAATAAGTTGTCTAAATAATCAGGCCAAAATTTTTCATTTATAGAGATGGCCATAACCTTAATTAATTTAATTAAAGGTTCTTATACATATAAACTTTGAATTTTTATATTAAGGGCTAAAATTTTTGGTTTTCTTTTGTCATCTCACGAGAAATATATAATACATGACTAATGATGGAAGACTTGTAATATGGTTATCTAATCTCAACATCATAAAAAACGGATAAATAATAAGTCTCACCTTTGTCTAGATATTCATCTTTTAATGCTTATGAGTAGTTATTTGAGTTGCACTTTGGAGTCTTATTTAGACTATCCTCGACAGTTTTTTGACCATTTCTAGTCTTACTAACTTTTAAAAGAAATTAATATTTTTATATAATTATAAAATGGTTAAAAATTTATTGACACCAATAATGATAGATTAATCGAGTGAGATTTATCAAAATTAAATTCTATGTATAAAACTTGAAAATCTAGTTTCACTCTCATTACATTTATTATATGTTTACTTTAATTGGAGGAATCGAAATAATCTAGAATCGGAACGACTTGGAATCGAAATGATGTATTGAAATCAGAATAAATTGTTTACTTCAACTACAAAAATCAAAATCAGAATTGGAATTAGCAATATTCTCATTGAGTTGTTTACTTTATTTGATTATTGAAATTGATTAATTACAAGTTACAAAAAATTCACTTGATTAAAATTATGAATTAATTACAATATGCAAAATAGTATTTAAGATATAATATCATATTTTTGTCATGTAACTCATCATAATAGGTTAAAAAAATGAGTTTTCTTAGCAATATTAATGTAAATAGATTGTGTATCTTTTTTTTTTTTCATTGAAAAAACATATTGTGTATCTATATTGTATATCAAATTGTGATTTTTTATACATATATATATATATAATATTATCTAAAGTTTCTTTGTTTTTGTAAATGTAGTAGCCTAGCAACCATAGCAGTGATGGTAAAAACTATCACCAAAATAGGATTTTTTTTTTCTTTAAGTATAAGAGACTTTTTACATTGAATTTAGGAATAAGAATGAAAATGAAAATCCCAAATGAGGTGAGAGGAATGAGATTTTCATTTCATAACCTCAAATTGATATGGGACCCATATTTTTATTCTCATTACGAAATGAATTTTAAGCAAATAAACATCATCAATCAATCATATTCCTCATTCAAATTCGTTAATCCATGAAGTAAACATTCATAAAAAGAGAAAATATACTTTCACGTACTCTCATAATTTTTGACAAAATCTACACTCATAAAAAGAGAAAACTCTATATATAACCAGGAGATAACTAATCTTACAATAAAAAAAGGAACCTATCACACATACTGATAAATGAGATAGTGAATGTAAATGAGTAAATCATTATCATGAATGTGAAGAGGAAAAATACTAGTCACTTGAACTATGAATTTCATAAATGAATGTGAAAAGAAAATTCAAACTGATTGTTGTTCGTTATGTTAATTTTGCTAAGAATTATAGTTTTAATTGATGTGGATAAACTCAAATTTAATATTGTTGATCGATTTTGTATCTTTCTTCTTTTTTTTTTAAGTAGGATAGAATAGTTAAAATTCATCATCAGAAAAACTTGCATTCTGACTGATGCAATGTGCTTCTTCTTCTTCAAATATGTATTTAAAGTAGATGATCTTTCCAAAATTATTGCACATCCTAATTGCTCAACTTGATTAATGTGCCTTCGTAATATATAAGCGAGACATAAAGTATACTAAATATGTTTGAAATGGTAAATCCTTAAAAAGAAAAAGAAAAAAAAAAACCCTTGATTAATTTACATTCTTGAAATATAAGTTAAATATAAATTATACAAAATTGGTTAACTATAGCAAATTGGAGTTACTGATATCAACTAAAGCTTTTGTTGTTAATAGTTTAATTAGTGTCTCCTTGAGTCGCACAAGCATAACCCTTTTGTTTTTTTTTTTTTTTGACACACGCACAAACATAATCTATTTTAAACGCTTTTGGAATTATTTTTACAAACAAAATATTTTCTTAAATAGCATTTGGCAAATGAATAACTCAACAGTTCTTCAATATCTTATCTGATCTGAAAAAACAAAAACAAAAAACAAAATAACAAAATAACAAACAAACAAAAACAAATCCATAGAAGGGACTTTTCTATTTGTTTTATTAATTGAATACTTCAAATTGAACTGGACAAATATTTTTCACTATTTATAACTATTGTTTATCAAAATATAATTCTAAAAACATATCTGTTTATATATTATCACAATTAACTGATGAAATAAAATTATAACAGATGAAAAATAAATAAATAAACAAAAACCGAGTTTCCAAAAGGAAAGTTTTATTAAATAAAAATAAGGTTAACGCTTAAACAAAAAAAAAAAAAAAAAAGTTAAAGGCAAAAATTGTTTCAACTCTTAAATTAAGACATCTATAAAACTCAAATGATTTAACTATATTCATTATGAACAGAAATATAGAACTAAGACATCCAATTAAACCTGTCACTCACTCATGCTTCGCTTATATTTTGGGAATTCATATTTTAAAAATTATATGAGTTTTAATAAAATTGAATAACTAGTTTATGCAATAATTCTGGTAGGGACATCATCATTAAAAACACATTTCCAAAGGACCCATATGTCTAAAAGTATAGTGCAGTTGCTTAGTTATCTCTTTCTCATTCTGCATGTCTTCTTGATGATCATATATACATATATGCTTTTTCTTTTGAGGACCACTTCCTTTTGTTGCTTCTTTTCTTTTATTCTTTTTAAAGTGAAATTTCTGTTGTCAAGTGAGTGTCCCACAAAGTACTTGGATTTTGTTTTTAAATCAATGCAAGTACCAAAGTGCAACTCTATTAACCTACTTTGAGACAGTATGCATGTTACAATGGCAATGTAAAAATTTATAGTATCTTATAATTTGTCTTAAATTTGAGTGCCACTCTTTATTCGCATAGTTTAGACATATAAGTGCAGTTATATAGAAGAGAATCTAAGTAAAAATATTTTTTTTACCAATAAAAAAGAAAATCACTATTGTGTATGAAGTTCAGTTGTTCTTATGGTGTCGTAACATAAACAAAAGAGAAAGTACAACAAGACAATAGTAACGATTATGATGATGCTGATGATGATGATTATTAAGTTGGAACTCATGTTAACAAAATCAACACAAACAATACTAGTAAGATGAGAAAATTAGAAAAAATATATATTTTTTTTAGTTCAACAATTACCATTATAGAACAACTATATTTAATTTTGGGGCTATATTAAGTAAAAGAATTCATTGGTGAGAATTTAGAAAAAGAGGGAAAAAAAGATAGAAATTATATAAAGATAGAAAGTCCACCAATAATATTAATTTGGGTTTAACTATTTTATCCGACTACTAACGTTGTCATCACAACAACAAAAGCAGTAGGTATTAAGCGATTATTTGAAACAGTTTGAAATTAGTTTAGCTCTCAAATTCAAATTTTTTAAATAAAATAATGAATACTAAAATAATAACAATTGTCTCAAAATAATAATAATAATAATAACAACAAAAATAGTAGAATATGAATTAATAATAATAGTAATAATAGCAAATACCAATTACAACCAAACTATTTTTTTGATATAAGGGTGTTCGTTAAAGTCAATGTTTAAAAAAAAAAAGATAAAAAGTCAAAATATAACAAATAACAAACTATAAAATATTACAATCAAGCTAGGGGAAGAGAAAGATAATTGAAAATTTAATTGAAACCAAAACTGTGTAAATCAAATTCTATAGTAGACTTAATTAAAAACCTTATAAAAAAAAAAAAAATAGAAAAAATATGGTAAAGTTGAAGGTAATTCCAATAACAAATATTCATAGTTCAGTTCTTATCCAAAAGTTCAAAAAAAAAAAAAAAAAGCACTAAAAGAGAAAAGAAATTTGAAAGTATCAAAATCTCAAGCTTTTTTTCAGAGCCACAAGTAGAATGTGCTTTAAAAGAAAAATGAAAGTGTCAAAATCTCAAGCTTTTTTTCAGAGCCACAAGTAGAATGTGCTTTAATCCACACAACGGTCAACAATTATTACAGGATAGAAAGATCAACAAGAAAACTAAAATCTTACGATAAATAATGACCCAAAAACCCAAAAACCAAACCAAATATACTCTTTATATTCTATTGTGTTTTACTTGAACTTCATATATACATATAATATATATATATAATTCTATGATCAATATTTTCTAACTTTAAAAAGTTATGACAAATCAATCAAGTTTATCAATTATATTCTCTTTTTTATTTAATTCAAATACAATAAATAAATTTGATTGATTCGTCCTAACTCTTTAAAAATAAAAAATATTAATCATACAATCACTATATATATGTGTGTATGAAATAACATAAACTTTATATTGTGCACAACGTGAAGAGGAAATTAAAAAAAAAAAAAACCTGGCCAAGTTGAAGATGATGATGATCTCCCGATATTCCCAACTTATTCATTAGCCTGATGATGATTATTAAGCTGAAAATCCAAACAGAAAACATCAAAAATTAAATTAACACAAATAGGAATATATGGGTAAGAAGGTTTTAAAGCAAAAACATGACACTATGGTTTTAAAGCAAAAACATATCACTCGAGAAAATAGGAGATGATAATCCAGCTTAGTTGCAGTACAATGGTTGTTTGGTACTTGAGGTGATCAACATGTATTTTTCACGTGGTGTTTTTTTATAACACATTATTTATTGCAGTATTATATTTCGTACAGAGATAGCTGTTCAAGTTCAGTGCACTCAGAGTGCTGTCAGATTCAGATATCACTACCCAAAATTTCAAAAGAGAATATGCATGTATATGGCTGCATTTGTTTCACATGCCCTATTAGTGGTACTGCATCAGTCATATGTATTTTATGTATGACACCAAATATGAAATATCAAAGTCTTTTTTGGTTTAGGATATGAACGGCTGTGGTTATCCTCATATTGGTAAATCTATAATTGACAATTCCGGATTCCAACAACGGAGAACAAAGTTCCAAGTAGGAATGGTCATCTCTGTTGTAAACTTAATAAATGGGTGTGTGGGATTTGACTAAATGAATTTGTGGGCGGGAGTAGGTATGAAATTATACATGTAAACTCAATGTGCATGGGTGCAAACACACCTGCACCCGAGTCCGCAGGTTATTAAGATAAAAACGTTTAAAAAATTTTTTAATGAAGACTTTTTATAATGCATATTTTAAAAATTTTTGGTGAGCAGATTTTATTGATTTTTAATTTGATTTTTTGTATGAATGATAAAAAGAATAAAATAAACTTACAGAAAAATTAAGCATTTTTCAGGTTTATGATTTTTTTTTTTTTTTTTTTGAACTTTTTAAGACAGAATATTATTAAAAAAAAAAGTGAAATAATGGAAAAATAGTTCAAAAATCTCCAAATATTTATTTTAATTTCATTAAGATCCAAACTAAAAAGGTAATACATACATACATACATACATTATACATACATACTAGAAGTATCAAAGGGGCTAGACCGAGGAGAGCCAGTCCGAAATTTTAGAATCCAATGCGCTTTGGGCTCAGAATTGGATTTGGGCTCTGTACTGTGCACATACGGCTGGTTAACACTTTTGTTTCAGTGGCAAGATTTCCACCCCTCTAAAATGGTATGTGCACCCCCTAATTTATATATTTTTAATATTTCAATATTACCCTTTAATTAAATTATTAACACTTTAATTAAAATTTGAATACTTCAACTTCAAATCTCTATAAGAAACTTGGTTTGTTTTAATTAAGGGTAGTCAAAGATGAGAGTTTATTCTTGTATTTTTAAAGGTTTTATAAATGGTGAAAATAAAGGTCCAGATTTGAAAATTCTTATGGTTATTATTATTATTATTTTGGTTCGTTAAAGCTTAGTTTGAACGAAAATGAAGGTTTTTAGTTTTGTTTGATAGTTTTACATAAAAGATTTTAGTGAAATATAAGAATTTTGAGTGAAAATAAAAGAGACCATAAAATGTAAAAGCCATGAATTTAAAACAGAGAATCAAAACAAGCTTAAAAGAAATTTTGACTTTTTTTAATTTTTTAATTTAATTATCTTTATAATTATTTATCTATAGTATTTAAAAAGGAAATAAATGAATGGACATAATTGGTAATACATAAGGTATATTTATAGAATATGAATTTTTAAAAATCTTAATGGGATGTAAGTTCCAAAAGGGGTGTATATTCAGTTTTAAAGGGCTGGAAATATCGCCACCCCCTTTGTTTGAGTCCTCATAGTCAAGCCCAGCCTATTAGATAAAGATTAAAGCACTGGGCCGCATCGAAACAGACTCAAATTTGATTGGAGCCTTGATAAAATAATTTACAGTGGTGTCATAAGGTATTCAAACTAATCACCCCAATTAACAAGTACGGTTAGACCACCCGGCCAAGCTAGAATTTTTTTTTTTTATTGAGAAATTTTATTTTAGTACCTAAGATTTAAAAAGATATCAAATTTTTAAAATTGTTTTAAAAATAACTTTTCTCATCCCTAACATTTTCAAAATTATTCAAAAAAATTCAAATCATCAGTCAATTAACAGTCAATATTAACATAATTCGTTAAAATATTTTATAGTTATTAGTGACATATAAATTACTAGATTACTCTCACAAAATAATGAATTTATAAGTTAAATTATCTAAAATATCTCTAAAATTAAGTTATTAAATTGTCATTTAAATTATTTAAAGTCACTGTTGACCTTCAATTAACTGACAGTTTGGACTTTTTTGAAGAGTTTTGAAAAAGTTAAAGATAAAAAGAATTATTACCAAAAGAATTTTAAAAATTTGATATATATATATATATATTTAAAGTTTTAGGGATAAAAATGAAGTTTTTCTTTTTTTTTTTTTAAATAGGCCAAGCTAGTTTTTTGTTACAATATTTACTTATTATAATAATGTGTGTGTGTGTGTGTTGACGGTTTCATGTCATGTCACTCAGCCAAATTAATTGGTTTCCTTATTTTTTTTTCCTTTTTTTAAAAATAAAAAATAAAAATAATTTGTTGTGTGGGTTTGATTTTCGATTTGGACCACATTCAGCCCACATAATATTTCACCAAAACCCAATCCATATTTAGGTTTTTTAAATGAGTGGCGATATTTTCACCCCTTAAAAATGGTATGTATACCCTAAATTAGTATTTTTTAAGTGTATAATATTACCCTTGAGTAAAATTATTAAGGGTTGATGTATTTAATCATGATTTTAAATAACTTTCATAGACTTTTGTAAATTTAAAAAGTTTGAATATATTTAATCACGATTTTTAAAAACTCTATAAAAATTATGTAGTATTCAGTATAGACTTTTATAAACTGAAAAAAAGTGTGTAAAAGTGATAAAATATTCAATAAAGACTTTTATAGACTTTAAAAATGTGTATAAAAGTTATAAGTTATTCAATATAGGCTTTCAAAAAATCTATAAAAGTTTGGATGTATTAAAAATATTCATGACTTTTGTGGAATTTTTCCTATAGTAGACTTTTGTGTGATATATATAAATACCCAACTTCATAAATTGCCTCTCATTCAACCCTAAAAACTTTTCAAGACCTTTAAAACCCTAGTTTCTTTTATATTTCTTTTTCTTTTTCTCTTTTCTTGCTTATATTGATTGTGTATTACAATCAAATAATATGCTCAATTATGGCGATTTTTGTATGATATAGCTAGGGTTTATATCAGAGCTTGTATTAAATGGTTTATATGTTTGTGGAGTCACGGTTGTGTTTTATGTGATGTGCTATTTGTTATAATTTTTTGAATAAATTAATACGTATAAGTTTGTGCTCTATTTTATATGTTTTTTAAATATTGCGCTAAGAAAAGACAAAACTGTACTGCACTAGGGAGGAATAAAATCAGCCATAATTATATTTCAAAAAAAAAAAAAAATCTTCAGCATGAATAGGGGTTGTTCAATCATTCATGCATTTTTTCTTTTTTCTTTTTTCTTTTTTCTTTTTGACATTGGTTTATGTGGGTTTTTTTTTTTTTTTACTTTATTTTCAAAAAAAAAAAAAAAGGGTTTTCCTCATTTTATATTATAGAGATAAGTTTATATTAATAGATGAATTCTTTTCCTTTTTTTCGTTTTTCGAAAGCTATTAACACATGAATTCTATTCTGGCTTATTGATGTCTCATGCGAGTTAATTATTTTTTTTTTCTTTTCTTCTTTGAAAAGTCATGATTATAAGTTACATAGGGTTCTTTCTTAAAAATAAAATAAAATAAAATAAAATTACATAGGGTTCTATGACAACCTAGGCCCCTGAATTCACAATTTCTTTTTATCATGCTTAATTTACCACTTTTTTAAGCTTAATTTTAGGTAAATATTTTTTGGTGGATTTTGGGTTTTCAAATTGACGATTCTTAGCTACTTTTCAAGAAATGTTATCATCTTCAAGATTTTGTTGACTAAAGTTGTGATTCTAAAAATGCAAACGAGATGTTCAATCTTTGTCACGCTTCCCTAAGAAATGTAATTGAGAGAACATTTGGTATATTTAAATCATGATTCACAATTTTCAAAACGGTTCCTCCACTTCCATATAAAACACAAGAAAAGCTAGTGTTAGCTTGTATAGGATTACGCAACTTTCTTCGCAAGGAGTGTTGCTTTGATGAATTTCTGGTTGAACTAGATGATGGAGCTTTATTATCTTCATCATTACTAGTTAATGAAGGAGATGATTTAAACTCATTTATTGAAATTCAAAAACAACAAAGAAAGCATGCTAATGAACGGAGGACTGTTACAATTGTTGACATATGGAGTGATGCTAGGGTTATTAACACTGATAGATATTGGAGATTTTATTTTTCATAAAAGACATAAATTGAATAATAAAACGTTTGAAATACTTAATATTTTGGTTATCTATTTATGTACTTGAGGTAACTATACTTTCATTTTATGTGTCATGTTTTGTAATCAATTATTGACATGATAAATATAGTTTTATTAACTTATAAAATGTTAATTATATTTATTAATGAAAGTTTGTTAATGTTTATAAAAGTCTATGGAAATATATTGGAAGTTTATGAAAGTCTTTCATGTTGTTTTTTTTGGAAATCTATAACAATTTATAAAAACTAATGAAAGCTTTTTAAAAAGAATTTATAAAAGTTTCTGAGAGTTTTTCGTTAATATTTGAAAAAATAAAAAATCTATAAAATTCTACAAAAGTTATTCACTAACAAAAGTCTATGAAAGTCTTTTATAGTCATAATTGAATACACCCCTTTATAAAGGGTAAATATTTTATAAGTACAGTCACCAATTATTAATTAAAATATCATACATATCTTAAACCATTTTTACACATTCAATCCATAATTTTTCTTTTTATTACTCTTTCAAACCCTAACTTTTCTCCATAAAAATTTGAAAAGTCTCAAACCAATTATATAATCCTAATTTAGTCATAAAAAATATTGGCAAATATTCAGTCACTGCAGTAGCATTTTCTATTCTCTTGTTTGTTTTTTCCATAAACAAATAAAAAAAAAATGTCACTCATTTCTTCTAATTTCCTCATTATATCAACAAACAAGTAAAAATATATGCTTCAAATCATCCAAAAAACTAAAGATCTAAATCGATATTCACAATTTATCATAAAAAAAAGTGTTACGTAGCGTTCTATAAAATTAGTTGGTGATTACATTCATGTAAGTCTTATAATATAAATGAAAAATTAGACTTTGAGAAATTAAAAAGAGTTTATAATTTTAATCATAAAAACTAAAAATGATTCATCATCAAGCCCTAACTTTAATCATTCATGCAATCTTAATCTAATTAAAAGTTAGTTGATAATCATTTATGTACGTCTTATAATATAAATAAAAAATTAGGGTTTGAGAGAGCAAAATATTAAAATAGATGTTATTTTATACAGAAATCTCTATTTAAAAAAGAAAAAGGAAAAAAGTTAATGGGTTGAATGAATTTGTGTTAAATTATTTACTTAGTATAGATTTTGTTTCATGTACAATGAAAGTGTTTAAAAAAAATTAAATGATAAGATAAAAATTTTCTAACAAAAGACAACAAAATAATTTACACTAGATCTACTTTCAACACATATTATAATTTGTTTATGGTTGACTTAAGGGGTGCATTTATAAAAATATATACAATACAATTAAGAGAAATGGATAGTCCTGGTATTAAATGAGGTTTAAAAATAAATTAGAAAAATTTTAAAATTTTTATTAGGTGTGCAAACAAAACGGGTGCACATACCATTTTTGAGAGAGGAAACATCACACTATTTTGAAATTTTGATTCGAATTGAGTTTGGTCGTATACGGAAATGGGCTGGGTTGATCCAGAGCTGGACCAGACTCGGACTAGGTCGGGTTAGCCCAACCCTTTCGACACTTCTTGATATATAATAGTACTGTCAATATATATATATATATATATATGCAAAAGCTCTGAATCCAAGCGACTAAGGAAGATACCGTTGTCAAACTAGAAATCAGAGTTGTTAGTCACGTAAAAGGTTTTAAAATCAAACACTATTGAGTTTGACAGCCTGACAAAGTGACAAGAAGATTAATATAACTTAATTGAATGAAAAATGAAAATGCAGATCATGAAGATGTAAACTTATGTTTAGGGATGTAGTTAGGATTAGTTATCAGGGTGGGCTAAAATAATTTTTTTAAATGAATTTCGATGGTATATAAATATTTTATAAATTGAAAAATATAGATATAGCTAGTTAGAAGCGATGTAATAAATCTTACTCCACAAACTTCATATTAGAAATATATATATATATATATATATATATTACAAAAAATTGAATAAAATATGAAAGAGACATAAAATGTGAATAAAATCAAACATTAATTAAGCAAAATCTAAAGATATTTAAATAAACAAACTTATCAATTGCCAATTATGGCACAATAGCATTATGACATCAACAATATTTTCTTAAATATAGATAATCTCTATTTTGATAATTATAATTACTAGGATACTTCAAATTAAAAAGTAAATTAGAAAAAACACCAAATAAATTCAAGTAATATATTATTCAAATAATATTATGATAAATAAAAAAAAAAACTTAAGTCCAAATTTTATATTTAATGTAAGAAACAAAATTATTGTACATACAATATTTAAAAAGAAATATAAGTATAATCGAGAAAATATAAGATACGACAGGTTTGGAACAAATGCATATTTATTTTGGTAGCAAAAGAATTAATACATAAAAAATATGTATTAATAAAATTTAAAATAAATGTAATTTTATAACTCAAAATGTACCAATAAGTTTTAAAATAAATCAATTTTATAAATATAATTTTTTTTAAGGTGGGGGGCCAGGGTCCACTTGAGTCTACCCGTAGCCACCACATAACTACGTCATTGCTTATCTTGACAGTGGCATGACAACCAATTAGAGACCATTTCTAATTTGTTTTTGACTCTCCTGTTGTTTTGAAGAACTAGTTTAAGATTTTTCATTGTTAATTTATTTGATTTTTTTTTTTTAAGTCAACGTTTCAATTGTATCGGTTATAACTTTAAGATAGAATCGAATGACACAAGTTTTGACATAAATTTTGATATAATTTTTCAATAATTGGATTGAAAAGTAATGAATTTTGTAGATTAATTGTTAATTTTGAATTTGTACACTTCGTCGTATTTTATTTCTACCATTTATTCAAATAAAAAAATTAACAATTCAATTTTCATTTAATCTTTTTTCTTCATTTAATTAACCAAATCATACAAACAATATATAAATTTATAGCTCTCAACATGAATTTTCAAATAAGATTCATATTGTATATGTTTAAACAAACATATTGATTAAAATAGCTTAAAATAAAAAAAAATCAATTAAAAAAAATAAATAAATAAAGAAATAGAGAATAGGAAGAACATAAATAAAGAGAGAGAAATTGGTGCACATGTAATAATCTGATGTAACATAACTTTCCAACAACTCTCATCTTTTCGAAAAAAATTAAATTTGTACAATTCATTACTTTTCAATTTAATGGTTGAAAAATTATGTCAAAATTTATGTCTTTTGCTCCTTCCCCTATAACTTTACCATGACCTTGAAAGCTACTTTCAGAATTATTTTGATTTTTTTTTTTTTCAAAGTCAACATTGAATTGTATGGGTTATAACTTTACCATGACCTTGAAAGCTACCTTCACAATTATATGTATTTATATATATATATATATATATATATATCCACATAAAATTTATAAAATACAAGATTGAATTCTACAACTAAAATAATGTGGAAAGTGCATAATCACTTATATTAAGAATAAATATAATTGTTAAACGTTGATTAAGATGTCATATTTAACTGTTTACGATTATAGACTTGTAGTAATGTTTTAGGCTAAAACACAATATGATGGTGAAAGAGTGTCTTATAGTTATTCTTTTCAATTAAAATTCTTCCTAATGCGTGTCTTCCATTAAACACAATTTTATTAATATTATTTTTGAACTTTTTCATTTTTTATTTATAATTGATTGGGGTGTCTTGTTGGACTTTAATTGAATTGAGTTGTAAATGAGTCTATATGCACTTTAGGCAACTTTAGAGAAATAGGCAATTAGATTTTTTTAGCGGGCTTAGCTAACTTACTATTAATAATATTAATGCGTATCTTCCATTAAACATGATTTTATTAATATTATTTTTTAACTTTTTCATTTTTTATTTATTATTGATTGGGGTGTCCTGTTGGACCATAATTGAAATGAGTTGTAAATGAGTCTATATGCACTTTAGGCAACTTTGGAGAAATAGGCAATAAGATTTATTTTATCGGGTTTAGCTAACTTATTAGTTTGAATAATATTATCAAATAAACATATAAGTTTTGGATGATTTACAATAAATCTAAAGATATTTATTGAAAAATCTTAAACACAATTAAATTAAATATATTACCCTGTAGCCTACCAAACTTGTTACTTGCATTGGTATTGGTGTACCGTCACTAAATTCAAGCATATTATTACCTTTGAAAGTCATAGCATTTCTGTTACAACCAAAAAAAAAAAAAAACTCATATAGGATTAAAATTTTACGAAGTTTGAAAAAAAAAATCGAATTAAAAAATGGTGTGACACCTATGTACAATAAAAATTTAATTAAAATAGTTAGATTTTTAATTATACCTAAATAAATAATGAACCAAACTCTAGTTATATAATTTTGAGGATTTAAATACTATCTTTAATCAGAAGCTAGATGTAATTTATAATTTTGAAAATATTATATCACCATAAATGTTAATTAAATTATTACCATAATTTTGGTGATCTTAATATAATATAATACATTTAATTAGAAGCTATATGTAATTTTTCAATCTCAAAAAAATATTATATTATTAGAAATGTCCATTATTAAGCGTATATTACTACATGTGAATAAGAATTGTGAAATTTGACTTATGAAATACTACATAAGAAGTCTTTTTCTTTTTTTAAATAACTGTATAAGAGTTTTCATATATACAATTGACATTAAATCTTATAATTATATTAGACGGTAGAATTAATTGGTGACCAAATGTCACGCACATGTATAGTTACTCTTGTGCATTTTATTATATAATATACTTTTATGATGCTATAATTTAATTATATGAAAAATCAGTAATATATAATTTAATTAAATGAAAAATCATTAATATAATATTATTAGAATATAATTAGATTAAATAACAATCATGAAATTCACAAAATCAAATTTGATTATTATATATTAGGTAAGAGTTTTTATATATATACTTGATTGTATGTATTATATTCTATTAAAGGATGTGATTGTACTGCATAACATTTACATGCATGATTTGTTATGTATATTATATTAGCTAATACATTTTAAATATATTGTTATACAATTTATAAAATCTCATTATATATAGTCTTAATATAAGAATAACAAATTCAAAACTCAAAATACAAATTTAATTTATGAAAACTATATAACAGATTTTATGGACATTTGGATGTATGTCTTATATTCTCAATATTAGTAATGTATGGTCTAATGTAATAGTTTGCATTTCTCTTGTGCATTTTACCAAGTAATAAATTACAATAAAACTAATATTGTGCCTAAAATTAGCAGTTGGACCTGAACCCTAATAAAGCCCAAGAAGGTTAGAAGCTTAGTAAGAAGCCTAATAGAATGATGTAAAAGTAAACCCATAAATCTACTATGTCAGCACATGCCACATCAGTATGATATTTTGCAGTTAAAACTCTAAGTAACCAAGCAATGAAATAATGAACAACATGGTAGCTTGAATCAAAAAGTCGGCATGTCAAGCTACCCAAATGACAAAAATTAACATATTTTTGAAATGTTCTTGAAAATGGAAAAGAAATCTCCATCAAATAGGAAACTACAAGTACTAGGAAATCTCCATAGTTGTGGTTTGATATGAAATGTAAATACTTAATGAAAATTGATGTAAAATATGATGGAAATCTTCGCCCTTCCTACATTTTAGTGACCTAATTGTACAAAAATAAAAAACTCTAACATTATAAATAGGATCCTTCATACATGAGAAGGATAAACCCAACTTTGACCGCGTCGTATGAAAACTCTAAAACCTTACCCTCCCTTATTGCAATAACGTAATTATGGATGTAGGCTTCAATTTAATAAGTCGAACCACGTTAAAAACCTAGTATCACGTCTACGTAGGGCAAGTTAAAACGATGCCTCAATTATTCAAAAGTTGTGTCAATTGGACATGATGGTTACAATTATTGGTTGACAATCATTATCCATTCAACCCTGCTTGAAGAAGGCAAAATGACTTAGCTTCTAATGCAACCAGAACGACTAGCTCGCATTAGAAGCTCAAGGGCTAATGTTAATTGCGCTTAAAAATAGCATTTAAACCTTAAGTCCAATAAGGCCCGAAAAACCTAAGAAGACTAGGAGCACAACAAAATGATATGGACTAAGAGCCCCATAAACTCTACCACGATTATGTAAACCCATGAAACTAAAATTCTAAGTAACCAACAATGAAGTAATGAGCAATCGAGTAGTGGAGTAACTCGGGTTAAGTAGTTCGCATGAGAAACAACTTGTAACCATTGGAGCTCAAATAGCAAAAATTAACATATTTCCTTATTTCGGTAACTACACCAACTAGGAAAATTCTAGAATTATGGATTATTTTATACAAAATCTTACAAGTATTTAGAATTGAATGATTATGTTGATATAGGATATTTATCTAATCCACATAAGGCTCATTCCCAATTAAGGTACATCTTTATGTGTAATGCAACAACAATTTTGTGACACTCCATAAAACAGACTTTTGTTGCCACCTCTAATCATTTTGAGATCCTAACACTACAGGAAGCAAGTCGAGAATGTTTAGGACTAAGATGTATCATTCATCTCATTCAAAGCACATGAAGACTTCCATCATCCCCAGAAAATCCAACACTAGTTTTTGAAGATAATGCAGCTTATATTGCTCAGACTAAGGGAGGATATATCAAAAGAGAATGAACTAAATACATTTTTCCAAAATTTTTCTATACACATAAACTTCAACAAAGCCGACAAATTGACATCAAATTGATTCATTCTTCGCACAATCTTGATGATTTGTTTACCAGGACATTACACAACATTAAGTTTCGAACGATTAGTATATGGAATTGACATCTATCGGCTTTGTAAATTACAAGAATAATATAGAAGAGTTTTCATCAAGGGGAGCATTCCGTCAGGGGAAGATCGTAATCTAGGTATGCAAATTATACTCTATTGTACTATTTTTTCTTTTGATCGGATTTTGTCTCACTTAAATTTTCTCGACAAGGTTTTTAATGAGGCAGTAATAAGCACATCCAATGACCCAAAAGATCATTGCATGATCTAAAAGATCATAGTGTATTATTTGCTAATGGTTTTTTTTTTTTTTTTTTCTTTTTATGGATTTTCTCCTACAAAATTCCAGTATAATCAAACAATAGAAATCCAAGAAGGAGTATCGTAGATTTAGTGGATTTCTACATGTCCAGTATTGTCCATCTCTTCTTCTAAGGTGTTAATCATATGTACTTATATTAACAAGTGTCCATTGTATATATAGTTGCATGTAGTACAAATGGCTTGAGACTCTTAGCAGTATATATGGCTAATTAGTTTGTAAGATTGTTGTTGTTGTTCTTCTTCTTCCTTGACCGAACCATTATAGTACAATACTCATTTCTCCTATTTTCTCTACATCGCAATTTTATCCTCATTTCTTCTTTCATTCTCTTATGGTATGGATCAATATGGTTCTTTACATTTCATTACATAATATATATTGGATTATAGTGATATTTATTTTTCTTCATGACAATATCATGAGTTGGTGGCATGATATTTTTTTTTCATGACAATATAATGAGTTGGTGGGAGGGATCAGTTAAACTTAAATTCTGTGCATGGTCTTTAAATAATAATAATAACAATAATGAAACAAAAAACCGGTGGTACTGCAAGTCTCTACCGACTTTAGTTGTGCAACTACTGCTTTTGGAAAGTACAAAATTGTACTACTCAACAATTGCATGCTTTGAAAGTACCGTAAACAAACCAAATCCAATTCACCACCCATTTTTGGTTGAGCTGCTATTACCAACTTGTTTGAGTCTCCTTTGAATGTATTGCTAGTGACATTAAGTTCTGATATCAAATTATTATTAAAAAAAAAAATTGATATCAAATCTCATTTAAATATATGTTTTCATTATTCAATAAGTTTGATATAAAATAGTTATTAAAAAAAAGGTTTGACGTAAAACTCAAAAGCAATTCTTTATTTCTTTTCTATTTTTTTAAGTTAACAGTAAATAGATTAAAAGTTTATTAAAACATATCAAGATTCATCATTATTTATAATTCAAATATCTAATTATTCATAAAATAATATCTAATTATTTATAAAATAACAGTAGAAAATTAATCATAAAACCTTGTAAACATATCAAGATCCGTCATTATTTATGATTCGAATATGTAATTATTCATAAAATAATATCTAATTATTTGTAAAATAAGAGTAGAAAATTAACCATAAAACCTTATAAAATGGTTTAATTGAACTTAAACTCCAAAGGCTATAATGAAAGAGAATGTGCATAAAAACTGGAGCAATATAATTCTTGATATTTAAGAATATGTAGATACAAATTTTGATAAAAGTGTTGGATCAAGCTATAAAACGGGTTTAGATATTGACAACATTGATGTGGAAATTTAACAAAAACAAATATATAATATTTTTATATCTTTTTTGAGTGGTTGAATCAGCTTAATTTCAAAAACGTCTAAATTGATCTTGGTCTACTGTCCACTACATACAACATTCATCTGATGCAACATCGAAAATGTTTCAACAAAAGCAACAAAAAAAATTGAAAATTGTTTATTATCCTCTTACACGTTGATGTGTATGTATATGTATAAATTTAAATTTAAAATTTTTATTATAATAGCTTTTGAAAAGCAGTGATACACTTCATGATTATACTAAATAAGATATATATAAGATGATGTGATAAATTTTGCACCAAAATTTCTTTGTATATGAAAATATGAGAAAAATTATTTAATTTATAATCATAATGTTGCTACTAAGGATATGTTTAGTATGAGTTTGCAAGTAGAATGTTTATAAGTACATTTTGTAAAAATCAGGTTTTTATAAATTAATTAGTATTTTTAACCAAAACACTTTATATATTGTATTATCTCAATTATAAAACATTTTGAAGTTTGGCATCAGTCAGATCAAGAATATGTTAAGATCTAATGGGATCAATTGCTACAAACATTTTCAGAAAGTAACTCCCACTATATGGGATCAGTTAGCCGAAGCTTTATGATTTTATAAACAAATGATACTTGAATCTTTATAATGAATATGAAGAGTAAATATACTAATTAACTGTATAACTTTATAGTAAAATATCGATATGAATTTGTCTAGATATTTAAAACTTTTTTCCTTTAAAACATAAATTTTAAAATTTTAAAAAGAAATATAATTTGAATTAAGAACCTCCTTAATGGACATGATGAGTTTATTATTAAATCACCTAAACTTTTATCATATTGGAGTCTATTTAATAATAATAAAAAAATCTCAAAAGGAACTTTTAGGTGAACTCAAATTATAACTTGATAAGTGATTTTTTTTTTTAATATTAAGAATTTTTTCATGCAAAATCAAGCTATAGAAAAAGTTAAAAAAATATTTATTTATTGGAATATAAAAAAATGTAAAAGAATTCTAAAACGCAAAATTTTTTTTAATGGGTAGAAAAATCATACAGGACACTTTCGAATATGGGAAGAGAAATCAGAGTGTCCATTCAAAAAGTAAAAATAAATAAAGTGTTTCAAAAAAAAAAAAAGTATAAATAAAGTAGCGTTGAAAAATATTCATAGATTCTTTCAAAATAAATAAATAAATAAATAAAAATACTCAATATTACCAAAAAAAAAGAGAGGATAAATTTGCTTGCATCCTTGTATTTTTTGTTTATTATATTTTAAATTATACATTCATTTTTTAATCTATAATTCTTAACTTTTTATTAACTGATTAATTTGATTCGATACGTAAGTTAAATGTTGGTCAAATTTAACAATTTTAAAGATATTTTTGTTTTTAAACATTAAATAAAGTACATGTTAACACCAAACAATAATTAAAAATACGTTAAAAATCTCTGTGATAAATGATAAAGATAACACATATTTAAAATAAAAAATAAAAATAAAAATAAAATCAATAATTATTTAAAATTAATTTGTAAAAAAAGAATAATTTGAAAATCAAATTGTTGGCCTATCTGCTTTTAAATTAGATTGTCAAACCATATCATTTAATATTTTTGCTTCAAACTAGATTATGGTCAAGGATCTTCATTGGAGATTGTTCGTTATGAAAATTCTTGAATCTCTATCATTGACTAATAAAGGTCACCCGATCTTTATTGTTAATAGTGAAGTTATGTTAGATTTTTGTTCACTCTGAACTATTATTATTATTTTTTAATTTTTTAGATTAATGTTGATCAATAAATGAAAGTTAAATTATTAATTTTAAAAGATTAGAAGACAAAATGATTTTTTTTCGTTGTCTAAAAACGTCAAAGGTAATATGGCCGTTCTACTTTTATCAATCACCACTCATCATAAAAAAATCTTATTAGATGGATCAAATTGATGAACTTTTATAAAAGTTTGAAATTAAAAAAAAAAAAAAAAAAAAAAAAAACTCACAATTAAATACATAATAAATAGAAAAAAAAAAAAAAAGGACGAAGAGAAATGTGTCCAAACAAAATAAAATAAAATAAAGGAATGAAACGTAATGGAATACGGAGAAAGGGCGTATAGTGTACGCAACCATGAACAGGGGACCCATATGCGCTGCCAAACCAAACTAAAAAAGAAAAAAAGCGAAAAAGTTGACTGTGGCTGGCGCTTGGTATCTATAAAAACCGCACCCAACAAACGAACTCATCTCCAAATCTCTCTAGTCTATATTTCGTTATTATTCGCGATTTTCCTCCCATGTCTCAGGTATGTCTCTATCTATCAGACCCACTTTCTATTCTTCGGTTTTTAATTCTTCTATTTCTTGTTTTTACGATCTGGGGTTGTGTTTTTCTTGGTTGATGCTATCAACTATGGCATGTTTGTTCTGTTATCCGTTCAAAGTTGGCGTTGAAATTCAAGAATTGCGTAATTCAATGTAGGGAATTTGTGACTCTATTGTAATGGGGATTATTGCTATGGATTTAATTGATTCTTTCTTTGGTCGAGCAACATGAATTGTCAACTTTTAAGTTCTTGTTTAAGTTTTTTGTATGCACCCCTTTAGAGGCATTTGTATTACAACTCGTTTTTCTAGTTTTTATTATAATTGATAAAACTATGGATCAAATTCATAAGCAATTCTGTAAGGTTTTCGGATGGTTTGATCCGTGTTGTAATACACTAGTTTATGCCCCTGCTGGTATTCTTGTTTTTGCCGAGATACATGTACAATACAATAATTGTTTTGGTAGGCTTGTTAGAATTGATGTTTTTTTTGGGGGGGGGGGGGGGATGATTGATCCATTTCAGAGATTGTGAAAAATTTGGCTCTCTAATTTGGGAATTTCGGACCTCTAATGGATTTCATGTTTGATTGCAGACCGTCGTTCTCAAGGTTGGCATGTCATGCCAGGGCTGTGTTGGAGCAGTCAAGAGAGTGTTGGGCAAAATGGAAGGTTTTGATCTCTTTGCTTGCCCTTATTATTTAATTTTGCAATCTAAAACTGCATATATAAATGTGTGAGCTTGTTATAATGACCCTATATTATTTATTGATGACCAAATGCTAGGGAGATGTAGTTTGTTTAAGACTTGTGTTTGGCGCATCTTAGGCCATTTCATGTGATTTAGTGTAAGTTTGGTACAGCTAGTTTACTTGACAAAAGAGCTTTTTTAATCCCAAAAGCTCTACTAGATTTAGTTTGTATTGTTTAGTTGTCATCCTAATAAAACTTTTGGGCAATTAAAACAACTGAAATACATCTATTGGGAGAAGTTTAAATTTTGCGTTTTTTCAAGTAGATATTTTTGAGCCTTTTTTAAAACATTAAACTATTTTAGTTTATTAATTTTACTCTGTCCTTATAACTTAAATCACTAATAAACTCTTTCCTTAAGATATTCTAGACACTTCATTTTTCTCTATGTATTCCTTACAACAAAAAATTCTGAAGTGATATATATATATATATATATTTTTCAACTGGTAAATTTTTAATGGTCATATTGTAATAGTATTCAACTAACGATTGCTGTATAATTTTTGTAAAGTGTGCTTTGTTGGTTAGCCTGTTGATTTACTACCCGGTTTGATAGTTAATTGGTGGCATGTTTTCTGTAACCATCTTCAGGGGTGGAATCATATGATATTAGTTTGGAGGAGCAAAAAGTGACTGTGAAGGGCAATGTTCAGCCTGATGCTGTTTTGCAAACTGTATCAAAGACAGGAAAGAAGACTGCCTTCTGGGAAGAGGAAAAGCCGGCACCAACCGAACCAGAATCCAAGCCTGCTGAAGCTGTGGCGGCTGCTTAATATCTGTCACCCTCTTGCTTGACGAGATATGTTTGGTATTAATGGGGTCAGAGCTTTGTCAATTTACTATGAATTATCTTGTGAACCATGGAATATGTAATGCACTTCAATATTGAAGCTTCAATAAGTTCTTGGGTGGTTTTCTTCTGTATAATTGTCTAAATAGAATATATTCTTCTGTATAATTGTCTAAATAGAATATGGAATTTCTTGTGATATTTCATGTCTCTTTCAATCTATTTAACCTCAATTTGTGTCATTTAGCTGGGGTGGCTTTGGATTTGTGCAGTATATTTGTTTATGAAAACAGGCCAATATGCTCTATTCGGGGCTATCAATATGAATTGATTAGGGATTCTCAAATGTGGAGAAGTGGAGTCCTAATCGTTAAAGTGGCTGTCCAGCTCCTCTATCAACTTTAACGGTGGAGGTGTCGTTATGTGATATTTCTTCTTTCCGTTATTAAGAGAGTTGTTGTCTCCTTTTTATAGGGATAAATGTTTAATGGTACAAGTAGTGATTAATATGTGCACTTAAATAAGTATTACTTCTGATAATTTTTGATAAATCTTTTATCAATATGTCATAAGTAATGATTGAATTTTACTTAAAAGAAAATAAAAAAAGTAATGATTGAATTTGGTAGATGTTTATAAAATTTTTATTTATACAATGTTAATTAAAAAAAAAAATGTCAAGTCCTAGATTTGTGCACTATCCTTTTTACCTTTTTAAAAAGACTCTTAAAATGAAGAATCAAGTTGGTGGAATATTATGGGGCGTTCTGTAAAGTTTATATTTTATATTTCTTAGAATAAAATTATAAAATAAAAATGATGAAATGATTTGGTGTTGGGAAAACTTCATTTTAGTCCCTGAGGTTTTGAAAAATATTAAATTTTTAAACATCTTTTGGAAACAGCTATTTTAATCTCTAACTTTTTCCAAAACTCTTCAAAAAGGTCTAAACCGTTAGTTAATTAACGGTCAACGGTGACAGATTGTTTGGATGGAAAGGGTAAAATGGTCTTTTTATAAAGAGAGTAAATTAATTTAAATAATTTATTATATACATAAAATTAATTTTGTAAAACAAATGAAAAAAAAAAAAGATAAATAAAAAGTAAAGATCCAATCTGGTGGATCTCTACCATCTTCAACACACTAAGATTGTTCATCAAACTCTCTATCTAACATCATTAACAATCCACCTCATCAACATCATCAACAACCCCACAAACTACAACATCACAACATCATCAATATCATCAACTCTCACAACAACAACATCAATAACAACATTAACAAAAAAAATCAAAACTGTTTATCAAAAAAAAAAAAAAAAATTGAAACAGGGGGTTGATGACCAAACCTGTCATCTGGGTTCGTCGAACTCAAATAAAGAAGCTGGGTTCGTCGAACCCAGATGAAGCTCCTCAACTGGGTTCGATCGAACCCAGCTAAGGAACTTCATCTAGGTTCAACGAACCCAAATGAGGAGCCATTTTGGCTCTTCATCTGGGTTCGAAGAATGGCTCTTCATCTAGGTTCGATCGAATCCAGACGAAAAACCACTCTTCGTCTGGATTCGAACCAAGACGAAGATGATGGAACCCAGATGAGGAGCCACAGTCTTCGTTTGGGTTCGATCGAACCCAGATAAGGAGCCAACTCAGGCGAAGAACCCAGATGGAGAATAAATCTGGGCAAAAGAGACAGAAGAGACTGAAGAAGAAGGTGAAGGGACGGAGGAGAAGGACATGGAGGAGGCGGAAGAGGACATGAAGAACCCAGATCGATTTTTTTTTTTTTTCTGAAATATGTTTTTTTATTAAATTATTGTTTAATTTAAACAAAAGCAGTAATAAGATTTTTTTAAAAAAATATATGATTATATATATGTGTCAGTTTTTGATTGGTTAAATGATATGTAATATTTTAATTTTATTAAGGGCAAAACAATCATTTTAAGTCATGAGGGATAATTTAGTCTTTTTAATTTTTTTGTTTAGTTTGATTGTCAGTTGACGAGCGGTTTGAACATTTTTGAAGAGTTTTGGAAAAGTTAGGGATGAAAAGAGCTGTTTCTAAAATATATTTAAAAATTTGATATTTTTTGAAACTTCAGGGACTAAAATGAAGTTTTTCATTTGATGTTTTAAGATGGAAAATTACCAAAATAAAAATAAACAAAATAATTTGATGTTTTAAAGATGGAAAATGAGCCGACAATAATATATTAAAAGCAGTTTTCCAGAAATAAAAAGACAGAATTACCTTTAATCTATCTGAAATTTTAATATTTACAGGACATATAACTTTTTAGTTTATTTACAACGTTTTTCCTTGTACTTGACTTTGACGGATATATTTGACCGTGTAAAAAATATTAAAAGATGAAATTGCTCAAAAATAAATTCATTTTTTATTTTTCTTTTAAAATAAGTTTTTAAAACTTTCAATAAATTAAAAATAAATTTAATGAGATCTCCATTATCCATCTGAAGATGGATGATAGAGATTAATTTGAGAAAAAATTTAAAAAAATTTAAAAAAATTAATAAAATCTAAAAATAGAAGATGAAGATGAATCTTTATCTTCATCTCCAAAACAAAATTGAAAAAGAAAAAAAAAAGGGGTTGAACAGAATTAAAAAAGAATCAAAATTAAAGAAAAAATTAAAGTTGAATAAAAACAAAACATATATATATATATATATATATATATTTTAAAGAGAGATATATATGCTTAAGCTATATCTCTCTTTAAAAATTAATAAAATCTAAACATATATATATGCTTAAGCTATATCTCTCATTTTTTTAAAAAAAAAAAATTATTTTGTTTTGATTCAACTTTGATTTTTTCTTTAATTTTGATTTTTGTTTAATTTTGTTCAACCTAGATTTTTTTTTTTTTTTTTTTAATACTTTTCTTTTTTAATTTTGTTTTGTTGAAGATGACAATGAATCTCTATATTTTATTTTTAGATTTTATTTTTAATTTCTTTTTTTAGTTTTGGTTTTTAATTTTTTTCCCAATTAATCTTTATCGTCCATCTGAAGATAGACGGTGGAGATCTCATTAAATTTATTTTTAATTTATTTAAAGTTTTTAAATTTTATTTTAAAAGGAAAATAAAATGTGAATTTATTCAGGGGTAGTTTTGTTTTTCAATATTTTTTACATTATCAAACATATCCACTAACGATCAAAATCAAAATAAGTCAATCATTAGTTTAGAGAAGGACGCTGAAATAAACTTAAAGGTTGTATGCACCTATGAACATTAAAATTTTAAGTAGGTTTGAGGTAATTCTTTCAAGATAAAAGTAATGAACTTTTTTAAATAAAAAATTTTGATAGATTGAAACTTTTATTTAATTTGATAAGTTATATTTCTATAAAGGGCGAATTCCACAAACCTCCCATAAGGTTTGATGAAATTGCACAAATATTACAATGTTTGGGTAACTTGCACGGGCACCACCTGAGGTTTCAAAAACTCTACACAAACCTCTCAACAACGGTTAAATCCTTATGGTCAACGGTTAAAAATATAAAAAGACTAAAACACCCTTCAATAAATTTAAAATTAATATATTATACATTTTTTATTTAATTTAAAAATAAAACATAAAAAAAAATCAAAAAGAGAAAAAAAAATGTCTCCATGGGAGATCGATCGAGGCCGACCGTCTCCATCGCTAGAGACGGCAGTGTCTCCAGTGATGGACGTCCATCACTGGAGACCAGCGATGGAGATCTCCATCGTTGGTCTCTCGACCAATGATGGAGACGTTCATCGCTGGAGACGCCCCATCGCTTGAGACTCCAGCGATGGACGTCTCCATCGCTGGAGTAATCTCCAGCGATGAACGTTTCCATCGCTGTACGTCTCCATCGCTGGAGACTAGCGATGGAGACTGGTCGAGAGACCAGCGATGGAGACCATCTCCATTGCTACAGGCGACCGTCTCCATTGCTGGAGACACCGTCGTCTCCAGCGATGGAGACAGTCAGCCTCCATGGGAAACCAGATCGGTCTACCATGGAGGCTTTTTTTTTTTTCTTTTTTTATTTTTTTTATGTTTTATTTTTAAATTAAATAAAAAAATGTATAATATATTAATTTTAAATTTATTGAAGGGTATTTTAGTCTTTTTATATTTTTAACCGTTGACCATAAGGATTTAACCGTTGTTGACTGACGATAGGGGAGGTTCGTGTAGAGTTTTTGAAACCTCAGGTAGTGCTCGTGCGAGTTACCTAAACATCGTAATATTTGTGTAATTTCATCAAACCTCAGGGGGTTTGTGCAATTCGCCCTTCTATAAATTTTGCACTAAACAATATTTAAAAATTTGATAGATGGAAACTTTTATTTAATTTGATAAGTTATATTTCTATAAATTTTTCACTAAACAATATTTAAAAAAAAAAAAGAAAGATAATGCACATTGAAGGACACATGTGTATCTTGACTCCTTTTTTTTTTTTTTTTTTTTTTTTGATAATAAGAATAACATTAACAACGAAAAGACCCGCGCAACACGGCGGAAGCAGGGAAGATACACGAAGCATCAACATGATGCCAAATAAGATCCTCCAAAGAGGATAAGGCCAAAGAGGCTAAATCATGTGTCAAGCGGTTCGCGGACCGTGGAATGGTTTGACACGAAATAACATTAGCTAAATTACACAAAGCCCATATGTCCCTTAACAGGATATCAGAATCCCCACGAAAACTAACATTCGAACAAACCTGAGACGCCACATTTGTTGCGTCAACCTCCACTGCTGCGATCCTGACCCTAATCGAATGTGCGAGTTTCAACCCCTCCCGTAAGGCAAGCAGCTCACCAACTTCCGGCTGGAACGAACCCCTTATAGGCTTAGCTCTAAACACTTATCTTAATAAATTAATTCATTTAGTATAATACTAAATTAATTTAATCAAATCCTATTAAAATGTCACGAACATGTTATTAAACTATAGCGTGGATTTTAGTAATATATAATATTTTAATAATATCCGGGCAAAATATACCAAGAGCCGAAACCTGTCTCTGAATGTCATGCTCTCGTCTTCTGCGCCTTTTCGGCGACACAGAGTCCATTCAGAAAGGCAGAGCGCTCCATGCAGTCATGATCACATCTGGTCTTCACCCAGATGTTTACACAAACAACCATTTGCTCACAATGTACGTCAAATTCAACCGCGTCGACGACGCTCACAAAGTGTTCGTCGAAATGCCGAAACGAAATGTCATCTCTTGGACTTGTTTAATTTCTGGGTTTTCCCAACTGGGTATGCCCGAAAAGGCCTTGACTTGCTTTATCTCGATGGTTTGTCATGGTTTCCAGCCTAACTATTTCACGTATGTCAGTGCTGTTTCTGCCTGTGCTAGTGTGCGTGATGCAAGACGTGGCAAGGCGGTTCATGGGAGAATATTCAGGAGTGGAGTGGAGTTGACTAGCCATGTTAGTAACTGTTTGATCAATATGTATGGTAAATGTGGTTTGCTGAGGTCGGCTCAGTCAGTGTTTGATTCCATGTTGGAGCCGAATTCGATTTCTTGGACTTCACTTTTGTCTAGTTATTGTCAGTGTGGAGAGAATGCAAATGGTTTGAAGGCTTTTGTGTTTTCAAGGAAGGCAGGAGTTTTAGTTAATGAGTTTTCTTGCGTTAGTGTATTAGGTGCTGCTGCTGCCTTGGGGGACCTCAAGTTTGGGATGCAAGTTCATTGTTTAGAATACAAGTATGCTCTCATGTTTGATAAGTTCATGGTGACAGGGTTGATTAATTTTTATGCAAAGTGTGGAGAATTGGACTTGGCTAGACGGGTTTTTTTGGAGGTAGAGTTGCCGGATTTGTCAGCTTGGACCACATTAATAGGAGGATATGTTAAGCAAGGTAGAGGAGAAGAAGCCATTGATCTTTTTGTCAAGTTGTATTCTTCTGGCTTGATACCTAATGAAAGAACATTGTCATGTGTGCTTGGAGCCTTTGCTGACACAAAGGATATTGCAGTTGGGAAACAACTTCATTCTTTGATCATTAAATTGGGATTTATTTCGTTTACACATGTTGGCAATGCGGTTCTGGACTTCTACTCAAAATGTGGGCATCTTGAGGAGTCAGTTAAAACTTTTGAAGAAATGGGTAGGCGTGATATTGTCTCGTGGAATTCGCTTGTCTCTGGACATGTTGGATCGGGTTACTATGGAGAAGCCATTCGTCTGCTCAAGGATATGCTTTCCGAAGAACATGAACCTAGTCTTTACACCTACTCTAGCATTTTGAATATTTGTAGTTTTGTTCCAGCTATTGAATGGGGAAAGCAAACACATTGCTGCATCATAAAACCTGGTTTTGATTCAAATGTGGTTGTTGGGAGTGCTGTCATTGACATGTATGCAAAGTGTGGAAGACTGACTGATGCTAGGAAAGTCTTTGATAATATGAATTTGAAGAACTTGGTTTCTTGGAATACTATGGTCGTGGGGTATGCTCAACATGGATTGGGCAGAGAAGCATTAGAAATCTATAGCATAATGCGAGGAAATAAGATCAAACCTAATGACATTACATTTATTGGGGTATTATCCGCCTGTGGACATGTGGGACTTGTAGAGGAAGGATGGTGCCATTTTAATTCAATGATCAATGACCATGCTATCGCCCCAAGGATGGATCATATAGCTTCTATGGTCAATCTTTTTGCCCGTGCAGGACTAACAAAAAGAGCTTATGAATTTATGAGGAGTTTTCCACTAGAGCCAGATAAGGTGGTTTGGCGATGCCTTTTGTCAGGCTGCAAAATCCACAAGGACTTGGATCTAGGAAGACTTGCTGCAGAGAAGATTCTGAGTATTGATCCTGACGATACTTCAGCTCATATCATGCTGTCAAACATATATGCTGAGGCAAAGATGTGGGATGAAACTGCACAAGTGAGAAAAATAATGAAGGAGAAGGCATTGAAGAAAGATCCTGGATATAGTTGGACTGAGCTGAAGAACAAGATACATTACTTCTCTACAATTCATTGTGCACAACTTCAAGGAATTGACTTGCATGAAGTTATAAAAGGATTGACATCCCAGTTGTTTGATGCAGGATATGTGCCTAATGGCCTCTTGTCATTCCACTTTGAGGAGTAAGCTGGGGATTTTGAAAGGATATAACTATTTGATGAAACATCATTTACTTCTGTGTTCATTCACTCGTGAGAAATGACGCCACATGAACTCTTTGTTGCTGAGATATACATCAGTAATGGTTGATAGAGGACTCTACATTTAGGAAGAACCAGAAACTAGTATTTTATTATTATTATTATTATTTTTTACCGTAATAGCATAAATTGGAGGTCACATGATACCACAGGATGTTCTAATAAATGTGAGAACGGCTGGATGTTCAGAGGTTGATGTTGTTGGAGCATCCATGGGAGAGAGGTTAACATATTCCAGGGGCTTGTACTCTTAATTTCTGAGGATAATCTGCAACACACCCAATTCTCGGGCCTGCTCCTGTTGATTAGTTCAAAGATAGTTGGTGCCCTAATTGGTATGAAGTTGTTTCCTTCTTGGATTTGATCCTCTGCTATATATCCTTTTTTGGCATACTTTTTCTTAGGTTCTCTGGAGTACTGGATAACTGTCTTCTGTAACTTTTTGTTCATTCAGTTTGAGTGGATGTAGATGATTTGAAGGGTTTTTTTTTCTCAATCACAGTGGGAGCTTGTAGTTTGGGTGGTTCAGGATTGGTCAATATTCCGAATTTGTTTCATAGATGACCTGATTTGGTGATTAGACTACACTTGTTATCTTCAGTAGGTGTATGTACCTGACAAATATGGGAGTAGGCAGAAAAAGATATAACAGAATGTCAGCATCAGGCAAACCAATCAGTACACTTAAAGGCTGTGGATTACGAGAGAAAAAACTAATCCATTGAAGAAAGGTATAATTATGATCCTTAATTTCCAGAAAACTGTAAAGCTCATTTAACTTTTCACAAATCTTGATTCAAGTGCATGTTGCCAATGTCAAAATGGCTTCCTGGATGGCATTTTTATATTACAATATAGCATATGAGATGCATACCTGGACTTCATCAACATTAACTCCATTCTCCTTCAGGAAGGCCAAGAAGCTTCTGAGGTTTCCAGTGGTTGGACGATAATGTCCACTGTATGCTGATACAGACTGAAAGTCATGAGAGCATGATCATTGCTCGGTTGCAAGAGATGTATAACTTTAAACCAACCTCAGATAAATTTTTTCAAGTTGATATACCAAATGTATGCTGAAATCATATTTCCTTTATTCAATTTACAATTCAAGAGAGATGTGTTCTTTCAACTCTATTCTTAGGAACTGCTATCGAGAATATTGTTTTGTGTTACCGAAAGAGACATCTAAGTTTTTTTGTTTTTTGCAAGGTCTTTTCTCTTGGCCTTAAATGCGGTAACTAATTTTTTGCCAGCACATAAGGAATAGTTTTGATTTTTTTTTTCATCAGTTAAAATCGTTTTGTTGTGGTTCCCAAGTTAGGTTTTTTAAATGAACATGTGCTATCAGAAGTCGACTTCAATGGTTCATTGTTAAGGAAGTAATATACTTCTGAGAGGGAATATAGGATAGCAAACTTTGTAACCACATGCATTTTTTTCTATCATTTTCTGAGAAAAATGTGCCATTGAGCAATTGTCTTCATTTGCACACTTATTATCATGATTAGCTTGTTCTATTTACATTTTAGGTGTCTGTCTAAGATGCATGCATAACAGTGTGACACTGACTGCTAGATGCTAATACCCTGAGCTTTCCGTCTTCTGCCTCAAGTCTTCCAGCCGCCAAAGTGGTCCCTCCTGCGAGGAAGCTGGAATGATGAAATGATCCCTTCCTTTTCTGATAGGAGATGAAAGAGATAAATCTTTTATTAATTAAAAGGTGTCCTTGTACTGCAAATGTGGAGACAATTTCGTCAAGTAGATAGTTACATGTGCATATTAAGTCTTACCTCACCAGCATAAAGCTTTTTTGAGGCACTTATTACAAAAATCCATGTCGATCCTTGAGGTCCGTGATCTGTGTTGAGGAGATTTCCAGTTTGCTTGTGCACTATTATTCCGTCAACAATAATGTACTGATACTGCTCCCTTTCTTGCTTATTTAGGAAAGGTCATCACAAACAGTGTGCAAAAAAGGTAGAAGATAATAGTTAGAGCTAGCGTGAAGATTCAATGTGGACGCGGACGGTATCTGACATAATCCATTGTGTTTTTATTGCTATTTGGAATACAAATCTATATTGCAGGATTGAGGCATCATAAATGGTTAATGCCAAAATTTAAATTCCATTATAAATTTTGTATGATCTTTCATGAAATGCTAAAGATCATCATGCACGTATAGGGTAAGTTTGACAACCAAGATTATTCATTCTTTTGTTTTCTTTTCTCCTGTCAAAATTATAATTTATTCTTCATAAAGCATACTTTTTAAGAGCTGGCAAAACCATGAACTTTATTATGAGTTTGGATTATAAAAACTTTATTCATGTTCAATGAAGCTTACCGGTCCAAGATATATAATGCAGTCTTGCTGAAGTCTAGATCTTGGGCAATCCTTAAGATCGACCTCTTTGCCATCTCCAATGTCTAACCTGCGTGAGAAGATATATCAACTGCATTTGTAACACATTCTCATCTGTGCTGATAAAGAAACAATTGAAAAGAAAATTTCCGTGTTTGAATTGCAAAATTACAGGTATAACACTTTAAATAGCTATTAAGGAGAATAAGATCTTAGTTGGAGGAGGTACCAGTAGAAAAATGGTTGCCCTGTGTGTTCTGTACACCACTCTTCATAGTACAAGTTTAAATTATGACCATAGCGGTGTCTCGGATCAATCTATGGCGCAATATATATTTTATTAACAACAAGAAACTAATTGAGAAGACAGGGCTAGAGATGAGTGGTGTAATTAGTCTTACAGCTTCAATCCAATGTTGGAATGCTAATTTTTGCGCATTACCATCTTTACATAAGCCTTTTCCAACCTGCCAAAAGGTCAAACAGCTTGAAGCATAGCATCTTTCTTGTTATGATTATCATGATTTAACATTGCTTCTATGAATGAATGAGAACCACATGCCTTCGAAGCGTTTAAGCTGATCCTACTCCATCGTGATGCTGCAGTTTCGGGTTTGTTAAATTTGAAGAAAGATATTGTACTTTGGTTGAGCCTGGCATAGTCTAGAGCTTGCCACCTTCAAACATATTTGATGCTCGTTAACGTTTTCTTTTTGTCTAATCAGATAAAAGAGAGTTGCTTTTTACATGGAAAGTTAAAGAGGTAGTACCATAACTGTCCAGCTACCACAGCAGAATCTGCCAATCTGCGCCTTGTGCGATAACTTCTGTAAACTTTCTGCAACTTCACTGCATCAGTTGATTCAAAGTCATCATCAATTCTCTCTTGAGAATCCATCTCCATCAACCCACATTCATGGCAGTCCGCAGGAAGAGACATATTAGAGCTAAACATGAGGTTAGAAGTACACAACCAGAGATTTTGAAAGAAGCATGGCCATTGGAATCATACACACATCTATGTCTCAGAAAACTATGATTCTCTTAGCAATTTTGAGTGTTTATTAGATAAAGCTTAATGAAGGAAAGGACTAGAACAAAGAAAGAAATCTGAAATGCGCATTACGGAAAGCGACCTAAGGTAAGCTAAAATCAGTAAAGAATCCCAACTTACGATCCTACATTATTTAGATTTGATATTACAATATTTAGATTTGAGAATGGATTATGGCATTAATGGGTTGGGACAGTAAACAAACTTCTGGTTGGGAGATGTGACCGAGCAAAGAAGTGGTGTCCACCTCATGTCATGTCAACAAGCACTGCCATTCCAAGAGCTTGACTCTATTCTACAGGTTCCAGCTGCTGCCCTGGACTTAAAAGCAGCAAATTGTAATCTCTATTCACATGACATCTGCTCACAACACATTCTATTTTGCTTCAGCATTTTTGGGGTTTTGTTTAGGCCATCAGTGTTGTTAGTTACACCACTTCTTTGCTCGGTCACATCTCCCAACCAGAAGTTTGTTTACTGTCCCAACCCATGTCATGTCAACAAGCACTGCCATTCCAAGAGCTTGACTCTATTCTACAGGTTCCAGCTGCTGCCCTGGACTTAAAAGCAGCAAATTGTAATCTCTATTCACATGACATCTGCTCACAACACATTCTATTTTGCTTCAGCATTTTTGGGGTTTTGTTTAGGCCATGAGTGTTGTTAGTTACTATAAGATCCAGAAGCTTAAATTGATAAGAAAAATTCAATTATAGTATTTAAGATTTGAGATTGACACGTGACATGCCCAGACTTGAGGATGACACACGATACGCTCTCTCACGTTTAATATGGACAGATAATAGATAACAAAAATTGAAGATGAGGGGGTGGGGGGGTGGGTGGGGAATGGGGGGCCGAGTGGGGAGGGAGGAGGGGAGGGGCGGATGGGTTGGTGTTTGAATCAGAGATCTCTAAACTCTAATACAAAATTAGTTACTATTAGACTCAAAAATTAAACTGATAGGAAAAAGTTAAATTATAATATTTAAGATTTGAGATTATGATACATTGACAGATGTATATATTTGTCTGACCTGTTGAAATATGGCCAAAATATGTATGTGAGTGTGTGTAGAAATTCATTGTTTGGTATTGTAATGAACATACATATAAAAGATTACATTTGTGTGGAGACTGTCATAGGAGATTTTAGCAACTTACTGAGCAGACAATCAATTATAATTTAATTAATTACATCCCAAATAAAGTGGATAGATGAATTCCAATAGTTGTAATACCACCATCTGAACTACATTAGTGAAGTTTTTGAAATATGTTTTGGGTTCTGTGGTATCAACACAGAGTCTCAGATCCCAGTTGGCGTAGCATCTGGGGTGTGGGTTGTCCAATTAAAATTGAGACAACTAATTTCCAGGCTAAATGCGGCTACTGTCATTTTTGAGGGCTTTCTGGATCCAGTTTTGCTTCCTAGTATGGCCTCTATAGGCTATCTTAGTTGTATTTGCAATTTATTTGTAACCAATTTCTTAATCACGTGTTTGTGAGCGGTAACTAGTTTTGTTGATTATCTCAGAAACAAAAAAAAAAAAAAAAAAGTCCTTTTATTACAATCCAAGAGATTCTAGTTTATGTCTCACTTATGAGAACCTCCGTAGATCGGTGTGGGTCAAATAAGGGTTAACGGCAGCCTAATTTAGGAAATTGGTTTAATTTAGGATTTTAGTTTAATAAGTTTAATTAATATTATTTTATTTTATTTCTTTTTAGAAATTAGATATTTTTGGATCTTTAGATATTCGTTTCTTCTAAGATTTGATATCATTTCCTTTTAGAAACTAATATTATTTCATTTTAGGATTTAATATTATTTCCTTTTAGGAATTGATATTATTTCTTTCAAAATCTATATATTAATTCCTTTTAAGTTTCCTTTAATTATTTGATACTAATTTCCTTTATTGTTTGATGTTTTTTCTTTTAAGTTATTATTTCTTTTTAGAAAATCTTGTTTCCCAAAAAATTATAAGGCTATAAATAGCCATGAAATTTTAGAGTTTAAGTATGTTTTTTGCTTGGGAGAAATTAATAGAATCCTATAGTTTTGCTGGGGAATTATCTTGTGTTTTGTCTTTTCTAGATAGATTTAATTAGGATCTTTTGGACTAGAATTTAAGTCATTATGTGATTTGATTCTAGATTATTTTGGCTCTTCCGAGTATTTTTGTTTGGATTTGCTTGAGTTAGGGTTAGGTCAATTCATTGACTTGATTTTAAATGATCAATTTGCTCATTTCGGTAGGGACGATTGATTCATTATGTCACGTTTGTGTTGTGATTTTTGGGTTGAGATAGACTTGTTATTGGATCTATAATTAGGTCATCAACACTCACACATTGAGTGAGATAGAATTATATATATATATATATATGTATATATATATATTTATAAACACATTCTACAATACACCAAATATACATTTGACAGAAAAAAAAATGAGTGATTGGCATTTTAAAATTGTTGATTATAATTTATTATATTTTTACTATATTTGATTACAACTAAACATGTTTGATTACAATTAATAAATATAATTCTGTTTGTCGATTGTTATAAATGTGATCAGACTCATTTAGTTGTAATCAAATATAATAAATTATAATTAGCAATTTTAAAATGCAATCAGTTATTTTTTTAGTTAAGTGTATCGATACCCTAGATGTACCTAAGTGGATCCAATATATATATATATATATATATATATATAAAGTGAAAAATCAGAAAAAATTTAGATGAATGTATCTTTTCAATAGAGTTGATCTCTTTCAAGTGTGTTGAAATCGTTATATTCTCAAGGAGGGATCACATTTACTTTGTCACGAATTGGTAAGATACTCTACTTAACTGATGGTGGAGTTTCTCCATTTTTTAATTTTATTTTCTTGAATAAGTTATGACATTTTTTCTCTCTTATCAAAATTAATGCACATCAGAAAATCAAACATAAAATAATAAAAGAGATTGAGAGAAAAAGAAAAAAGTGCACAGCGATTTTTTTATGAGGAAAATCCTAAAAGGTAAAAATCACAAGGCAAAACCCCTATCTAGCCACTTTTAAACGTAACTCCACTAATAAAAGACAATACAAATAATGTTCACAACAACTCTTTTTGCATGGTTTTCTAATCCTTACCTAACTACTACTAGTCCGATTCCGTTCTTCATGAACCAAGCTGAATAACTCCCTCTATCTTCTTGATCCACTACAACTCCAAAATTCATCTCTTTGACTTACTTGCAAGCAACACGAACTCCTTTCTCTTCTTGATGCCATAAGAAAGTAAGACCCACAAGAGGATCAACCAATGAAGGTTAATGTACACACACACACACACAAATATGTATGCACAATCAAATAGTGTGTTTGATCAAAATATACTACATAAGTTCAGATGCAAAGCAAGTTCTTACATGAACAATCTAGAGTTAAGAAGAAAATAATTGTCTCCCAAGGGCTCTCACAAAAACCAATTAATCAAATAAGCTTTCATGCATAATAAACAAAGAGAGTCAACTATTTATAAACACTAGAAAATCCAAATTTAAAACGATTTTTTTTTTTTAAACTTTTGAAAGTTTTAATATCAATTCAAATCTACAACCTAGAGTGGAGGGGGGGGGCGGCGGGGTTGGGGTTTGGGTGGGGTGAATAGGTTATAGTGGTCTTTTATGGATTTTTGAAGTTTATGCATGGTGAAAATATAATCTTAAAATAAAAGAGAAGGAGAAGGAGAAGAAAGACACACGATTTTTACATTGAAAACCCAACAACGCGAAAATCACGAGACTAGAATCAATCTCTACCCATCTTCGAACAAAACCCAGCTATTATTCGATGGATTATATACATTTTTTTTTTTTCTGCAATAACCCCTTGCCTAAAAATCTAATCCTTATTTCTCTACTAACATTTACATTTCCCAATCTTGTCCTTCAAGAACCTAGAACAATAACTCCATTCATTTTTTAAATTTGCTACGTCACTCGATTTCACTTTCTTGACTTACATATAAATTTGACAAATCCTCCCCACTTATTCTCTCTAAGAAATAAGGTCTCAAGTTGATCACCAAGCAAGGTTGATGCACATATACGTATAACATAATGTATGCAAATAAAATAGAATATTCGATCAAGACACTATCTATGAGCCTAGATGCAATTAAAGCTCACAACAAAAGCTCTAGATTCAAGAAACAAAAAACTCACACAAAAAAGCTCTTAAATAATGAATATATATATATATATGTATTTAAAAGAAAAAAAAAACAATCATCATTTGTGAGAGAAAGAGACACCTATTTATAATGTAAAATATAAGAATTTAAACCAATTTATAAAACTTTTCTAATTAAGAATCCTAATTAAATTTAGTCTAGACCTTAAATTTCACTAGGAATACCAACTAGTAATGACTAAAAAGAGAACTTCTAATTTGGTAGCTTCATATTTATCCTTCCTAAGCTGTAATTTAATCATTTAAAAAAATGAAAAACAAATGGGAAGTGCAAATACGTACAAACCTCAGCGGTCAATGGCTATGCACTGTCATTGGCCGTTAGGCCTCTCCACTCGAGAGATGAGGCTAGTATTCGTCCAACCTCATGCACTTTTATGATTTTACCCGTATCTTCCTAGTTTGACTCCATTTGGCTCACAAATTTTTCATATGGTTAGTTGACACCTAAGGTTACATTTTTTGTGAAGAAACTATCTTTTAAACTAACTTCTTAAAAATAATAAAGCTGTCCTCTCTTTCGAACTTAAAGTTTTGCATTTCTAAGAAAATCATGCAACCACATTTACAAAGATATGAATGCATTTCTATAGGCCCGCAAAACTAAATGCACACACTCTTAATGCACGAAATATTAAATGTATGGACATGAATGAGCATCGAACCACAAGTGATTATCAATAAATAAGCACTTACATCTTCAAGTCTTACTAAACACCTTGAATCATATGTTTGACTCCTTGAGCTTTAAGCTTCAAACTAAATCTTCAATAACTAACCTCAAAACCTATGAAGCTAACATACACATGAAAAGTATTTCTGAATAAAATATATCAATTATAAAATATGGAATTTGCAACTTTCCTAGATTTCATTCCTAATGCAACTCTAACGGATCTTTATATTTGACTAGAAAAACAATTTTAAAAATCCTAAAACAAATTAAAATCTAATTTATTGTCTCTCTAGTAATGTATATCTGCATTTGAAAAATATTGGGAAAATCTGGAAGTAAAAACACGTAAAACAAAAGAACTTATGTTCCCAAGTTAAAATACTGCTTAGCTCACTACTTAAGTGGTGAGTCTCGTGGTTGTGACAGTGAGCCACTGTTGCCACAATTTAAGTGATAAACCTTGCAGTGGTCCACTGATGTTTTTCTAACTCCACGTGATTTTATGGTTTCGACCATATCTCCTTTCTTAGACCTTGTACTGATTTGTGGTTTTTTCCTATGATTAGTTAACACATAGTGCTATATTTTTATGAAGAAATAATTTAGGAAAAAAAACAACTCGAAAATGATGAAATCATCCTTGCAAAAGGACTCTCAAATCTGAACTTCTAAAAACATCATGCAAAAGCACATAAAACTTTAGGAATTAATGCACATCTATGAATCGTAAAACTATATGCTTGACAAGGGCATTTTAAGTGAAGATTTAGGCCCTCAAATCTATATCTTTATCGTTGTTCTCAAATGTTTTTATATGTTTCTTTAGTGTTTTTTAGGGAATAAGTCTCTGAATAGTATGTAAACTTAGTTGGAAGAAATTCAATGGGAAATCAAGTCAAAGAAGTGTTGGGTTTGGATTTTGTAAGAAAAATGGCATAATTGTGGATTATCGAGCATGAAAGATGGGTTAAATTGTGAGAGCTCGTATGGAGTCATTTGTTTGAGTTATGTGAGCTACAACTAATCAAATTAAAGTTATAGATTTCTAGTTTCTATAGCAACTGACAGTTTATGAATCGAAGGTCCGTAGATAAAGTTATGATTAGTTTAGTGACCAAGGGTCAAAGTTGGTGTGAACCTGTGCGCCTCTGCACCATCTAGCACACATGGCAGCCTGCCCACACTTCACCAATGTGCCTACCTGCGTGCTTACCAGCCTCCAGACGCCTAAAGGAATGCCACAAACTGCCACAAGCGTGCCTTTTAGTGCGCCTACTCCTCTCCAAGTGCCTCGATGAGCGCCAGACCTGAAAAAGGGTAATTTTACAACTTTCCAACCCAATTTTCATACCCTAACTCTTTAACCTGTAAATACACCAATCTTCACCATTTAGAGTAATTTTAAGGGACTAAGAATGGGGCTTTCATGCCCCTTTTCTTACCCTTGATTCTCAACCCAAAACACCTCCATTTTACCTTCAATCATTCACCCACCAACATCATTTGCCTATAGTTCGGAGAGAAAGCTTTACAAAAGTGGAGAAGAGGATGCAAAGGCTTGAACTCGAAAGAGAGGAGCTCCATGGATTCAAATTCTGTAGAGGGAGATTCATGGATTGTATTTTCAAATTTTCTCTTGTATTTGTAATTATTTCCATTGTATGTAGCCATTTGTTTTTATATTGTGTTAGGATAATAATGAATATATATTTTTTAATATTAATAGAGTTTATTATCAACTGTTTGAAGATGTTTTGTATGTTGAGTAGGAATTTTAGAACTTAATGCTTGTATGTGATTGACCACTATATACATGATTTGAGTTTGCATGTTGAGACTGGAAGGGATAGCACACAAAATGCTTGATAAAATGTCTACCCTAGGCTAGCAAAGGAAAATAGGCCATTCGTGTGACAGTCGGGTAGCTGTGAGTGCTCGGGTGACAGCCGAGTATCTCATAAAAATACCAATCCAACTTAGGAAGTAGATTATCTTGAATCTAATGAGTGCTTGTTTATTCGATAGCCATCAGAAGATAGGTGTCGGTGGACAAGAGTATGTTCGATGCATCATTGGAAGAGATATATTGAGAGAATTAGTGATAAACTAGTGACAAACACAACCGATAAATCTTCAATGCTTTGATAATTAATTTCTAAATCTAAGTGGAATCCGGAATCTTAACACACTTTATTATTTATTTATTTTTGTCTAGGACTAGTTTGGTATTGATTCCCATATCCCTATAGAAACGATCCCGCAACCGCTATATTACATCTATACGATTCATATACTTGTGAGGTTTTATTACTTAAAATGGGAACTAAAAAGTAACCGACAATGCTCGTGATAAAATATGGCACAATGACATACTTGTGATAAAATATGGCATGAATGCAAACTTAGAATTAACTAATCATGTCAAATATGACGAACTTGCTTCTGAAGGTATTTGTAGAATCTTGCTTGCGGCTAATCATTCTCAACTTGATGTCTTGTCTCTTTAGCTTGAATCTTCATTCTTTGTCACCAACCACTAACCTCAAAACCTATAAAGTTAACGAATACAAATAAAAAGCATTTTGATGCGAAATAAGTTAATTACTAAAATATTGAACTTACACACACGTGTGTGTGTTACATAGACATAGACATATACATATACATATAAATGTTATGCCTTAGCATTGATTTTATATAAATCTCTTGTCATATTATTTGATTAGAAAGTCCGGTGACGAATAGAATTGAGTGCGGAAGTGGTTGACCCTGTATATAATTTGAAAAAAAATAAAAAAGAGTCTAAATTTGAAAAGAACACATGCAACAAGAGAAAAAAGGAAAAATGAAGGTGGAAATGTTTGAATTTGGAAATATGATAAGAAAGAATTTTATTTTACTCATCAAGATGATTCCAATAATAAATTATAAGCTCAAATTTGACATCGTTTGCATCCTCAAAAACTTCTCTAAAGTGTTTAATATCAGTCTCAAAAAAAGGTATTGAATAAACTATAGGATCCAAAAAAAGGACCATATGTCCCCAAAAAAGGACTATAGGTCCTAAACAAAGAACCATAGATATCAAACAAAAGACCTTGAGTCTTGAAAAATATGATTTTAAATATAAAATAGAGTTTATGCTCTCCAGTGGTTTCCTCATCCACCATTTTGATTCAAATATATTCAAGTCTAAACTTCTACAACATAAATCCACCTCATTTTACAAATTCAAAATCTAGGAACTAATAATTTTTTCAAAGAATAATTTCAAAACCCCTCAATATTTTTTTCTATATCGCTGCTCATGATGGAATTACAAAGAGAAGGTGATGAAAAGAAAAAGAAAAAGAAAGATTATGTGTCATTAAAACTCAAATAATTGATTTAATAACAATGGGAAAAGGGGAGGGAAAATGAGTGCATGAAGAAAAAAGGTTGCTTTGTGCATGTGAAGGAATGTGTGTGCATACTAAGAAAAGGTTACAATAAAACCAAAAACAAGTTTGATTATTTATTGCTTGTAATTTGAACACCACAATAAGCATTACATGTAGTTTCAAATGCTCTACCAAGAAAGATAGAGATATATTTTCATAAAATTGTTTGATCATGTTCCCGGAATCCAGGTAATTATGACATATTCAGAAAATATGCAAACATCAAATGCCGACACTCCAACAAAACACTTTTCATGGAGTCCTCTTCAGTCATGAGAGACGACGCTCCTCTCCAACTACACCACCAAAGAACAAAATCAAAAGAGAAAAGAAATACTAGTTAGAACAAAGAAATGATTGTTGTGATTACATTCAAGCTTTCAATGTGTGGGACTGCAAGATTAAATAAGCAAATGAATCAGCATTATTAAAACAATTGAGAATCGAGAATAAGGCAAGACTATAAATTAAGTGTTTAGTTTCTATCCAAAAATGGTTTCCAAATATTGGAATTAAATACAGAATTCTTAGTATCTAGGTAACCCAATGTTGACTTGAATTTTGTATTGTATCCAGAAAACCTTTACTAAACACCATTTTTTTTCTAGATTTTCTTTTGCATCACTTCATTTCAAAATAATAATAATAATAATAACAATAATAAAATTGAATTTTGTATCTAACACCCACCTTTTAGCAGTGGTGACAAGAAAAAAATTAACCGAGAATAATAAATAAGTATCAAAAGTCAACATAAAGCTTGCAAACGATAGTAGATGACAAAGAAATTTATACATGAAAATATCTAATTGACAAATTTAATTAATATTTCATACTGTAACTCATATCCTATCAAAATAGGGTAATAAAAGAAAAAACTTTCAAAATCTCTAATATTATGAATGTCATTACAGTTTCATTATATGATAAAGGTGTGACAAGAAAAAACTACAATAATATAATCATTAAAACATACAAAGAAAGATTTTAACTTTGAAGACCGTAAACAAAGAAAAAATTATTTGGTTTAATACTTCCATTTTAGAGTGCAAAATTGAAAATGAATGAAGCAAGCAAAATTTATCAACTAATAGTAAAAATGATGATTGATGATGAACACTTGAATATGGGATATTTTATCTGTTGAGCATCACTAGATAACTATGAATGACACTTTATGATGGAGAAAGCTTTTAAAGATGAGTGCAATGAAAACATGACCCTTTCAATTACATTCAATTTTCTTGCTAGTAAATAGATTTGATTGCTAAACCTCATATGACAACAACCTAGGTTTCATTTCTCAGTACCAGTGTGACGAATGATCAAGATAATTAATGATACATGAGTTAACAGTATAATAGAAAAATGAAGATGTACTTTCCCAAAAAATGAATGAATTTATAAATAAGTCTAATATTAATAGTTACATAAGAAAAAAACATAATAAACAAGAAACAACTAGAACACCATTTTATTTCATAACTAAATTTCTCCTAAATGGACAAGTCTTATGAACCAAAACTGACTAAATAAGCCGACAGAACCAGTTTCTCAAAACCAGGTTTGATATGATACCAGCAAATATCATGTACTTTTCTCATTCAAAGCTCACAAACAACTAAAAGTATACATTACGTATTAAAAATTTAATGTATATCCATAGTATCATACTGCACAGTACCTGAGCAATAATTTCCATTTTCTCCCGCACCCTTAAAAATTCCATTTTGATTGCTTCCACTGCGGCAATACACCTAAAAAGAAATAGTATGTTAATGTATTTAGTATGTTATAAAATAACATGATATAATAACATTCAACAATGATAACATGATGTAATAATATTCAACAATAAATGAATAAGAAAGGTATGATAATCTAAAGGGATATTATCAATTTACCCCCTAAAAATCAAAATAATGTCAAACCACCACTGGTTTTGAAAATATTAGTCAAAAAAACCCAACCGTTAATTAGAATAGTAAAACGGAAGACAAGGTGACAAACCCGTTAATGTTGAGGGTAAAAAGGTAATTGGATATGTTATGGAAAACTGGAATATAATATGTAATTTTCTAATTAAAAAACGAAAAGAAATTAAAAGAAAAAACACTCTCTTATCTCTCTCCTGCTCTCTGTCACTCACTCCACACCCACCCCACCCTCTCTCTCTCTCTCTCACTCCATTTCAGTCTCTTCTTTCTCTCACGCGATTACTCACTCTCTCCTTTTCTCTCTCCAGCTCACGCTCTCTCTTTCTCTCACTCTCTCTCTGTCAAACCATCTCAGTCTCTCTCGCTGCCGCTCACACTCTCTCTTTCACTCTTCATCAGCCACTGTGTCCCTCTCTCTCTGATTCACTCATATTATTCTTCTTCTTCTTTTCTTCTTCTTCAATCCTAGATGAACCCAAATGTTCGCACTTGAAGCTCGCTGACATGGTCGAAATAGGAGACCTTCAAACCAGATGCCCATTCGCTCACCCAGATTCGCAGGCCGAGTGGTGCGGCGGTGCAGATCAGATCGTGCAGGCACTGTTTTCGACGCGGTTCGTGGAGGAGATGGAGAGGACGGTGAGGAGCGGAGCCGTGTGCCGTTGCGTCAAGTGGTGAGGCGGTGCGGAGGTGGAGATCAGATCTTACAGGCGCTGTTTTCGACGAGGTTCGTGGAGGAGACGGAGAAGACGACGAGGAATGACCGGCTGTAAATCGTCATCGTGGAGCGGTGCGGCGGTGGATCTATGAGCACTGTTCTTGAGTTTTTTTTTGTGCATCTGAAATTTGGGTTTTTTTTTGTTGTTGTTGATGTGTTATTTGATCGATTTCTTTGTGTGTTGTTGATGATGATAATGATGTGTTTGATGTTGAAGTTGAACTGGAGATTGAACTGGAAAATGTTGGTGTTGAAGACACTCGGTGGATATTTTGTTAAATTTATTTAATTTTTTCTGATGAAGATTTTTTTAATTTAATTTATTTAATTAAAATATTTTTTATTTTTATTTAATAATAATTTTTATTTCAATTTTATTATTTATTTATTTTTTTAATTTTGGTTATTGTGGGAATTGATTAATTGTTTGTTTTTTATTTTTTAATTTTTTAATATTGTAAGGGTATTTTGGTCTTTTACTATTTTTGTCACAAAACCACTAATAATCTGGATGAAAACCGCTTTTGGGGGACGGTAAAGGGTGTTTTGGCTAATATTTTCAAATTAACGGGTAAATTTAGGTTATTTTTGTTTTCAAGGGGTTTTTTTTAGGATATTCCCTAATCCAAAAAACAAGTAGTATTTGCATCTTAATGTGTAATATTTAGGCTTGTTAAGTATATGGATATAATCTACTTTTTCAATTAAAATTACTTGATGGCATGCATAAAACATGTTTATCTTTGTGGGTTGTTAGGAAGAGCTCCCAAGTGTTATTTATGTTCATTATACTCAAGGTGTAAATGAGAATTAGCAATGCCCCATAACTGGTAGTTCATCCCCTTTACCCTGCAGGTGACTTAAATATATGAACTATGAACCATGCATTATACCTTATAAATCAAAATGTATCCGATCGATATGATTAAAAATTAATAAATCTTTTCCGTAAAATTTCAATTCAAAACAACTATAACAAAGATATTAAAATACAATCACTGGATTCTCAGTAACTTCGTTAGATCAGTCTCCCTCTAGGTATGAAATCATAATGAATCAACTCATTCTATAAAACTTGCAAACAACTAGCATCCATTTGCAATAAGAATTTGTTAATAATGATGCCAATCAAATGGTAACAATTGTAATGAAGATTGTAAGTAGTTTCCTCCCAAGCACTCGCAATTTACATGAAGCCTTGGTAAATCAACAACAATTGAGAAAGTATAACGCACAACATGAGGCTACAATCTCTAACGACTTCATTCATGAGGATTTTACAAAGTATGGGGTGAGCCCTTCATATTAAGGATGTCTTCCTCTTTTACTTCTAGGTTTGTTTTTCGACAAACCTCTATTAGTTAATGGTACAAAATAAATAATTGAAAATTTTTAAACCTATAATGTCTAGACAAGTGAAACAAAATAAGTCTAAGAAATTATAAACTAAATCAAATACCTAGGAAAAGTCCTTTTAACATTATTTTGCATCACAGACTTCACCAAATGATGATCGGCTAGCATTTAGTATAACCTATGATAGTTAGAGAATTAATTAGATATTAATGTAATTCAGTCCCTATAGTTTGTTCCGTTGTTGTAAAAATAAGATATTTATTATTCAATTAATAGATATTTGATAAGTGCATAAACGTCATCTAGGAAAGTTTATAGATTTTAAAACATCTAATAAGGATTTTGCCAAGTGAAATCAGTTTTAACAATTAGTCTTAATAATTTTCTTTTCATATCTAACTATATATGTTAATGCAATGTTTAAAAGTCACCTATAAATGTATGTTTGACGTAATTGAGGACCTGGAACAACTCACAGTACCATTAGCATGAATACTAGCTGTAAATTTTTGAATAGCTAAAGATATTGCATTAAGACATTAAGCTCAACATGAAAATGTAACGGAGCAACGTGCTAGTTCATATAGTAAACTATGTGTTTGGGAACAAGAAAGAGAAATCGATCATGGGTGTGGGTAGCAAACAACAAAAATGCGATACAAGAACGCTCTAAAATCCATTTTAAGAAATTTGTTGAAGTGAGAACTGCTAGCTTAGACACGTTTGTGTAGCCCCTAGTTTCCTAGCTTTCAATCTTTCAAGAAAAAGGAAGAGTGCACAAGTTACCTTGTAAAGTTGAGTATTAACGCAACAAACATACATCCCTGGACAATTTAGTTGTTCTCTACATCATTTAAGTGGCTCAAAACATCTCTCTACTTAAACTAATGCATCTTTCACCTTACTCCATCCATGGATATTCCCATTAACACCATTATCATACCCATTACATTTGTTGCCTTTTGTGAAAGATACTCAGGTATGGTCCTATGGAGAGTTTTGAAAACATAAATGTAGGAGAAAACCAAAAAGGGGAAAAAAAAATTCATTTAGCTACCTTAGTCATAATAGCACATGAATAAATTTACTTCTTATTTTTCTTTTAAAATAAATTTTAAAAACTTTAAAATAAATTTAAAATAAATTGAATCAGATCTCCACCGTCCATCTAGATGGACGGTGGAGATTAATTTGAGAAAAAAATTTAAAAATTAAATGAAAATTAAAAATTTAATAAAAATATTTTTTTTATCAAATCTCCACTGTCCATTTGAAGATGTAGGGTAGAGATCAATTTGGAAAAAAAATAAATATAAAAAATAATTAAAAAAAAAAAACCAAAATCCCAATCACTATCTCTCTCCTCTCTTCTTATTCTTCTTCTTCTTTAAACCCAGATTTGGGGTTCGATTTTGGCTTTGATTGGGTTCAAAATTGAACCCAGATTCAACTAAGGTCGCTCCATGTCTGGTGGAGCTTCCAATTTTGAGCTGAGTTAAGATTCGAAATTGTGTCATCTGATCATCACTATCATCATAACCATCAGTTGTGTTTTGAGCCAAGTCGAGGTTTGACGAAGTCATTGGTGATGTCGAGTTCGAGGACGATGTAATGTAGTTGAGGTTTGCCAAGGATAATGTAATTGGTTTTTTAGATGGGTTGAGGTTGAATGTGATTTTGAGTTTTATTTTATTTTATTTTTTTCAATTCTTGTAGAAGATTTGAGGTTGATGATTATTTTTTTAGATGAGTTTCATATGATTTTTTTAAGGTTGAAGATGGTTTGTTTTCAGTTTTTTGAGCTTGAAATTGATGAAGATGACAAATCGAAGCCAGATCTGGGTTCGAAGAAGAAGAAGAAGAATTGGTTTTTTAGATGGGTTAAGGTTGAATGTGATTTTGAGTTTTATTTTATTTTATTTTTTTCAATTCTTGTAGAAGATTTGAGGTTGATGATGATTTCAAATTTTTTTTTTTTAATCTTTTTGAGGTTGATGATGATTTTTTTAGATGAGTTTCATATGATTTTTTTAAGGTTGGAGATGGTTTGTTTTCAGTTTTTTGAGCTTGAAATTGATGAAGATGACAAATTGAACACATATTTGGGTTCGAAGAAGAAAAAGAAGAAGAAGAAGAAGAATTGGTTTTTTAGATGGGTTGAAGTTGAATGTGATTTTGAGTTTTATTTTATTTTATTTTTTCCAATTCTTGTAGAAGATTTGAGGTTGATGATGATTTTAGATTTTTTTTTAATTTTTTTTTAATCTTTTTGAGGTTGATGATGATTTTTTCAGATGAGTTTTATATGATTTTTTTAAGGTTGACGATGGTTTGTTTTTAGTTTTTTGAGCTTGAAATTCATGAAGATGACAAATTGAACCCAGATCTGGGTTCGAAGAAGAAGAAGAAGAATTGGTTTTTTAGATGGGTTGAGGTTGAATGTGATTTTGAGTTTTATTTTATTTTATTTTTTTCAATTCTTGTAGAAGATTTGAGGTTGATGATGATTTCAGATTTTTTTTTTAATCTTTTTGAGGTTGATGATTATTTTTTTAGATGAGTTTCATATGATTTTTTTAAGGTTGAAGATGGTTTGTTTTCAGTTTTTTGAGCTTGAAATTGAACCCAGATTTGAGTTCGAAGAAGAAGATCTTTTTGCGGTTGATGATGATTTTTTTAGATGAGTTTCATATGATTTTTTTAAGGTTGAAAATGGTTTGTTTTCAGTTTTTTGAGCTTGAAATCGAACCCAAGAAGATCTTTTTGAGGTTGATGATGATTTTTTTAGATGAGTTTCATATAATTTTTTTAAGGTTGAAGATGGTTTGTTTTCAGTTTTTTGAGCTTGAAATCGAACCCAGATCTAGGTTCGATTTCAAGTAAATCTCCACTGTCCAAGAAGAAGAAGATCAATATTAGTTTTTTTATTTTTAATTTTTATTAATTTTTTAAAATTGTTCTTAAGTAAATCTCCACCATTTATTTTCTTATGAACAGTGGAGATCTAATTCAATTTATCTTTATTTATTTTAAAGTAAATTTATTTAATAGTAATTTCGTTTCTCAATATTGTTTGCACGGTCGATCATATCCACTAACAGTCAAAGCAGTCAATTTGTTAGTCCAGAGGAGGACGTTGTAAAAAAAAACCAAAATGTTGTATGTTCCTATGAATATTAAACTTTTAGGTAAATTGGAGGTAATTCTCCCCATTTTTCAAATACAAAATTTTGATTAATATGCAAGTATTTAAAGACAAAATAGATTATTCCGGTGAATCAGATAACTTTGGTTTTACCTTTCTTTGGATTGTTCATCAATAGCTTGACGAAGTGCACCAGAAGCATGTGCCATTCGACAAACACCAAGGCTGGACCACCAAATGGAGAAAAATGAATAAGCATAATATTAAACACTATGAGACATTGAGATGATTAAAGAAGAAGGTATATGTTATCTACATAGAACAAAAACATGTATGAATATAACAAAAGTTGATTTACGAGTGCCAAGCTAGGAAGTGAAATAAAAAGTAACCGAATTTATCTTATATCCACAATATTGTTTTTTCACACATCTTAAAAGAAATGTTAGCAATACTTGATGATTTGTACTTCCAGTTTTTCATAGTACTAAGTCCTTTTATCCTAACAATTACCATAAATGAATATGAATAAATCCGAGATTGATCCCAAGAATACTATAAAACCACTACTACCTTTACAGAGAAGAAAATGAGTTTAAGCTTTATTGTGGAATACGTCATCTATATGAATCAATTCTCCAAGGACCATAAAACAATTGAAACAATTTTTCAATATCAAAAGGGTTAAAAAGATCTTCATTACAAAAATGAAAACAACAAATCAAGAATAATTAGCCCGTGGTCACGAAGCTGTAACGCCACGTGTAGTAAACATATAAAGTTTATCAAAGATATTATTAGAAATTAATTGTTAACATCACATTTGGACCCTTAGTCGGAGCATCGGGTTTTTGGCTTTGCCCTCAGAGGGGTGTTGCGAAGGCTACGTGCTGTTGTGTCATCCTTGAACCACAAGGTGGTGTCCCCAGGATTGAACCAGTAACCTTAATTATAGGTGCTTTGGTTGTGTCCTCTTGGTTACAACCGAAACACCTATAAGGTAACTGGTTCAATTTTAGAGACGCCACCTTATGGCGGTTCAAGGAGGACACATCAGCACTCATCCTTCACCTACACTCCTCCGGGGACAAGGCTAAAAACCTAATACTCCAGCTAAGGGTCCAAATGTGGTGTCAATAGTAAGAATAGACGACAAACGAAATTCCATTTTCAAAGAAATGTATAGCTACATATGCAAATGAATACTTTACCATGCTGATCCTCCTTTAATCTTCATGCACAAGTCTAGTAGGTCAAAGTAATTCACAGTAGGTTGCTCCCTGCAAACAAATTAAGAACAAACCAAATTGTGCCAGAGCTAACACAAAACTCAATATAAAATGAAAAAACTAGCATAGAAAGTGAGATTGATATATACAAGACTTGAGTCATTTCTCTTATGGTGTTGTCGGAATCAAAGCAAAATGTCAGAAGCAACTCCGCAAAACATAAAGGGTTGTTAACCTCCTTCAAAGAGTAAACCATTCTAAAATGAAAGTCCAGCGTGCCCTGCAACATAAAATACATGAATACATGGCACTCAACCATCTCCTAACAGAAAATGAATGATTTCTTAGTATCATTAAAATTTAAAAAGAAAAAATTCAATCAACATACAAAAATAACAAAAGATATAATCAAAATTACATGTACTCAACTTTCAAAAAAAAAAAAAAAATTACATGTACTCATCCAAACACAATTGTCTAGGTTCAGATACAAAACAGTTAAATTTTTTATTACATTGTGAGTGAAAATCGAAAAAGATCTCTTGCACCATGACAAAACTAGCACAAACTAAGCTAGCCAATACTCACATTAACATAATTGTTATAAATGTGAAAGTAAACATCGTAATAAAACATTTATTTCCTAGAAAACTCTAGAAAAAATAGAAATATATTAAACTATTAATAATCATAACACATCTGCCAAAAAAGCAATTTGGTAAAGTATGTTTAATATTTATTTTCATTTTTTTTTTCAATTCAAGAATGGAAATCTAAATAAGATATTCCTTTCCAAAAGAAAAAAGAAATTTAAATAAATATCAATTATACAATGAACCAAAATAAAACCAACACTGACACATTTAAACTACATAAATGGGTCTGAGAGAGACAGAAAAAGTACTTCCTCTTCCATGTTACGCATCATATCAAAAAGTTGTTGCTTCAAAGCCTCCTTATTAGCCATTGATCAAAACCCACACAAAGCTCTTACAATTTTTTTGCAAGATGGAAATATAAAAGAAATCGATGACCCTTTTTCTTTTCCTTTTTTTTTTTTCTTCTCTTTTGATGGGGTTGTAATTTGTTTTATTGGGTGGTGCAACGGAGAAGAGTACCATAGAAGCACATAAAGGGAAAGATTATACTTGATTTTTCATGTAATAATTGAGGAAAAAGACAAAAGCTGTTGAACATTAACTTGAAAAGGATTTTGTTTTAGCTATGAATGGTCTTCTGTGTATGCTCATTGATTGGCTAACTTGACCGTTTCAGATTTTGAAACCTATCATCTATGGGTTTGAGGAGGCTACATTTACTCTCTTAAGAGACTCTCTTAAATACTCTCCCTTCCTATTTTGCCATGTGTACAAGTTTTAGTTTTTCGCAACTTTAACCTTTACAAAAGGGATTACCTTACCAAATTTTTACAACTCAAAAATTTTTACCAAATTTTTGCTTTGGAACGATGGCAGTTTGAGGGTGGTAATGTTTAGAGTGATGAAAGCGGCAAGGACCAAAACGCAATATCAACAACCTTTTGTTGGGGCTTCAAGAGGGCATTTTAGACTTTTCACTTTTCTACTTTCTTCTCTTTAAAATTTTCTGCTCTCTTTATGCGTAAAATTAATCCACGTCACCCATCTAATGTTCCTATTTTAATGACCAAAATGCCCTCATCTTATCTAGGTCAAACTAACGACTAACAAATGGTGTGGATCAAAATAAAGAGTTTTATAATAATTTAGGGACCACAGGAGGCATTTAAACAAATATGCTTAAAAAATAGAGATTTCGCAAAAACTTGAGAACAAAATGAAGTTTTTCCTAAATAGAACATTAGAATTCTAAATCAATTGCAACAACAACATTATTTCTTTAACAATGTTCTCTCTTCTTCTCCTACAATTTCTTTCTTGCATTATAGTTTCCAAAAGTGATGTTGTTAAAATATTTCACTATTACTAAGTGCAATATTTTGGCTTTGTTATATCTTGTAGGTCATTTGTATAGCAAACCTGTTAGTAAATTATGCAAGCAGGTGTAAATAAACCTCAAGGAAAGTGACCTATACACCTAAAAATCACTAATACAAGATACTGCCATTTACAATAATACTAGACATCCCACATTTTATATTCCAACTTGATCCCAACTTATAATGTATCAATTGCCGAATATATGTATTTTTAAAATGAAGTACATAATCATTAATCAGTATTCATTCATCAATTGATACGTCATGATTTCAGATGCAAGATGGAATGTGTAACATTTTCTTCTTTTATTGTTTTGATAGTAGCTACACTTAAGCCTTTATAATAACAAGATATATATTTGATAAGTAACAACTTTAATATTAAAATGAGTTCTTAAGTAGTACTCTTAATTTGCTGAGTTTTGATCTTGTTATTAAATTATTACTTTGAGTTTTAATAGCATCTATTATGGGTTTGAACAAAAGTGGCCCTCTATATAATTTGAACAAAAAAAAAAAAAAGAGTTTTAGTTTGAAAAGAACACATGCAAGAAGAGAAAAACAGAAAAATGAAGGGTCAAATATTTGAATTTGAAAATATGATAAGAAAGAATTTTATTTTACTCATCAAGATAATTCTAATGATATATTATGAGCTCAAATTTGACATCATTTCTATCCTCAAAAGCTTTTCTAATTAAAGTGTTTAATATCAATCTTAAAAATAGGACTTGAAAAAACTATAGTATCCAAAAAATAGGACCATATGTTCCCAAAAAAGAACTATAGGTCCTAAACAAAGGACCATAGGTATCGAATAAAAGACCATAAGTCTTGAAAAATCTTGATTTTAAATATAAAATAGAGTTTATTCTCATCAATAGCTTTCTCACCCATCATTTTGATTCAAATTCAATGCCTAAACTTCTATAACACAAATCCACGTCATTTCACAAATTCAAAATCTAAGAAACTCATAATTTTCGAAAACAATAATCGCAAAAAGCCTCAATAATTTTTTCAAATCATTGCTCACGACAGAATTACAAAGAGAATGTGAGCAAAGAAAGAATAAAGAAAGAGAGAAAAGGAGAACAGAAAAAGAGACAAGCTTCTAGAGAGAGAGACAAACCAATGGGCTGAAGAACTTGAAAGATAAAGAGAAAGTGAGAGAGAAAGAGAAAAGTGAGATTGAGTTTTGTCTCATTTCTTGAGAGTAAAATGGACACTTTTTACTTCCTAGGTCCTATTACAACTTAAATTATTGATTTGATAACAATGACAAAAGGGGAGGGAAACGAGTGCACAAAGAAAAAAAGGTTGTTTTGTGCATGTGAAGGAATGTGTGTGCATACTAAGAAAAGTTGCAATAAAACTGAAAACAAGTTTGATTATTTAATGCTTATAATTCGAACACCACAATAAGCATTACATGTAGTTTCAAATGCTCAACTAAGAAACAAATATAGTGTTTGGTTATTTGGGTCTTAGGTCGACTCCACCCTTGGGTCGACTCCACCTAAGATGACTCAAACCCATGTCTCGATTCAAATCCATTTATTTTGAATTGGATTAAATAACTGTTTGGCAATTATTGGAAATTGCTTTGGTTGGCCTATAAATACATAATAGTTTATGATTTTTAAGGCTGATGGAAAATCAATTTACAAAAGACAACACATATATGTACAAAACATAGAAACACAGTATTAGAGCAAACACAGAAAAGACAAAACAAGAAATGACATGGCAAGGCAAATCACACTGTGATATGAGATTCCTTTTTGTCATTGTGATTAGAACCTGACTAGTTGAATAATTCAAAAATTCTAAAAGAATTTTCATTATGCAAAAATAGGTACGTTTTCTATTTCGTTTCATTATTTTTTATGATTTTCATAATGCTATAATTGTTTTCATTGGTATCAGAGTCCTATTGAGTTATTTGCTAGCTTAGTATCATGAATACTTGATTAAAATTGCTATGAAATTAGATTTTCGGAATCAAAACCTAATAAATAAAGCCATGAAACCCGTACATTGTAGGCATGATATCTTATTCCTTTGACCTCTATTTTGCATGATTTAAGTTTCACATGAAACTAAAGTTCGAGATGAATTCGTAGAATTTTGAATCACAAAATTTTGTTATAAAACGAGTGAGAAAGATCAAAAGAAGATTGGGTCAATATCTGTTGTCACCATTGAACACTATTTTTAATTTAGGTTTTCAATTCGTATCATACTCTCACATTAGGAAAGTGTAGTACATCCCATCTTACAATTGCAAATTGAGGGGCATAAATAGAACGGAGATGAAGTTCTGATGAATCTGGAAGTGGTCCAGTGATCAAAACAAATCGAAAAGTTGGTAAATATGGCACACACACTGACCTAACGTCTACAGTGTGAGGCTGATTAGCCTTGTCTATGCAAGAGCCACACAATTGCCACCTACAAACATGTAGGCAACACACAAGCACCACTTAGATGACAAGTAAACACCATGTAGTGAAATGTGGATGGATGCATGTGCGACACATGGATCACTTAGGTGAAGACATATGGACGTATGGTTGTGATGCAACTCACTATAGGGATCACACGTTACAAAATTCGAGAGTAACACGTGGCCACTTCTTAAGCGACATGTGTACCTCAACTAGAGTGCCATGCATCACCACCGATGGCATTTTTAGTGAGAATTTTTTATTCGATTTTTTCTCCTTTTTTCATTCCAATTATTTATTCGCTCTAAGTATGAGCTGAATTATATTATTTTATTTATTTTGCTCTATAGATAGTTGAATTAAAATGTCTTAGTTTTTATATTAGATTTTAATTCAACCTAAAATTAGTTAGCATAGATATTTATATTTTTAGTTTATACTATGCATTTTTGTGGGAGTGAGTTGACTCATTCTGACGATGAGCCATCTAATGACGTGATCAAGATAATTGTCCTATCAGATGATGAGGAGTTTATTAAGATCTCATTAGTCGACCTAGGACCTTAAGATTATAGAAATCTCATATGACTAACATGAGCTTGAGATCATAGAATCTCGGACGATAAAATGTCAAGGTCATAAAGATCTCCAATAATGAGATGTCCGAGGTTATAAAGATCTCAAAGATGTTTTTCAAATTGTGGGTGTTCTAAAATCATTTAGAGAATGATATTAGGATTTACGACTGTTTTGCGTAAAACACTTATATATATGGTTTAGTGAATAATTGGAAATTGGATGATGATGGGTAGCTTAACTATGTTTTCGATTCATGTCCTAAAAATTCTTTTATCATATTTATAAGTATATAGTTATTGCAATATTTTAGTAAATGATAGTAGACATACTAATATAGATGTAAGTGATATAGATCATAAATCTCTAAATAGAAATAAATATCATTTAAGGAAATGATATGTTCTTTAATAACATAATTGTTGAACTAAATAAATGTGACAAATTGAATTGTGATAACTATGATATTTGGCACTGTAAGATTCAATATATCCTAAAGGACCAAAAGGCCCTCGAAACCCTAACCAACAACAAGATTGAACCCAAACATGACACTTCTGCTTAACTTAAAAAAATATTAAGGCTTATCAAGCCTGAAAGAGAAAGAACAACATTGCTCGTATAACGATGCTGTCTAGCATGGTTGATGACCTTATGTACATGTATGAAGAATATGAGACGACACAAGACATTTGGCTAGCTTTGAAAGACAAATATAGTCGGACATCAACCATAAAACTAAGAAGACTTACAATCAAATTTGATACTTATCGGAAGTGTTAAGATCATTACATGAGGCAATATCTAAGAGAGATGTTAAATATGATACGTGAGTTGAAATCAATTGGCCATACCTTATACTGATCAGCAGCAAGTATATATGGTAATCCGGTCCCTTCTAAACAATTGGAAAAATATGAAAATCAACATGATCGACAACGATAACATTAAGACATTTGATGATATCTCATATCATGTTGAGCTCAAAGATAAGTGCTTAGAGGCAGTTAAGGCTTTGAGTCAGCTTTATATAGTTGAGTCCAGCATGCGTAAGGCTTCAGACTCTAAGCACAAGAAGGAAGGAGAGAACAATAATTAGAAGAAAGGGAAAGACAATCTCAAATCCAATAAAGGTGAGACCGAAAAACCCAAAAGGGATAAGTGTGGTTGTGTAAGGAAGGACAAGAGTATGTTGATGTGTTCCAACTATGGCAAGATGCACTTCACTCGTGAATGCACTAAGCAAAAGAAAGAGACTCAAGAGCCACAGACAATATAACCAGAGACAAAAGAGCATTTGTAGAGTATCGTCGGATCAGCCGAGAAACAAAATAGATCTACATGGAGAACAACTCGAAATTTGAAGTGAGAGGAATTGGTATAAAGGGATTCTAAGAGGTGGTTAAGTGTTGTAAGTTCATGATGTTCCACATGCTTCAGAGATTCAATAGAATCTTGTCTTTGTAATTGTCATTCTAAATTTAGGTTATTATTTAACTTTTCATAGCAACTGTTTGAGGTTTTTTTTTTTAAAAAAAAAAAAAAATCAATGTGCTTAGGAATTGGATATCTAATGGTAGTTTCTTAATATTAAATACCAAATTTGACGATACTATTAATACGATGATTGTTTTTCATTAATTACTTTTATTGATGTTGTCAATATTGATGTTAATATTTGGTATGCTAGACTAAAACATATCATGTAGAGTCGAATGAATAGATTGGCCAAAGAATGATTTTTAGGTTTCCTCAATAAGATAGATTTGCTAATATGTAAAGTTGTCTATAAAAAAAAACAACTAAAACAACCATTTGGAAAAAGAATTAGAGCTAAGAATCTATTGCAGTTAATTCATTCTAATATTTGTGGACCAATGAATGTAAGAGTTAAAAATGGTGCCTCCTATTTTATAACATTCATAGATGACTAAACTTGTTTTGGTCATGTTTATCTGATCTCCTATTAATCTGAGGCAATAAATTACTTTAAATTGTATCTAAACTTAATGGAAAATTAGTTAGATAGAACTGTTAAGTTCTTATGGATTGACCGAGGATGAGAATACCTTTTTGACTAGTTTGAGACATTGTGTCATAAAAATGTATTGATAGACAGTTGATCATTCTTAGAACTCCACAATAAAATGGTGTAGTGGAAAAGAGGAATAGAACATTATTGGGAAGATGCATTATTAATAGTTGTTTACATTCTGAATAGAGCCCTACCAAGTCAGTATCTTTCACACCCTATGAATTATGGATAGTTGGAAATCATGATCTTATTTATATGTGACCTTGGAGGTGCATAAGATAAGTACATGATTTTTCCAGTAAATATAGAAAGATAAGTGTTAGAGGAAATAAGTGTATCTTTATTAGATACTCTGAACATTAAAAAAGATATCTACTCATAGGTGAAAACTCATATGAAAGCATTACTGGATTAAAATAACTAGATATGAACTTTTTAGATGATGAATTTTCTAGCATAAGTGAAGTTGAAAAGGAATTTCAATCTTATGAGTTAAACGATTCGGATGTTATTCTATATCTGAACACTCAACTAGAGGAAGATAGAAAGTTGTTTGAATACTCTATTCTTAATAAGAGTAGCAGAGCTATTGGAATAGCTCGTACATTTGTTCCTAATGGGAGCGAAATGACTAACAAGTTAGTACCCTTAAAACTATCAACTCAAAAGCAACTATAAGATTCTTACTCGTTGATGATTTGAGATTGAGAGGAAGCTTTTATGCTTGCTATGAGCCAAAAAATGTAAATGACACTCAACTCACCTGCTAAAGATTTTTTGGATTAAAATCATGCAAGAAAAGATAAAATCAATAAAAAGTAACCATGTTTAGGACTTGGTTGACTTATCGCCTGGTTAAAAAGCTAGTGAAAACATATGGGTTATCTATATCAAGCGTAATGCAAATGGCTTAATAGAGAGATATAAGGTGTTAGTTACTTTTCAATTCTCATTTTAAATAATAAACCTCGCAAGTATATAAATCTTATAGATTTGGTACAGTGGTTGCGAGATCGTCTCCACAAGAACGTGGGAATCAATTATCAAATTAGTCATAGACGAAAATAAATAAATAAATGAAAAATAAATTATGTTAGGATTCAGATTCCACTTAGATTTAGAAATTAATTATCAAAGCATTGAAGATTTATCGGTTGTATTTGTAGCTAGTTTATCACTAATTCTCTTAATACATCTCTTTCGATGATGCATCGAACATACTTTTATCCACCAACACCTATCTTCCAATGGTGATCAAATGAACGATCGCTCATTAGATTCAAGAAAATCTATTTCCTAAGTTGGATTGATATTTTTATGAGGTACCTGACTATCACTCGAAAACTTATGGTGACTCAGCTATAATACGACTGGCCTATTTTCCTTTCCTAACTTAGGGTAAGCATTTATCGAGCACTTTGGGTGCTATTCTTTCCGATCTCAACACATAATCTCAAATCATGCATATGGTGGTCAATCACATACAAGCATTAAGTTCTGAAATCCCCACTCAACATACACAACATTTCGAGCAAAAATAATCAACTCTATTAATATTAATAATCAAAATCCATCATCATCCCAAAGCAACATAAAATATAACTACATACAATGGAAAAATTATAAATATAAAAGAAAAATTGAGGAAACAACCCAGGAATCTCCCTCTCCCGAATTTGAATCTATGGAGCTCATTTCTTCTGAGTTCGAGCCATTGCATCCTCTTTCTCCACTCTTACAAAACTTTTTCTCCAAAGTATGGATGAATGATGTTAGTGAGGTGAACGATTAAGGTGAAATAGAGGTGTTTAGAAGTGAGAATTAATGGTGGGAGAAGGGGCATGAGAGCTTCATTCTTAGCCTCTCAAAAGCTCCCTCAAAATGTGAGGTTAGGTATTCTTAAATACTAAGGGAGTTAGGGCATGAAATTAAAATGTGAAAAGTCGAATATGCCCTCAAATGTGAGTGGCACTGCTGGATGAAGAGGCGTGTGATTAGACGTGTTGTTGGACTGCAAAAAATTTGGATGCACTTGGCAGGAGATAAGTGTGTAACTAGATGCGCATAATGTTGAATGGTATACACACTAATGTGGAGGCTTATAAGCGAGTGAGCACGTAGTTGTGCATGTTAGCAAGGACATCAGTAAGCTGGCGCTGGTGCATGGGCTTTATAACGAGGAGACACACAACTAAGCATGTAATAGCTATGGAGGTACAAGTTGAAAGCTGATGTACACATTGAGATAGGGGCTTCTTGGTGAGGAGGTGTTTTGCTATGCATATGGCTACTGAAGCTTAGTGAAGAGCCGGTTGTCTGACATTTAGCCTAGTAGGTAAGCTTCACAATAAGCGCGTTGCTGGCAATGTAAGGCTATTGCATGTTGTCTTAGAGGCTTGGCAGAAAGGAGGGGTACCTAGCAACATGCTGTTAGGCTAGAAAATGCAATGTGTAACACTGTTTCACGCGCTTACAAGTAGGAGTTCGCTGGGGAGCACCGACTTTGACCCTTACTCATTAAAATGGTCATATCTTTCTCTATGAACATCCAATTCATGAACCATTATATACTATGGAAACTACAAATTCATAGCTTTAATGTGATAGGTTGTTACTCATGTAACTCAACTTAAGTACTCCTCATGAGCTCTCACAAATCAATCTATCTTTCATACCTGAAAATCCATGAGATATGCCATTTTTTCGCAAGACACAAACCTAACACGTTTTTTACTTAATTCACTTCAAATCCTTTTTAATTAAGCGTACACACTATTTAAAGATTTATTCCTTAAAAAACACTAAAAAAAACATTAAAAAAAAACTCGAAAATAACGACAAAGATATAAATTTAGATGTCTAAATCATCACTAAAAATATTCTTATCATAAAGCGAGACTAATAACAAAAGATATACTCAATAGAAGGGTATAAACTATGAAGAAACCTTCTCCTTTATGGTAAGGTTTGCTTCCATCCAATTTATATTAGTTATCATCGCACACATTGACCTAAAATAACATCAGATGGATGTAAAAACAAAATTTCTCAATAGAGAACTGCACAAAGAAATTTAAATGGAGTAACCAGTGAATTTTATTTCAAAATGCCAAGAGCTAAAAGTATATAAGCTCATGAGATCGATTTATATCCTAAAACAATTCTTCAAATACTGGTTTCTTCGTTTCCATGAGGTAGTTATATCCTATGGATTTCAAACGCTAGAAGAGGACTATTGTGTGTATGTCAAATAGGTAAAAAAATAAGTTCAAATATTATCTTTATATGTGGATGATATTCTACTGGCTAGAAATGACAAGTTCATGATATCCACTAAGGAGTGGTTATCCTCAACTTTCGCGATGAAAGATATGGGAAAAGCTACTTACATTTTAGGAGTTAAAACTTATAGAGATTGTTCAAAGAGAATTTTGGTTTTCTCACAGGAGACATATATCAAAACGATTCTCGAATGACTCCATATGACTAATTGTAAGCCTATGGATACTCCTATCTTGAAGAGATAAACTCTTAATCTTGAAATGTGCTCTAAACTCCACAAAAGCATGAAATAATGCAAAAAGTTTCTTATTTCAATGCTATCAGAAGTCTCATGTGCATTATGATGTGTACGAAACTCTGATATCTATTATGTAGTTAGACTAGTTAGTAGATATCAATCCAATCCTGGATAGAAATATTAGATAGCTATGAAAAGAATTTTAGATAGGGACTGTTGATTACTCCTTGTGTTACCAAGGTGACGACATGGATCTGATTGGATATATAGGTGTTGATTGGGTAGGTGATTTAAGTGAGCGAAAATCTACATGAGGTTATACATTTTTGCTCTACCAAAGTGCTATGTCTTGGAGTAGTAAGCAGTTGTCATGCATTGTGCTGCCCACCTTTGAAGCTGAATTTATAACATATTCAACAACAGTCTAAGAAGCAATCTGGCTTCAAAGATTCTTGAAGGATCTAATGTACAGAAGTCAGTTATTATATACTATGATAGGTAGGCAGCAATTATTTATAACAAAGATGCAAAATATCACAGTACATCGAAGCACATAGAGACTAAGTACAATTTTATCAAACACATGGTGATGAAAAAAAATATAATAATTAAGTATGTATGCATGAGATAGTAGTGGATCCACTCACAAAAGCTATGATAAGAGATATATTTATATTACTAGCTAGATCTTTAAGTTTGCATAGGTTATGATGTTATGATTGTCACGTTAGGCTATATCTGTTATGAATAAATACGTCATTTGGTTATAAAAACTAGCATACATTCATTTCTCATAAATTGTATATGAAATTATGTCATTAGGTTTGAGACTTATATTTTTACAAGTACAGTAACCTTAGTCGCTAAAACGGTAAGCCAAGATAAGACACATGTTTTCAAAGGATAAAAATTAGGTTATTCTCTTAATGACTTGAAATATATGAAATATCGCCTTGATTGTGATCAAGATGAGGTTCTATCTAAAATCAATTATTGAACTATTCTTGATGTATCCTTACTATTATGAGAATCTAATTCAACCACATATGAGTTTCTTGATAATAGGCGCCTGAAAAGCGAGCTTTGGAACTTAGGTTAAGCATTAGGAAAGAGTCTGAACTAAGATCTATACGATGAATAATCTTAATATAAAAGATATACGCGTCCTTATTAAATGACAAGATTCACTGTAGCATGTGTTTTCATACCACATGTGCTTATTGTGGCCGACATGGAAAATGAGTGAATTTATCCTTGATTCCTCATTATTTAAGTTCCATTGAAGTTTCTATAAAACTTCTATCTATGTCCTCAGTGATTATTCACTTTGTCTTAAAGTAACAGGATGATGTTTGTATCATTAGTGTGTCTTCTATAGGCTATGATAACGAGGCCTATAAGACTTAACTATAATGTCAATCACCTTTGTTGATCAAGAGCCGATAGTGAGACAGAAAATTTTAATTAATTTTATTTTGTTTCTATAGTTACTAGTCGCGACTATGTGCAGTTTGGAATTACTATTGTGATTATATGAAATATTAGATGATCGAGCATATTATGTTAAGAGATCAAATATGTTTGAGCAAACAAAATTCTATTAAATCTAGAACATAATAATGAACAAATTTACAATCTCTTGTATAGCAGTACAACTAAAATTTGAAAGATAAACCATAATTGTATATATTATTGTTCATAGGTGACACGATGTATTTGTCTGTATAAATGTCTATACTCCTTATCATAAAGGGTCACCAGTATTTTCTTTGTGAGTTTTGTTTGGCACATCTTGTGTGAGTAGAAGATGTTAGGTTATTTGAGTCTCAGGGTCAAGTCCACTCAAGATGATCCAAACCCATTACCTAATCCAAATCCATTTATTTTGGATTGGATTAAGAAATTACTTGGCAATTATTAGAAGCTGTTTTGGTTGGCCTATATATACATAATAGTTTATGGTTTTTAAGGCTGATGGAAAATCAATTTACAAAAGACACCATACATAGATACCAAACACAGAAACACATTACTAAAGCAAACACAGACGAGAGAAAAAGAGAAATGACATGGCAAGGCAAATCACACTATGATTTGAGGTTTCTTTTTGTCATTGTGATTGAAATTTGACCAATTGAACACTCCAAAGAAGTCAGAAGAATTTCTGCTGTGCAAAAATGGGTACGTTTTGGGTTTCGTTTCATCGGTTTTGATGATTTTCATAATGCTGTAATTGTTTTCAAGTAGAGATATATTTTCATAAAATTGTTTGATCATGTTCCCGGAATCTAGGTAATTATGAAATATTCAGAAAAGATGCAAATATCAACTGCCGACACTGCAACAAAACACTTTTCATCGAGTCCTCTTCAGTCATGAGAGACGATGCTCCTCTCCAACTACACCACCAAAAAACAAAATCAAGTGAGAAAAAAATACTAGTTAGAACAAAGGAATGATTGTTATGATTACATTCAAGCATTCAATGTGTGGGACTGCAAGATTAAATAAGCAAATGAATCAGCATTATTAAAAAATTTGAGAATCGAGAATAAGGCAAGACTATAAATTGAGTGTTTAGTTTCTATCCAAAAATGTTTCTAAATATTAGAATTAAATACAGAATTTTTAGTATCTATGTAACCCAATGTTAACTTGAATTTTTTATTGTATCCAGAAAACCTTTACTAAACACCTTTTTTTCTAGATTTTCTTTCGTATCACTTCATTTCAAAAATAAAATAAAATTGAATTTTGTATCAAACACATTTTAGACAGTGGTGACAAGAAAAAATTAACAAAAAATAATAAATAAGTATCAAAAGTCAACATAAAGCTTGCAGACCATAATAGCTGGCAAAGAAATTTATACACAAAAAATAGCTAATTAACAAATTTAATTATTATTTCAAACTGTAACTCATATCCTATCAAAATAGTATAATAAAAAATAATAATAAAATCTCTGATATTAATTATAAATATCGTTACAGTTTCATTATATCTAAAGGCATGATAAGAAAAAAACTACAAGAATATACTCATTAAAACATACAATTAAAAAAAAAAAGGTTTTAACTTTGAAGATCATAAACAAAGAAAATTAGTTGGTTTCAGACTACCATTTTAGAGTGCAAATTTGAAAATGAATGAAGCAAGAAAAATTATATCAACTAATAGTAAAAATGAAGCTAAACTTGAATATGGACATTTTATATGTTGAGTATCGGTAGATAACTATGAATGATACTTTATGATAGAGAAACTCCTACAGATGATTGCAATGAAAACATGACCCTTTCAGTTACATTCAATTTTCTTGCTAGTAAATAGATTTAATTGCTAAGCCGCATATGGCGACTACCTAGGTTTCATCTCTCAGTACTAGTGTGAAGGAAGATCAAAATAATTAATGATATATGAATTAACAATATAATAGGAAAATGAAGATGTACTTTTCCTAAAAATAAATGAATTTATAAGTAACTCTAATATTAGTAGTTACATAAGAAAAAACATTATAACCAAGAAACAACTAGAACACCATTTTATTTCATAACTAATTTTCTCCTAAATGGACAAATCTTATCAACCAAAACTGAATAAATAAGCAGACAGAACCATGTTCTCAAAGCCAGGTTTGATATGATATAGACCATCAAATACCATCTACTTTTCTCATTCAAAGCTCACAAACAACTAAAAGTATACATTACATATTAAAAAATTATTGCATATCCATAGTATCATACTCCGCAGTACCTGAGCAATAATTTCCATTTTCTCCCGCACCTTTAAAAATTCCATTTTGATTGCTTCCACTGCCTCAATACACCTAGAAAGAAATAGTATATAATTATGTATTTTGTATGTTATGAAATAACATGATATAATAACATTCAACAATAATAACATGATATGATAACATTCAACAATAAACGAACAAGAAAGGTATGATAATCCAACAAACAAGTAGCATTGCATCTTAATGTGTAATATTTAGGCTTGTAAAGTATATGGATAGAATCTAGTTTTTCAATTAAAATTACTTGATGACATGCATAAAACATGTTTATCTTTGTGGAATGTTAGGAAGAGCTCCCAAGTGTTATTTATATTCATTATACTCAAGGTGTAAATGAGAATTAGCAATGCCCCATAACCGGTAGTTCATCCACTTTACTCGTGCAGGTGACATAAATATATGAACTATGAACTATGCATTATACCTTATAAATCAAAATGTATCTGATCAATATGATTAAAACTTGATAAATCTTTTCTATACAACTTCAATTTAAAACAACTATAACAAAGATATTAAAATACTATCATTGGATTCTCAGTAACGTCTTTAGATCAGTTTTCCTTTAGGTATGAAAGCATAATGAATCAACTTATTCCATCAAACTGGCAAGCAACTAGAATCGATTCACTAAGTATAATGCATAACATGAGGCTACAATCTCTAACAATGTCATTCCTGAGGACATTACAAAGTATGGGGTCAGCCCTTGATATCAAGCATGTCTTCCTCTTTTACTTCTAGTTTTGTTTTTCGACAAACCTCTATTAGTTAATGGTACAAAAGAAATTACTGAATATTTTTAAACCTATAATATCTAGACAAGTGAAACATAATAAGTCTAAGAAATTATAAAGTAAATCAAATACCTAGGAAAAGTCTTTTTAAAATTATTTTGCATTACGAACTTCACCAAATGATGATCAGCTAGCGTTTAGTATAACCTATGATACTTAGAGAAGTAATTAGATATTAAAGTAATTCAGTCCCTATAGTTTGTTCAAATGTTGTAGAAGTAAGATATTTAGTATTCAATTAATAGATATTTGACACGTGCATAAACGTCATTTGAGAAAGTTCATAGATTTTAAAACATCTAATAAGGATTTTGCCAAGTGAAATCAATTTTAACAATTACTGTTAATAATTTTTTTTTCCATGTGTAACTATGTTAATGCAATGTTTAAAAGTCACCTATAAATGTATGTGTGACGTAATTGAGGACCTTGAACAACTCACAGTACCATTAGCATGAATACTAGCTGTAATTAAAGTTTTGAAAAGCTTAAGATATTGCACTAAGACATTAAGCTCAACATGAAAATGTAATGAAGCACCGTGCTAATTCATACAGTAAACTATGTGTTTGGGGACAAGAAAGAGAAATCGATCAAGGGTGTGGGTAGCACACAACAAACATGCGATACATGAACATTCTAAAATCCATTTGAAGACATTTGGTGAAGTGAGAACTGTTATCTTGGGCACCTTTCTGTAGCCTCTAGTTTCCTACCTTTCAATCTTTCAAGAAAAAGGAAGAGTGCACAAGTTACCTTGTATAGTAGAGCATTAACGCAATAGATATACGTCAGCTGGACAATATAGTTGTCCACTACATCATTCTCAATACAAGTGGCTCAAAACATCTTTCTCTACTTAAACTAATCCATCTTTCTCCTTCCTCCATTCCATATATGGATATTCCCATTAACACCATTATTATACCCGTTCCATCTATTGTCTTTTGTGAAAGATACTCAGCTATGGAGAGTTTTGAAAACATGCATATAGGAGAAAAACAATGAAAAAAAAAAAGTTCATTTAGCTACCTTACAGACTAGCGTAGTCATAATAGCACATTTTTCAAATACAAAGTTTTGACTGATTTGCAAGTATTTAATGACAAGAAAGATTATTTTGGTGAATCAGATAAATTTGATTTTACCTTTCTTTGGATTGGTCATCAACAGCTTGATAAAGTGCGCCAGCAGCATGTGCCATTCTACAAACACCGAGGCTGGACCACCAAATGGAGAAAATTGAATAAACATAAATACTAAACACTGTGAGACACTGAGATGATTAAAGCAGAAGGTATGTGTTATCTAGATAGAACAAAAACATGTATGAATATGATAAACTTGATTTACGAGTGCCAAGCTAGTAAGTGAAATAAAAAGTAACTGAATGACCTCATTTTCACAACTACATAGTTTTTTCATACATCTTAAAAGAAAAGTTAGCAATACTTGTTGATTTGTACTTCCATTTTTTGTATAGTACTAAGTCCTTTTATCCCAACAATTACCATAAATGAATATGAATAAATGCTAGACTGATCCCAAGAATACTATGAAACTACTACTACCTTTACAGAGAAGAAAATGAGTTCAAGCTTTTTATCGTGGAATATTTTATTTATATGAATTAATTCTCCAAGAACCATAAACAATTGAAACAATTTTTCAATATCAAAAGGGTTGAAAAGATCTTCATTACAAAAATGTAAAACAAATCACAAATAATTAGTCTCTGTTCACGTAACTGCAATGTCATGTGTAGTAAACATGTAAAGTTTATCGAAGATATTCTTAGAAAGTAAATGTTGACGCCACATTTGGACCCTTAGTCGGAGTGTCGGGTTTTTGGCTTTGGCCTCGGAGGGGTGCAGTAGAGCCTACGTCCTGTTATATCCTCCTTGAATTATAAGGTAACATCTCTAGAATTGAACAAGTAACCTTAGAAATATTTTGGTTATATCCTCCTAATTACAACCAAAACACCTATAAGATTACTGGTTCAATCTTGAGGATGTCACCTTGCAATTCAAGGAGGACAAAACAATACCTGACCTGCATTACACCCCTCTAGGGACAAGGCCAAAAACCCAACACTCTGGCTAAGAGTCCAAATGTGGCATCAATAGTAAGAATGGACAACAAAAGAAATTTCATTTTCAGAAGAAATGTATAGCTACATATGTAAATGAATACTTTACCATGCTGATCCTCCTTTAATTTTCATGCACAATTCTTGTAGCTCAAAGTAATTCATAGTAGGTTGCTCCCTGCAAGCAAATTAAGAACAAACCAGATTGTGCCAGAGCTAAGACAAAACTCAATTCTGTACAATGAAAAAACCAGCATGGAAATTGAGATTGATATATACAAGATTTGAGTCATTTCTCTTATGGTGTTTTCTGAATCAGAACAAAATGTCTGAAGCAACTCCGCAAAAAAGAAAGGGTTGTTAACCTCCTTCAAAGAGTAAACCATTCCAAAATGAAAGTCCACCGTGGCCTACAACATAAAATACAAAATACATAGCACTCAACCATCTCCTAACACAAAATGAATGATTTCTTATTATCATTAAAAAAAAAAAAAAAATCAATGAACGTACAAAAGATAATAAAAACATATAATCAAATTACATATACTCATCCCAACACCATTGTTTAGGTTCAGATACAAAATATTTAAATTTTTTATTACATTAAATAAAATCCAAACCTCCAAACCTTATAAGTGAAAATCGAAGATCTCTTGCACCATGAAAAAAAGTAGCACAAACTAAGCTAGCTAATGCTCACATTAACATAATAGTTATAATTATTAAAGCAAACATAGTAAAAAAAAAACGTTTATTTCCTAAAAAACTCTTGAAAAAATAGAAATAAGTTAAACTATTAATAATCATAACACATGCAAAAAAGCAATTTAGCAAAGTATGTTTAATATGATATCAATATCCCTTTATTTTCATTTTTTTTTTTCAATTCAAGAATGGAAATCAAAATAAACTATTGATTTCAAAAAAAAAAAAGAAATATAAATAAAATATCAATTAGACAATGAACCAAAATAAAACCAACACTGACACATCTAAACTACATATATAGGGTCTGAGAGAGACAGAAAAAGTACTTCTTCTTCCATATTACGCATCGTATTAGAAAGTTGTTGCTTCAAAGCCTCCTTATTAGCCATTGATCAAAACCCACAAAGCTCTTACAATTTTTTTGCAAGATGGGAATATAAAAGAGATGACCGTTTTATTTTCTCTTTTGACGGGGTTGTAGTTTGTTTTATTGGGTGGTGATAAGCACATAAAGCGAGTGATTGTGCTTGATTTTTCATGTTATAATCGAGGAAAAAGACAAAAGCTGTTGAACATAACTTGAAAAAGATTTTGTTTTAGCTATGAATGGTCTTCTGTGTATGCTCATTGATTGGCTAACTTGACAGTTTCAGATTTTGAAACGTAGCATACATGGGTTTGAGGGAGGCTGCATATACTCTTAAGATACTCTCTTAAATACTCTCCCTTCCTATTTTGCCATTCGTTCAAATTTTTGTTTTTGGCAACTTGAGTCATTACAGAAGGGGTTACTTTACCAAATTTTTACAACTCAAACCAACCACCATCTTCCTAAATTGTCATTTCTTTCCTTTTATTTTTTCAGGTTGCCATGTGGGCTCTATTCTTTTTTTATAAAATACTTTTACTTTCCTTAAAAAAACATATGAATTTCAATATTTATCAATGAATTGCCATTTATTCTCACTTTTAGCATTTGTTCTTATCTAGAAAATTTATTATAAGGATCATTAATAATTTTTTCTAATTTGAAAAAGAAATTTTTTTAAGGAATTATACAACCTATATACCATATAGACACAATAACACAATGGTTGTTTTATACAATAATTAATTATTCAAACAAATATATATATATATATATATATATATTAAAAATGACCATCACGACAAAAAGAATTATCATTTTTCAACTAAGCATATCTTTTCATTTGAGAAAATGGTCATTAGTTTCGGATAGTTAAAAACATATATAAAGGAAATTAGTAAATTACACTGCCAATGAGAAAAAATTTTGTTTTACTATTCACAGTAAAAGAATAATTATATACTAACAGTAATTTATAATTTATAAATTAGTACTTTAATGAAATGTAAGAAAATTTATTGTATAACATTTCACCATAAAATAAAACTCTATCATATGGCAACCTAGAAAACAAAAAGAAAGAAAGCTTATTTGAGAAGATGATGGTTGGTTTAAGTTGTAAATAATCTAACGGAGCAACGTGTTATGATGGTTCCAAGTTTCATGTCCAAAACATAAAATATATATATTGGATAAAACTTTAGTAGATGAAAACCCTCACCAAAATCTAGAAACTCATATTAAATCATTAAGAATTGTTATAGAGAAGACATACCTGATTTCATGTTGACGAATTAGAGAATGATAGATCCATAGTCAAATCACCTTTAGGATACTTTATAATTTTCTTCTTGAATAAGGAATGAGAAAAAGAGCAAAATTGTACGTATGTTGATTTGACTTAGGAGCCATAATTCTTACAATATTCTTTATATACCAACTCAAATTAGGTTTTCATTAACCTTAATCTTATTAGTATTGGGTTTCTATATACTAAAGTCCATATTCAATGGATATCTCTAGGGCCCAATGAATAGATCATTTATCGGTTTTGTTAAGATTAATAAATAGCATATAATATGATTATCATTTAATATATAAGCTCATAATAAAAAATATAAAAATCCCAATAATATACGTCTGTCAAAATAAGAATGGAGTGTCTTGGAACAGTATAGCACTATAGCTTCCTTCTATGAGTTTTGCTTTTTGATGTGGTTTTTCAAGATGATTGTGTTTGGACACCACTTACTACTTAGAAAAATGAATGAAATCATTGTTGTGATTATTATAACAAATATTATAATAGGATTATCATAAATATAATTATTAATGTAATAGTTGTACATTTAAATTAAATATTAATTTAGTCTTATATTATTTATTATGAATTAAAATAATAAAAATGTTGAATTTTTCTAAATTGGTCCAATGGGTCGGTGTAATATAGTTTTACATATTACTTATTAGACGACTTTTGTAGTAACATTTGTTGAATTTGTGTATTTTGACTTGGAAACAAGTAGGAGTATGACTACATCAATCGTGCATTAGACAAGGCTTTGATCTAACCTAGGAACATATATTACACTCATAAACAAAGTTTTTTTTTTTTTTGTTTTTTATTACTGGCACTAAGTTAAAATATTATCAGGACCAACTGAAATGAAATTTTAAAGCATAATCAAAATTCCTACTCTCAGATGTGGGAGAGGGCTGCCCACATGAAGTGGAAAACTTATTCATAATTAGTGAAATGATGCTGATCAAACCCATGACCTAGTGCATGAGTAAGGGTGACTATCCCATTTTATCAACTCTACTTGCTGGTTATAAATAGAGTTTTTATTCACTATTATACTTCAACATCTAATTATATTCAAATTCAATTCTTAAAATAATGAGGGATTGACCATTTACCACAATGATACATTTAAAATCAATGCATTTGTTCCAAAAAAAAAAAAAAAATCAGCGTATTTGCTAGAATTATAAATACTTGGTGAGTTGGATGGGCTATGCATAACCCTTATCAATTACACATATGTCACTTCTTTTTTTCTTTTTTATTCTTGTCTAACAAAAACACTATAAAATCATATAAAACAAAACTTCATACAATGAGAGGTTTTACAATTAAAATCACAAACCAAATGAACAATAGAATGTCCAAATTTGGGAAGCCCACGAGCAATAACATAAGACTCAAGATGCCTAATGCCTAATTTGTTATAATATAAATAATTTATATTTGATTATAAAATAAAGCCAAGAAGCAAATAATATAAAATACAAACCAACTAAGAGAGAACAGGAGAAATAGGGGCGGACCCACGTAATGAACAGCAAGGGGACGTGGCCCCACTGAGATTTTTAAAAAAATTCGAAAGGCATCCGTAGAGTGAAATAGGAATAAGGTGTAATATGTAATATATGTTTTTATTTTTATTTTTTTGAAATAAATAAATGTTTTTATTTTGATTTGACAATTGACTGAGTTTGAATTTTTTTTTATTTTTAATTTTTAATAAAGTTCTTATTAACGGCAGTGCTATTTTTGTTTTGTACATGTGTCCTTTTTTTTAAATTTTTATTATTTCCTTTTTTAACATTATTATCTATTCTTTTTATTTTTATTATAATTAATTTAATTGTTTATTACTTTTCTTATACATACCTTTTTTTCTCTTAATATTTTTGCCATCCTAATGAATTAATGTTTTCCTTTTCTACTTCTAGTTAATTAATGTTTTTCTTTTTACAATTTTTTTCTTTTAATCATATACATATTCTCTCCTAAATAGGTATTATTTACTTTATTTTTGGTCTGCCACACAAATTTCATTGACAATATACAATTTTACTAAACAACCTTTTTAAGTTTATCTTAACTTCACATCTTTTCATTTTCACTCGGTATCTTATCACTTATTAGGATAGCCTACTAAATTTATTTTATTTTAATAATTTAAATTTAACATACATCTATCAATAAATCGTAAAATCTCAACATTTAAGTTATCACATTAAAATTGTTCATATATTGTCATGATTCAATTTTTTATATATTTATTTATTTATTTACTTTATAGTTTTACTTTATTTAGAATCAATAAAAATTAAAAGTTTAAAAAAATTCAAAACATGACTGATAATATATATCAATCAATTCTCATTATATAAATTTATTGTTGTTCATTATAAATACAAATATATATATATATATATTGTTGTAAACTTAGACTAAAATTATGTTTTCTAATGAATATATATGGTTTGTATCTTATTCAAATTAATAATTTTTTTGATGTTTTTATTACTTTATTCATGTGCCCCTCCTAAATAAATTTTCTGGGTGCGCCAATGAGAAGAAAGTACAAGAGAAAGAGAGAAATCAATTCAATTGATGGATACTTTGAATGATTATAAAACGTATAGGTATGTTAGGAGAATTATTTCTATAATGAAGTAATATAACAACAAAATAGATTATTTCCATAATGGAATATCAACAAAATAGTAACAATATAAAGGATATTTTCAAAATAAGAATGGTGATAAGTCCATATATTCACAGCACTCCCCCTTGGATGCACGCAACCTTCATAATACCCTTCAAGATTTTTGGACATGCTTAAATACTGCTTTGTTAAAAACCTTGCCAGTAAAACCAAGTGAAATAAAACCTGAATAAAGAAAAAATAGTACAACGCATATAATTCCAAAAATAAAAAATATTCCCCCCTTGAAAAATATACAATTATAATTCTTGTAGTTTGTGAAGTCGCTGCATACCAATACCATGCACCAATTTTTCTAAAGTTAATGTTGGCAAAGTCTTTGTAAATAAATCTGCAAGATAATTTGTAAACTGTATCTGCTTAGCATCAAATTGTCGAAATTTATGATTGTAAAAAAATCTTGATGATATATGTTTGGTTCTGTCTCCCTTAATGTATCCTCCTTTAACTTATATAATGCAAACAACATTACCTTTATATATTATTGTCAGTGAATTTCATGAAGTGCAAAAATCTCAGAATGATTGGATGATGTGGCAACAAAAGTTTGCTTGGTAGATCACTATGAAATTGTTGTGTCATTATATGTGAAAACATATCCAATCTATAAACATGATTAGTGAGAATTAAAGAGATAACCAACATTAACATAACCAATAAGACCAGAACTATTTGTTGACCTTGAATAGAATAAACTTAGGTCTGTATTTCCTAGAAGATATAGAAAAATACGTTTTAATTCATTTCATTGTCTTCAAATTGATGCAACATTAAATCTTACCAATAGCTTTATCAAAAATGCAATATCTAGCCTTGTATATTATGTTAAGTATAATAAAGCAGCAATGACATTAAGATAAAGTACTTTTGAACCAAGTATCTTTCTCAACATTACCTTTTCGTCAAAATGGATATTTCTTTAGGTATAAAGAACAGACAATCATAGGAAAACCTAAAGGATAAGTTCTATCCATGTTGAATTTTGCAATATAAGCTTATTGGTAGATTAATATTCCCTCAAATTTGTGCCTAATCTCCAAGCCAAGACAATATCTTGTTTTCCAAAATCTTTTATCTCAAATTCTCTTTTCAAATATTCAACAATTCTTATGAGCTATTCAAGAGTTTCAATTAAATTCATGTCATTGATATATATTGCTACAATTGCAAATCCAGATTCTTATTTCTTTATAAATATACATGAGCAGATATATGATCTTTAATCCTTCCTTTATAAGGTATTTACTAAGACAATTATACCAAATTCGTTCATACTACTTTAGACTATATAAAGTTCGTTATAACTTTACTGAATACAAGTTACACAAATTTTCATTGTATGCTTCTAGCATTTCAAATCCTTAAAAGATTATTCTCATCATATGAAATTAACTATGAGACAATTTATTTTCATATTGTCAATATTGGATTTCTGCAGTAAACCTTTTAAGATTCAATTATATCTCACTATCTAAATTTTCAAATGAATAATTTATTTTAATCGAAACATATGATGTCTTCAAATGTCCATATAACAAGTATAGCTCCGCATTGGTTTTTATCAATAATTTTTATATCAACATTTATCCATAATCTATTATTTAATATCCTTATCATTTTTCTATACTATGCAGAGTAATAAAATATAATATCTCAATATTCTTTATGTTTCAGTACACATGCCTTTTCAGGAGCTAATGTAAACTTTCTCATATTCTTAGGGTAAACTACAATATTTATTTTTCATATACAATTAATATCATTTTTGTGAGTTTCATAAGGGAAGATTACATAACTTTATTTCTTGTTTAAAGAATTCTATCTTATGAAAAAATATTTAACTCTTTAGAAGTCATTATTTATATGATGAAAACTACATATAACTCGAGCATAATCTTTAAAATGACTGTGATCTTTCATTATTCACTTTAAGGAATAATGACTTTACAATTACATTTACTTTTCACAATTCTATGTGTAATGAATTATTTACTTGTTGCCATTTACGTAAAGCATTATTTTTATTTTCCCCCCAAACAATTGATGATCATCATTTTCTCCCTTATTGTTTGAGAAATCATCAAAGAACCATTTGCTTGTTAGAAAAGTGATCTTCTAAAATGTGGCAACCAGGGTTTTTTGACGTTTTCCTAAACAATAAGGGGAAAATTGATTATTCATTAATCATGATGGAGAAAATGAAAATAACTCTTTATGTAAATTGTTCTTCAAGAACAATCACCTTGGTTAATATATTGGCAATGAGTATAAATTCATTTAGGTTTGCATTTCGCAAGTGAATGATCCTTTGAACTACAGGTTCATATGATTTATACAATAATCATCATAATGTAAAAATTATGCTTACCAATTATAATTTTATGTTGTTAAGTTTTTTTTAATTTTATACTTGTTCTCTCTCTAATGATGGAAAATTTATTTCTTGTCTTTATTTGGTTATCCTTTTATGGATTTATTTACATCATCATAATGTCATTTTGGGATTTATTTTATTATCTTATTATCTTTTAGGAATATATTGGACTATCATACTATTCTTCAATAACTAAAAGTCATATAGTGTCCTTCGGGGACCACATTGTAATATCAAATATTATCCTTTAAGCTCCGTTTGGCACGCGGGATTGAAATTGATTGGATTGGATTGGAATGGAAAATCACTGTCTCATGTTTGGTAGAACTTGGGATCAAATTAAAAATGTCCTATATTGCGTTTGGTGTAGGTTGGGATTGGATTGGAATAAAATTAATTTAAATACTTTATTATATACTTAAAATTAATTTTATAAAAAAATATGAAAAAAAGAGAAAAAAATATTTTATTAATTTAAATACAAGGATTAATTTTAAATAGTAAAATATAGGTTGGGTTTGGATTGGAATAAAATTAATTTAAATATATTATTATATAATATAGCTTATATTATACATAAAGTTAATAATGTTTTAAATAAAATAAATCCTATAAATCGTTTTTCTAGAAAGTTATATTGATTTTTTTTAGAATTATATTATTTTAAAATATGAGTAAATAAATATTAATTTTAGAATAACCCTTATTTAAATAATAACATTATTTCCAAATTTTTGTTTGCATATAATAAAATTAATTTCACAAAGTTCATAAGAAGAAAATTAAATATATAACAGTGGGTTACACCAATAACTGAACCATTAAGATAATATATTTAAATAGAAGATTGCTAGAATTGATTCATAATTAAGATAGTTCAACTACAATATAATTTAACAGTTAAATATTACAATAACATAACAGTATTAAAGTGAACTTTGATACACAACATACGAAATCAAAAAATGATGACATATAATCAAGAGAATTCTATTGAGTACCTATAATTAGTTACAAACAAAGGAGTTACAAATTTTATCAAATTTGACCACATTAAAAATCCTATTTCTTTACTTACAACATAAAAAATCTAATCAAAACCACACTGCTCAAAGCCAACTAAATCAGTTCACAGTCATTATTTTCACTTCAATAATAAAACTTTCACATATCATGGCTAAAAAACAATACCTACATAAATTTACTCAGCAAACGAACAAACAACCTACATAAAGCAAGCAAAACGAGACAAAAGAGAATGAAAAACAAAACAGTGGTATTTTGTTTTCAACTAGAAAGCATCATTTCCTTCTTTTCTCTCAATATCAAATAGAACCACAAACCATCCCAAACATTCACAGAGGCATTTGATCAAATAGGTAGCTAACATATAAATCTTAATTCAACATTTCAATAAAAAAACAATACACAACAAATAAAATATATTGAATGAAGACTAAAAGTTCAAACAACCAAGTAAAGAATTTACTTGAAAGAGAAAATAGAAAAAAATATAAACAAAATACATCAATATAGTATATTTTTAGTTTCAGATTTCAATCTACATACCTGTATTTTGATTTCTTAAAAATGATTTGACAGATAGATGGATGCAAATAGAGTGAAGAGACTTTTTTTTCTCAGCTCAGTAGGCGTGTAGGTGGAAAAATGTTAACTAGTTGAGTTGTAGATAAGAACAATGGGGCTGGTGGAAGAAACAGATGAAAAATAAATGGTGTTGGTAGAGAAACAGATGAGAAATAAATGAGGAGAGAGAGAAAGAAATTCAATCCTATTGAATCCAATCCCATTGAACGACATGGGGAAGCATGGGATTGAAGATTCCCAAAAGATTGGGATTCAAGTGAGAATGAGATTGGGATTCCAATCCCAACTTGGTCACACCAAACATGGAATTTGAGACTTTGGGATATTATTAATCCCAATCTCATCTCAAATCTCATACACCAAATACTACCTTAGAGATATTCACCAGGTTAGAATCTTCAAGTTCTATAATAGATATTCATATTACTTCCAATAATTTGATGTATCATATACTTAGTGTTATTAAATGAAAAGACTTTTGATTCATCACAATTTTTTATCATTTTGTACTTATGATCATATGATAGACTCAATTGTAAGAATATGCTTATGGCATATGACAGTATAATAATACAATATACTTTTTTTTAATATATATATCAATAAATTTCTTCAGAATCTTATTAAAGTAACAAAGTGTCACTAAAACTTCATTATTGTTTTTCACCTTGTAATATACAATTTTGCTCATCTAGAGCCTTTATATATAACTGGTAAAAGATTAATATAATATTTATATACACTTCAGATATACAACTATTGTATTTCATATTTTACCAATAGAAAGCATTTTTCTTACTTTGCTTTATTGCGGATTCCACTTTAGTAGTTAAAATTTATTATGATCATCAAGAATTTATTAATATTATTAACTGTGATATGACAATTAGATTATTTAACATTCGTTTAAGGGACTGATATTAATTAATTTAGGTATCTGAGTTAAATAGTTTTTCACCTCATAATCATTAGCATTGTTATTTCAGGAGCAAATTTGAAGTAAGAATTTTTTTAAATATCAGGCTTTATTTATTTTCTAATCATACATATTTCTCTATAAATGTACATAGATCTTTTACCTGAAAGATATAGATATTAGAAAGATTACAGTAAATTAATTAATAAATTCTCAAAATACAATTGCAATAAATTGTAATAAATATTTAATAATTATAACGGCATAAATAAAATATAGATCATGCATCTAGTTTCCGCATCTTATATACCAATTATTCGAAATATATATATATTCTAATCACATTAGGACTATCATATATTTCTAATTCGTTACCTTAGGATTTTCAACTAAAATCCTAATAAATTATGAAATTAGGATTCTATTATTATCATCTTTATTTTTACTATCAAACTATTTATGACGCGTCCTAACTCGGATACCTCTAACTCTGATCCGATCGGTCACGCCGGGCACCCCAACGGATCCCTCTCAGACCCGACTCGTCGGGCTAAGCGAAACCCTCGGAGCGAACCCTAAACTCTTTCATACTTTCTGAAACATCGTTGGGTTGGTTTTCTTTAAAAACTGAAAACGCGCAAGAAGATTTTTTTTTTTTTTTAAATTCATTTTTCGAAAACTCATTTTTCCTTAAAAATTTCGGCAGCATAACAACTGTATTTTTAACGTTCCAGAAAACCTGTTTACAGAAAAACAACACTTCGACTAAAATTTATCACCAACCCAACTTCTAGTTGCCCGTAGGCCTCAATCATACATCTGATTTTCAAATCAACTTAAGAAAATTCAAATAACATTTAATAAACCGCATTTAAATCAAAACAGTTTAAAAACAGTTACAAACAAATAATTACAACTTTCAAATTACTTATACCCCCTGGTTAGTGACTTATCCCTCCCCAAAACTGTGCCAACTGAAGTGGGATAGACCGATCAGGTCTAAACTGCTCTGTAATCTCTGAAAATCCCTGAGGGGATACTTTCTGGTTTTGAAAACACTTTTCTCTTTTCTGCTTTAACTTTCTGGTGCAAAAGCACAATTCTCGTTTCTGAGTGCGTAAAACACTAAAATTTGATTTCTGAGTGTCATAAGCATTAAAACTCATTTTCTGAGTGCATTAAGCACTAAAACTGATTTTCTCAATTCAAACTTGAAAACTTAGTTTCTGAAATTTCATTTCAACAACTTTATATATATATGCATATAAAATCACATTCTCATTTCAAACTAATGCTCATGCATATATCAATGCATTTAAAATAAACTCAAGCAATTACTTATCAAATCAAATTTGATAATTTGAAATACTTTTAAAATCTTTAAATAAAACTCACTCATAAAACTGATGACTGAAAATAGCATGTGCGGAGCCCCTAATCCTCTCGCCTAGATCCTCGAGCTCCCTCGTCACCTACACAACATATTACGTTCGCGTAAACCTCTGGAAACTTGAAATTACACAATCGTCCCTAAATGACCCTTTTTACGCGCAACTCTCCATTTTGATTTCTAATCTTAATCTTTCGCTTTTAATAGCTTCAATACTCTTAATTAAACTTATTAGGGTCGTCCAAACATTCAACGGATGTCATAAGGGTCAATTTACGAAATTACCCTTCAAACTAATTTAACGCGCGATTTGGATTCTCTTTAAATCTTTGATATTTTCTTAGTTCTCTAAGCTCTCAATATACTTAAATCCACTTGTTTTCCAACTTATTTTTACTCAAAATCAACCAATAAACAAATCAAATTAACATCCATTTCGAATCAACTTAAATCATCAATAAAATCATCAACATCAAGAGTAAACAACTCACCTCTTATCTTCCTCGCGAAATCACTATTTCTCTTCGCTTTGACTTCGTTTAGGGACTGTTTTGGGGGTGATTTTGGACTGGGTTCGCTTGGATCTTCCTCTCCTTCCTCTCCCTTGCGCGATCTCTCTCTCTCTCGACTGATTTCTCCTTTTTCTTCCCCGATCTACCTTCTCTATTCTGATTTCAGCTTCAACTGTACTTGGATCGGGTTTAGGTGATGATTACGAGCTGGAATCAAGCTTGGTTCTACTCTCGTTCAGGTCTGATCGGCGTTGGTTTTGCAACTGGATCAACGAGCTCGGCGTCGGAATCAGCTAGAGAAGCTCGTCGGCGTCGTCGCGGCAGCGGTCGGCGGTCAGTTCTGCTCGGATCTGCTTCCTCTTCGCGCGCGACGTCGAGTTCTACTCCACTTCGGTCAGCTTGGTTCTGTGGCAAGGTGCGCGCGACGTCGAGGTCTGATCGGCGTTGGTTCTGTGGCGTTGGTTCCCATTATCCATACCGGTTGGGTTGCCCGCCCGGTATGGATAAAAACAATTTAAAGTTTAAAAATTGAAAAATATTATCTATATCGGGCATTGCCCACCACTCCCAACGGTATGGATAATTATATTATCCTTACCGGGCTCGACCCGTCCGGTATGGATAATACTAAAATAACACAGGCCAACCGTACCGCAATATCTATACTAGGCAGTAATGCCCGGTATGGATACTATTTTTTAATTTAAAAAGATTAATAAATTGAATTATCTATACCGGGTTTTTAATGCCCGATATGGATAAAATTTTTATTATAAAAAATATATATGAATATCAATTATCTATACCGAGCATTAATGGCCCGGTATGGATAACAATATTTTTTATTTTAAAAAGTTTATTTAAGCATCCATACCGGGTGGTGATGAGCCCTGGTATGGATAGCTACTATAAAACGAAAAAAAACCCTAGCCACCCATCATTTTTCCCCTTTTCTTTCTCTCACTATATCTTTTCTCTCATATCCTCTCTCACTCTGAAACACTAGCCTGCCGCCCACATCCTAGTTGTCGTTCGTTCACCGACCGTTCGCCGACAGTTCATCTTTCGTTCGCCGTCCTTACTGCCGTTGGAGTCGCCCCACCGTCCTTGTTGTCGTCGTCGTTCGATTCTCCACTTTTCTTCGATCCACCGCGTCGTAAGTTCCTCCTTCCTTCTCTTTTCCTTTCTTCTTCTCCTTTTCTTCTCATTTTTCTTCTCGTTTTTTCAGATCCGCTGCAGGTATAAGTCTCGTATTCTTCAACGCGGGCACCGGTACGGCCTTCTTTGTCATCCTCTTCTATCACTCGATTGATTATTAATTACTTTGATTTCGATTCTTTGTCTCTTAATGTTCACATCTTACAACGAATCTAGATATCTTAGTATGGTAACTGGCAGAACTCTCTTGATTTGGTTGATAGTGAAACTTGATTTTGATTTGTTTGTGTTATTATTACTTTTTAAATGGATTAAGGTCTGACCGTCTACAAATCGATTACGTTTGTTGCTTTAGCCTAAAACTTGATTTTGATTTGTTTGTGTTTGATGTTTTGCCTTATTAGTAGTTAGTGGATTATACTTGAGTGGCTTTTTTAGTGCAATGACAACTTTTTATTGTTTTCTGGCTATTGTATATATATTTGTTTTGGAGTTTTGGATGTGAGCCACTGTCAATAGTCTATTAAATAGTGGGAAACATTCATCAATTATTTTAGTTACAATATAGATGATAGTCAAATAGTGCGAAGCACTCACTAATATTTCCGTAATATAATGTAGATAATAATTTAAATTATTTTTTGAAACAATAATAATTTAATAATTGGTTTAGTAGTTGTTAAAAATGTCTTGGGCCTATTGTGGAAAATATAAATTTTGTTATAAATGAAAATAATGTTGTTTAAATAGAGTTTATATGTATTGTTTTATATATTGAATTTGTTATCTATGTATTTTCTACTAATTTATGTTATTTTCATAACATTTTCATATGCCGGTTGAAGGTACATCTAATGGTCCGTCTTCAAGTGGATCGAGTGGTGAGAAGAAAAGAAAGAGAAGGAGTCTCAAGTGATTATATTTATGTTATTAATAACATTTTCAAGTTATTAGACATAAATGGATTTTTGATGTATACTGTAATATTATCCTTCTTTTAAAAAATTATATATTTTTTTCTCAAAAAAAAATTGTATATATTTTTTTTAATATAAAAATGAGTATCTATACCGGACCAAAGCCCGGTATGAATAAGGGTAACTATACCAGGTATGTGCCCAGTATGAATAAGCATATCCACTGGGTTAACCCATAGGTCTATCCACTTGCAATATATGTATTCATACCGGGCCATGTCCCGGTATTGTTAACAAGTATCCATACCAGGTGGGTGCCCGCTATGGATATTGTCAGTAATTATACCGGCTTTATCCATACCGAGCACCCCGCCCGGTATTGATAGTCAACCATATCGGGCATTGCCCAGTATGGTTGACCTGTTTTGTTGTAGTTAAGTTTCATGAATTTTAATAGACTAATTTAGAGATAAAATGCTTTTAAATCTATTATTGGGTTCTTGCATGTTAGAACTTAGGATTTTAGAAGAAGAAATGAAGGTTGAAATCAAGACAATGCAAGGAGTTTAGTAAGAAGACTTTAAGAACCAACAAAAATACATAAAACTTTTTCTTCTTTCAGTGAAAAAAAATACATAAAACTTAAATATAAACATTTCAATAATAACGATGAATGGGTAGAATCGAGAAGCATTGCCTAAAGTAATATTACACCTTTCAACTTTGTATCTTAAATTTTCATCACAATTGACACATGTCAACTTTGTAAAAAATATACATAATAAAAATAAAATAATAAATACATGATATTATCATAATTGGTTATCAAATCATTTGAGATGAAAACTCAGAATGTAAATTGGAAAAAGGTAATATTACTCTTTTCAGTGCTTCTCCTTGCTAATAATACTCAATAGAGTTGTCCGTGTTACTATCGGTGGCAGCAAAGTTTCGATAAACGACCGGCCGAGGACTATAAGGTGGTTTTGTACATCTCAACAATGCCCAATTGACCCCATCAAAAAATGCATGGTGCTTGATTGAGGCAGCCCCCATTGTGGACCCCATTCTTCTTGTAGGTTCCTTTATCAAAAGTTGTGTGATCAAATCCTTAGCCGGTCCCGGTACGCATGGTTCCTTAGGAAATTCAAGGGCTCGAGCCACTATGTTAGCTAGGGTTAGCTCAGTGGTCAATACCCTTGAATGGTGTGACACCATAGAACATTTCGAATATGAATATGCCTAAGGTCCACCAATCCACTGCATTGCCATGTCCTTCACCCGATACAATCTCCGGGGCCAAGTACTCATGGGTCCCGACGAACGACATCGATCGAACATCGACCGGTTCGGTAACTATCTCGATCGTCCCACGGCTACTGGATTTCTTTCTCCGATGTCGCCTCGGATGGAAACATGTTTGAACTATACAATTAGGTATAATGCACGATGAATTGCCAAATGGACGGGGATCAACGGTATAATCACTTGGTTGATTGCTAATTGGTGGGTTTTGATCAGAAAAGATTTGAGCCGTGGATGTTGAATTGTCATCTTTTAGGGAGAGATCAAAATCTGTGAGCATAATGTGACCATCCGATCTTACTAGGACATTCTCTGGCTTGAGATCACGGTAGATGATTCCCATCATGTGTAGGTACTCAAGAGCAACCACCACTTCTGACGCATAGAATCTGAAATGGAAACACCCAATCAAAACTTTTTCTATAACCATGATAGTTCAACAACCATGCGCAATAACAGCGCGTGGCAAGCACTCTCAATCAGTTAATTTGACTATCCGATTGATTAAGGTACAAAAGAATGATAAAGGGCAAAAGTGACAATAATGAGTGGGGTCAATTTCAAATAATAATAATAATAATAATGAGTGGGGGCCTTCATTATAACTGATTTAATACGCGCGACAGAATCACGTTGGATTTGGTCAAACAATGTCCTAAGTGGATGCAATCTAGAGTGGACGGGTCCCCTGGAAGTAGAGCAGCCCTGCGCTTAAGTTATTATGAGCCTTTTAACAATGTTGTGTCCATGTAATAGTTTTTACTTTTATTGAAGTGACATTGAAGTTATATGTGGCGTTAATGTGTTATTTATCTCATATTATGGGATATAAGTTATGTTTAAATGTTCGTCTCTTATAGCCCACCTTTTAATGTGATTTAGGTAGTAGAAAATGGACAAGGTTAAAGTAACACACTGCAAATAAAATTTGAAATATATATATATGGAGGAAGAATCTAAAAACATATAAAAATATGAGTTATTATCATTTTTCTTCTCTGACGATTGATGAATCATCGATTTACCTCTTGAGGATTTTAGAAATATTAAAAACTCTTGAAAAAACATTAATTCAAATCAAAAGAATAGATAAAATAATGTTTTTTAAATTAATATGGGAAAAAATAACGATTCACTAATTGTTGGGTGGAAAATGATACTAACTCATAAAAAAAAATTCAAAAATCAACTCAAATAATTTCTCATTTTCATATAACTCACGAATTTATGTGTTGAATGACATACATCATAAAACAAATTACCTTTTACATCATCTAAATTAACTCTTGGACAAATGTTTTAGTTGAATTGCAATACTGATTTTGAAAACTATGATCTATGCACCTATATAAATCCTATGTACTTACATGAAAGATTAGTGATCATTGGATTTTAATTCAAGAATCAATAAAAGTTAAAAGTTTGAAAACTTAAAACCAAAAATTGAAAAATAAATTGATTCTTATACTGATCATTATAACAATACAGATCATGTATAGTAGTTAAATCTATTTTTTTAAAATATATATATATATATACATATTTGTTGTAGTTTTTTCAAATTTAGTCAAGCATCATTAACGATTTTTGTTATTTTGAATCTCCTCATTAAAGAGATAGAAATTAAGAAAGGTGTGAAAGCAAAATTCTATTAACTATCATAAACTATGCATTAAGAGTAAATAAATCGCTAGCAATATTTAAAATACATATTTTCATTAAAAAAAATGAAGTAAAAGTGATTTTGAGAAACTTTTTTCAAATATTTTAAATGATAATCTAAACTATGGATTTTGAAATCATCAAAAAATTATAGAAACTTAAAAGGTATTATAAGGACAAAATAGAGACATCTAAGGTAAGAGAATCAAAGAAAAGAGTAAGTTTATGAAGAATAAAGGGAAAGCTACGATCTATGGAGAATTGAAGAAGAAACCTGAATAATCTTAGTTGACTGGCCAATCAACGGCCACAATCACGTTAGACATAACATTTACGAGAAATTGCCAGCTTGACTGTGGCTGTCGATTGCTATTTATGATCTAGTGCACCAAGGAATACACACCAAAAGTTGATGTGGGCTCACAGTCAATGACTCTCAAGAGACATGAACTCACCCATCAACCCCACATGCAATGAACACTCCTTAACATGTTGTAAACCTACCCCATCACACATCATTTCAAATCATGCATATGCATCCTAACCCTAATTTAAATGTTATGCATACATATATACATACGAAATTATACGAAAATTCTCACCTCCGAAAATCTATATTTTAACAAAATTTAATAAATCCTCAACTAATTTGTTGAGGTTTGTATTATTAGATGTAATTGGATTTTATAAAATTAAATTTCGGACATTGATAGTATTGTAAAATGATTCTACATGTATATGTACAAACAGAAGCATGCGATGCAAATGTACTTACCGGACAGCGGATTCTGGGAAACGTTTGTCCGGTTGTCGTTGGCGGAGGACGTGGAGATCGCCGCCGGGACAGAACTCGGTGAGCAAGCAAGACCATCTAGAGCAGTCCAAAGTGGCATACAACGTGGGCAAAAAAGGGTGATCCAACAATTCCAATATTTCCCTTTCTATCCTTGCCCTAGTCTCTTTGTTTCTACCCATAAGCTCCTTCTTGTCCATGACTTTGGCTGCGAACAAGCAGCCACTGGAGGCGGCGTTCTTCAGCTCCACCAGGTACACGCTGCCTATGTCGCCGCTCCCCAGCCGGTGGACGAACCGGAGGTCGCTGAGGGTGAGCTTCGGATTCTCGGAGGTTGCGCGGTGGATTGCATGCCAACAAGGGTCCTTGCGTAGAAGAGCGTCGTGGTGGTGCCTGACGGCGGCGGTGGTTGTGGTGTTGGTGATGGTGGAGGAGGAGGGAATGCTTGAAGTGGTTTCAGACTCTGAACTTGTACTACGTTTGACGGTGGTAGTGGAAGTGAAGCTGACATTGTCGGGATCGTCGGTGAGATCCTCGACACAAGATTGCATGGTGGTGGTGAACAGAGGAGGAGGAAGAGTGGTGGTGGTGGAACCACCGTGTACGGAGGAGGGAAAGTGAAGGAATGAGAATGAGAAGAGAAAAGAGAGAGAGGGAGGGAGGGCTTTGTAGGGAGCGGATGGGCCGGCAACATGAGATTGGCCCACCAGGAGGAGACTTTTCTGAAGAATGGGTCAATGTGGGCCCATATAAACTACATTTCTTTTATTGCGAAGTATTTCCATAATAATAACAAAATTTTTACTTTTTTTTCTCTTTATTTGTATAATGAAACAAGTGGGCTAAAATATACAACAGAATAATCCCATGCCAATATATTAGTATTAATAATAATTAATTATAAAGATGACTATCCTGGGAGTAAATACAAGATACTCTTTTTATTTTATTTACCTTTATTATAAGATAAGATTCTATAATCTTGGTGAACAAATATAATTAACATTCCTTTTGTATCATTAGGCGATGTGATTTCCATGTTGTCATCTGATATTATCCACCCATCATACCTGGAAAATTGATAATATTAGTAGTGAATTGAATTGTGCATCCATTTATAGCTCAAATAATTAATACAATTTACATTCATATTCGTTATTTGGGTTCGAATCTCGATAGATGCTAACAAACCCCTTGCCATCTATTTGTACTATTATGGGAGTACATTTATGATCCGCATATATAATGTTTAATCTAATTATAGGAGCTTTATCAAAACACACACACAATATACATATTATAGGGGGTTTTTATAATCAGGTATATCTGATTTTAAAAAGTAATGATCAATCAATCAAATTCATCCATTGCATTCTCTCTCCTAAAACAAATTATCTCTCCTATTTAATTCACATGCAATAAATAAATTTGATTGGTTGGTTCTTACTTTTTAAAATCAGGTATACATTATTATAAAAGTTCCTATATATATAAATATATATATACATATATATATATGGTGTGTGTGCGTGTGCACGCTAGTGTGTGTGTAAAATACCAAAAATGCCTACCATAAAAGTTGTAAATTTCGTTATACCCACCAATTTTAAAAAAATCATTTTTGACATTTCAAACAAATAAATTGCATTCTATACCTATTTTGCCTAAATTGCCCTTGTCTACTTTCTTTTCCTTTTCTATTGCTCATGGTATAAGATATTTGGCATCATTTGTTAATTGTTTGAGCTTTGCTAGGATTTTTTTAGGTGTTTTTTTTTTGTGATTTTTCAAGTTTTTTTTGTATTCTAGATGTTAGGTATTAATGTTTAGGATTAAACTTGACTTGAAAATTAAGGTTTCTGATAAGATACAATGTCTAAAATGACGAGTGGGTTTTGTAGTCCTATATAACCTGGTATCGGGTTTTATGACCTTATAAAACCTAGTACAGAGTTATGTGAGGCCACAAAACCAAGTACCAGGTTATATGGGACCATAAAATCATGTACCAGTATTTATAGTCTCATAAAATCTAGTATTGAGTTTTATAGCCTCATAAAACCCGGTATCAAGTTTAAATTTCATGTTTTTTTTTTAATTTTGACTTAAGAGATATTTGGTAAATTTGGGTATAGAATGAAAATAGTTTATTTGATAGGTTAAAAACAAATTTTTATAAAAAAAAAAAAAAAAGGGGTAAAAATGAATTTTTTCTATTGTTTTTGGATAAAAGTGAATTTGACCCTATAATTATGGGAGCATATATCTCTTTGTATTATGACAATAGATTTTACGACACACATGTAATATTTAAGCTCAATAGATATCAATGAAACCCAAACCATTTTTTCTCTTACAAAAAAAAAAAAAAAAAGAAAAGAAAAAAAAGAAAAGAATTGCACAATTGAGTTTTTTTTTTTTTTGGTGAAATGTGACATTGGTTGATTTAGAGATCTACAATTCCTAGAGAAAACGAATCAAATATGTACTTCAACAATTGGACACTAATTGAGCCAATGGTCTACCAAGCTTCTTCTAGATCAAGCATTACATGTGTGACATGAATATAATTCCACAATACCATAAAGAAAAGTTTTTTGTCTGCTCTCATAATGGAACACATAGGGAGAAAATTAATATGCTAGTAAATACACAACACCACTATGGAGTAGGAGATGTACAATACTTAGTGAGCATTTAGACCACCATACAATGGTAGTATCGGATACCCCGAATTCATGTCAATCTGTTGTTTGTTGTACGTTAGGATTGGTTGACAATAGTGTTCCATAGTTAAGATGGGTTTCAACATAACTTATATGGTAGGTCAAGCTATTTTTTCTTGATATTTTATTTATTTTTTTAAAATATTAAAACTATTATTATTTTATGTAAAAATATAGTATTTTATTTTTAAAAATAATTATAAATTTTATTAAAAGTAATTATAATATTTTTTAAAAATTAATAATACAGTTTGATTAAAATTCATATTTACTACTTTTATTTAATTTAAAAACTAATTTAATCTAATTTTATTGAATATATTTTTAATCCAATACGCTGATGGATCAAACACGTGATAGTATTATATCCAATCCAATCTAATACATTACAATCTAATTCAATTCATTAAATCCACTCCAATTAAAAATAGTGATCTATTAGAGGCTTAACGTATATACAATCAAGGTAAAAGAGAATGTATGTATAAGTTTAACTCCAATTTAAAAGATCTTCTGATCATAAGTGGTTGTTACCATTACATATAATTTAAGTTTTCTTTGGAAATAATTAAGATTATTTTTCAAGATAAATTCTCCTTTTGCCTAACAAATGAAAAAAAAAAAAAAATCATTTTCAGCCAAAGTTATATACATTTTTATCTCTAAATAAATTTTCAATTGCTTTAAACTGTTTTCAAACCCTTAAAGCATTTCATAAAGGTGAAAATATTTCACAAACAACATTGCACATGAATGTTTATCTACGTGGTAATAAACAAAATAATTTAAGTTTTATTTTGAAGTTAAAAACAAATAAATTTATTTATTTTAGTGAAAAATGAATGTTTACTATTTTTATGAGTTATTTTTAATAATTTTTACTTATTTTTTCTTCAATATTACAATTAGTCAGATCTCATATTTATTTAATAAAAGTTCACATCAACAAATAATCATGTTTGAAGAGGACAGTGAGTCCAACAAGTTATTAGTATTTGCACATCATATTCGAGTTTTCAACACATGAATTTTGGGGCATATTTGAAATAGAATTAGAAAAAGTGAGAGAGGAGTATAGAACTCGTATTTTGCAAACCACAAATGATTATTGCTATAATCACCATGGACAGAAAAAGACAATAAGGCAATTTATTAATCTTTAACATGTGTCAGTACTGGCAGTTCAAGGACATTAATAAAATATATATATATATATATATATATATATGTGGTTTCCTATTTACTTTGGTTTTGAAAAGATAAAGGCTATAAAGATCATAATAATGGGTGTTTAAAAGCATGGTGAAATGCGTAAAGTAAGAAGCATGCTTCGTAACTGTGTATGAGACAACATTGATTGAGGTGGTGATGATCCAAGATAGTCAAACGATATCATACCATTACCTCTTTGACCAGTTACAGCTTATTTCTAAACCCAGTTACATCTTAATTTTTCATGAAGGATCAATTTAATCCAGTATTTGAATTAAGTAAGAAACTTTTAATCAAATTCTTTATAAAAGTTATTAACCTGGTTATGGGTCATTTGCCGTCACATGCGGACATGCTCATTCTCAGCTTACGCTTTTATCTTCTTATTCTTTTTTCTTATTTTGAAATACTTTTCATTGCTATCTTACAATAATTTTTTTACGATATTAACCACGTTTCAATAAATTTGACATTAAACTAAATATGTTTAATATTCAACTTTACAAATTATAATGTTGACTATATATATTCAAAGATGAAAATATCGATATGAATGGAAAATTCTGTAATACAATTTGATGAAAATATCGATAGAATTTGATATAAAATTTATGGAAATTGCAGAAATTTAGTTAAAAAAAATAAAAATCTTTTAATGAAACTTAAAAAATAAAAAAATAAATAAAAGAGAGAGAGAACTTTATTTTGATCCTTATATTTTTAGGAAACTTCTCATTTTTAATTGTAAATTCGTTTATATTTTCCAAAGTCCCTCATGTTTGAAAAATACATCATTTAATTCCTCTAACCAGAATTTTAATAGTCAAAACTAATAGAAAATGTATATTGATGGTCGTACCCTTAATTTAAGATTACCAATTTACTTTGTATAAAAAATGATTAAAAAAAAAAAATCTCCACCATCCATCAGATTGTAATGGACGGTGGAGGTTTTAATTTAAAAAATAAATAATAAATAAAAATATTTTAAAAATTAAAAAATTAATAATTAATGAAAACTTGAAATCTCTACCGTCCATTACGATTATGGACAGTAGAGATTGTGTGTAAATAAATAATGAAATCAAAATTTAAAATTTAAAAAAAAAATTGAATAAAAAAAAAAGTAGATATGGGTTAAACCCAAATATTCATTTGAAGATTTGGGTTCAATCATAAATCTTGAATAGTAAAATATCTTTTTTTTTAAATATGAAAGTTGAATATCTGGGTTTAACTGTTAAAGATAAACTTTTTCCAATGAATTTTATTTTTTAAAAAAAAAAAATGTTTCAAAAGAAAAATTTTTAAAAAAAAAAAAATGGTGTTGAAGATGTGGGTTTAAGAACCCAAATCTTCAATTTAAATAGCTGGGTTCCTAAACCCATATCTTCATCTCTGAGCATTCGAATGCTGACACCAAACTTAGAAGAAAAGCAACCAACCCAAGCCACACCAACTCGAACAAGCACTCAAACCCACCTCATCTCTCAACAACCACCTCCATTTCCACCACCAACACAGCCATCATTTCCTCTTCCGCTGTCTTCCACTGAATTCAAAAACTCAATCACACATAACCCCTTAAATGAAAAAGCGAACGAATCCTACACCATAAAACCCACCTCCAAATCCTCTGCCCTTGCAACCGCATATCCTCTGCCTTCACTGCCACCAAAAAGCCCACTTCCAAATCCTCCACCTTCTCTTCTTCTCCTGACATCTCCCTCATTTGCTCTCGTTGCCATAACAAAGTCATTGTCTCTCTCATCCTCTTTACCGCCTCCGCTACCGCCATCCTCTCTCTCATCCTCTCTGCCGCCTCCACTGCTGGCGACCTCTTATCCTATGCCATCCTCTCTCTCATCGTCTCTACTGCTTTCGTGGCCGTCGTCTCTAACCATAACCACACCTCCAGCTCCGGGCCTTGCATTCCCAAATTGAACAAGAAGAAGCCGAAAACAAAAGAGATGGAGAGTCTCTCCATCTAACACAGGCTTTTGTTTTTTTTCCTTCTTTTCATTTTTTTACTTTCTAAATTTTGATTTTTTTTAATTTAATTATATATTTAATAATTTAATTTTTTTGAAATATATTTAATAATTTAATTTATTACAATGATCATAATTCCTTTTTTTTTTTAATTTTTCTTTGTAATATTTAACTTTTTAGATTTATTGAAATGACAAAAATGACCCTCTTTTGTTAAAATTGACTAACTGTAGGGTCTAAAATGATGTATATTCGAAATGCGAGAGATCACAAGAGACATAAATAAATTTATATTTAAAAATGAGAAGTTTTTTGAAAATATAGGGACCAAAATGACATTCTCCCTTTAAAAAAAAAAAAAAGTTAAGATAGAAGTAATTTTACAAAACTCGCCGTAAAGTTATCTTTTGTAAAGGGATATGAATTTACCTTAAATTATACCAAAACTCTGTTCCATCAGGTCAAACACAATCAAAGTTAGTCAAACTTGATTGACTTAAAAGTATTTTCATCTTTTGTGTAATTTTTGTTTTAAAAAGTAAATTATAAAAGGATAGGATCTCCATCGTCTAACATTCTCAATGGAAGGTGAAGATTAAATTAAAAAAATTAAAATAAAACTTAAAAAATAAAAATAAACTTCAAGATGGACAATGAAGAAAAAAATCCATAAAAAGAAATTTATTTTTAAAAAAAGAAATTGGAGATCCAATCTCCATCTATCATCTCCATCTCTTTGGAGATGGAAATAAATATTGGATCTTCATCAGTGGGCTCTGACAGAGATCCCATCAGAGATGGAGACCAAATTTAAGACTTTATCGACAAAGGAAATGTAGGTGCCGGTCTCCATTCATGGCAATAGAGACAATATCAATCTCAACCGTGATGAAATGGAAACCAAACTAGTCTCCAATGGAGACCGATATCAAGTCTCCATCGACGATGAAGATAGGTCTCCATATAAAACACTAAAGGTTATCGATGGAGTGACGGTAGATTCATTAGGATCTCCATTGTATCTGTGCTGTCGATTATAGAGATCCAATCTATTGGATCTTCATTTTTTTTTTTAATTTTATTTTTATACAAATTTTAAAAATAAAAAAATAAAATCTTTTGTAAAAATATATTTCCATAAAGTTCTCCACTATCTATATGAAGATGGATAATGGAGTTTCACTTTTTATTTTCTTAAATTTTTATTTTTCCTAAAATCTTTTTATTTTTAATTATTTTGATCATTTCAGTTAAAAGAGTTTATCAACCATTAATTTTAACACTATAAACTAACGAATTGGGGATTTTGTATAATTTAAAGGTCAATTGGAATCCGCTTTCAAAAGAATAATACCTTAAGGATGTTCCCGTGCAACTACATCTTAAATAATCAACACTATGACCAAAAAGAAAAAGAAAAAAAAAAAAACATGCTTGTTTAATTAACATATAATTTTAAGAACAATATAAATATAATGTACATACAAGCTATATAAAAATTAAAAATATTCCATTAAAATTTCATTTTCTAGTAGTTTGCACTATAGAAGTCATTGAAATTTTAATATCAAAATGAAGACTTAGGTTATACTAGATTATTAAACTATTGTCTGACTATCATCTTGATTTATACAATATTGATACCATAACATAAAATTTTCAATATAATTATGAATATCAGGTCTAAGCTTTTTTGTTGTTTCCCACCACCTATCTATAATTAGAAAATTATATACAAGGAACCTCCATAGTCATCATCAATGGTATTTAGAAACTTTCATTCTTGTACTTCAGAATAACAGAAATTATTGACTAGATTTTAGTTGAAAAAATTATATATATACACACCACCAGATTTTCATTCAAAAAAGGGAAAAAATAAATCTGACTACTAGATTCTTATTTGAAAATATAAACATATTTATTTATTTATTTATATTTTCAAATAAGGAATCTAGTAGTCAGATTTCTTTTTCCCTTTTTTGAATGAAAATATGTTTAAAAGCAATTAAAAAAAAATTGTAATGTGATTTCATAAATTATAGATTGTTTTATATTTTGCTTGAAATTCATTAATATTAACACAAATAAAAAATTAAATGTGTGTATATAATTTATATAATTAAAAATAAATAAATAATAAACAAAATATTAGGTAATATAATTAATTTTTTATTTTTTATTAATGAAAATATATTTGATATTTTACCGATATTTTCCCAATATTTCATATAAATTTTTTCAATATTTTGCAAAATTACTTTCGATGTTCACCAATATATTTTACTGCGATATTGTGGATATTACCAAAATTTTTAGTATGTATTGCAAAAAGTCGTGTCAGTATCAATATCCTTTAATTTACAGAAATATCCAAGATATTATCAATTTTTCAAGCATACATATATTTGCATTTAAATTTTCTTTGTCCAAACTCACATTTTAACTATACATATTTCATGTTCAATTTACTACTCTCCAAGTGTAACTATCGCCCCCTAGGAACATAACAAATTCTGGTTTATATTTTCGACTCAACCGTTGTAATAGGAAAATTGGACATTGTTATATCACTTGTAATTCAATTAAGTTATAAATATGAATTTGAAAAAAAAAAAAAAAGAATTTACAATAGTCAATAATATAGTTTGAACCCAGACATTAAATCAACTTAGATTACAGTTGTTAGTTTTTTTTTTTTTTTTTTTTTTGAAGTGGATTACAGTTGTTAGTTGGATGTACAGAGTTGTTATTATTAAATTAGAAAATGACCTGTCTTTATAAGAATCAAGGAATAGGAAAAATATGCATATAAAATATAAATTGTATGTATCCAACTAGGTTTGTTCACTGTATTGACATGTGCAGGCATGCTCCTAACTCTAAAAGGTCGTGTTTGTCGTCTAATATTTGTACAGTCCGAGGAGTGCATCGCAGACATAGCCAGCTTGTGCCTGATATCTCCATGTTTTATCAATCCTTCTAAAATATCCAATCGGTCAAGCACAGACAGGAGAATTTAAGACATTAAGATTTGTAATTACCTGTTGTCTTATAACAGAACAAAGTCGTCCAGAACTTGATAACAAAATATTGACAAAAGTAAAGTTCAACATAGCGTGCTTCTAGAGTCTATCTCTAGAACACCACTGAGAGAGAAAACCCTTTGAAGTTTTTATCTCTAGTAAGACCCGGCTTTCGAACTGGTTTCATAGCCGTTTTGTGCTTGTTTCCATCCTCTTCTCTTTGTCAGTCCTAGATCTAGGGTTTTAAGGGATGGATCCAGAAAATCTCTAGATCCATCCCTTAAAACCCGAAATATGTATAATTAAGGTCTTTCTCAAAGTTTTGATCGGCCGATTCTCCTCTTTTTCTTCCTCTTCTGTGATCCTTTTAGGAGATTTTGAGATTTTAAGGGTTGGATTCAGAAGATATCCGAATCCAGCCTTTAAAAGCTTATTCATTTTGCAAGGTTAGAGGCCAATAATTCAAGTTGGGGAGAAGCTCAATAGCCTTCTTAAACCACCTTGATGATCGAAGGTACCGGCGATTCCTGGTTTCTGCTTTCGGATATGGTAAAGAAAAAAGAGGGTTTTCATCAACGATACCATGGTGGCTACATCCAAGCGTATGAAGGTTTTTAGGTTTGAAGATGTCGACTTTGGCATAAGACAACTTAGTGTATAAACTTCTATGTGTTGATGTTGTTCTTATCTGTCTATTTTGGTATTGTATATTTTATATTGTGTCTTATCTTTTATGTGGATAGGTTGGATTCAAAGATGTCATGTCATTTTCCTTGTTTTGGGAATCGTCTCATATTCCTTCTGGCCATCCGTGCTTCCCTCTAAGTGAGGATTGCTCTGATTATATGTGGGCTTTGATGTGGGCTTTGATGTTGTTGTCCCAAATTTGTCTAGGTAATTAGTGTTTGTAATCCTATTGTATCCAAATTTGGGATTGTTTTAATAGAATTCCACTATTTCAATATATATATGTAGTCAAAAATATTACCTTGCGCTTTTAGGCACATGATAAATTACATAGTTGTATTTATTTTTTTGAGATATTAAAAGCTATGTATTTTTTTAGGTTGACACTATTCAAGTCAAAGCTTTATTGAAATCTATCAAAATAAATCACAAATTGCATAATCCGAATATGTACCCCATCATCAGATAAATCATTAGTTGCATGACCCAAATATTTGTTCTCATAATAAGAGACAATTAATCTCAAAATAAAAAGAGAAAACACCCATATAAAACTTATAAAATATATTTGATGGAACTTAAATCCCCTTCATTAAAATGGATTGTGATGTGCACAACCACCGATATTAGTAGAGAATAAAAGTTTTATGTATTATATATATATATATATATATGTATGCATTGAAATATTAAATATGAATTTTTTTTATTGCTATTATATGTCCTTAAAATATATGTTAAAATGATCCAATATATATTTGACTCATATATGCCACGTATAATAATTTGCCAAAAACATATTTACGGTTTTTTTTTTTAATTTTAATAAACATATTTACAGTTTTATCAATGTAGTCTGTTAGCATGTCCTAAACGGCTGAAACATGTATTAAGAATTTTAAACTGTTTGTAAAGATGGAAAATTGCACAAACTTCCCCAAGTTTAGGCAATATTGCATGAAAAAAATAATGTTTTGGGTAAATTGCACAAACCCCTAACTTTATACCTAATTACACTCAATCCTGAACTTTTAAGTTAATTACATTAACTTCCCCTTCAACTGATTACCGTAAGTCAACAACAACAGATTTGCAATAACATTTTTGCCCTAATTAATTATTTATATTTTATTTTTCTAAATTCTAAAATTAATAATTAATACTTAAATCAATAAAATTTATCTTTAAAAAAATAGTTAAAGTCAATCAAAGTTATTTCAAAAAAAAAAAAAGACAGAAGAAAATAAGAAGAAGAAGAAGTTGTTCCATTAGAACTCTATCTCCAATCATCTGATCTTCTTCTTTTCAAGACAATTTATTCAAACAAAACATAACACAATTACAATTATAAGAAAAAGAAACTAAATATTACATCTCTTTGTTCTTAAATCAAATTTCAAAAAGAATCTCACAAATTAAGAAATTAATTAAAAACAAAACAAAACAAAACAAAACGAAACGAAAAGAAATTAAGTTCTGATAGGGAGAACCTCTACTACAAAGTAGAAACATAAACCTAAAACCAATTTCAATGCAATAGACCTTCAACGAATAAAGGCGTCCCTATTAAACCCAACTAAAACCTTAAGCTTGGAACCTTTCTCAAACCTCAAAATCCCCACCAAATTCCTAGTAGTACTAGCTCTTCTTCAAACCCTGCCAAATCCCTAACTTCATCTCTTCCATTCACTCTCAACTTTTCAAAAGACCAATTTACCCCTTTAACTTAATTGACTAATGGTTGTCAACCATCACTCAATGGTCTAATGGGGAGTTGGTGTCATTAAGCTAATATCTTAAGATAGAGTGCAATTTCATATAAAGTCAGGGACAATTTGTGCAATTTGCCCTAATTTTTTTCTAATGGCACAAATATTCCTTGAAATTCTTTGACTAATGGTTGAACTAACAATTGAGGAACTAATGTAAGGGTAAAATTATCTCATCAAACAAAATTACTTAATACCCTTAGCATGTTAAGATTGCCATTAGTTAAACGGTGATCAACGTGGTGAAAACCATGAACATGCACTTATACAGAAACTGACATCATTCATTCGTGATATTATGGTGATTATATGTCAAGGTAACTTTTGTGCACTTTTGTGCAATCAACTCCCATACAGATTGAAACTTTGCTTAAATTAAAAGCAAGTCTAACAATGTTAAAATTTTGTCAATGTTTGTTATCATCAAAGTAAAAAATAAATCTAGAGTTTTTATTTAAGTCTCTCTAGGACTTTCTCAACTCACAAAAGATTAGACAAAGTGACTAAAATGAGATTTATATATGCTTTGGAGACAAATTAATTGTTTTGGGAAAAAAAAAAAATCTCTCCTGTAAAAGGCATATTTTGTTGAGATAAGGAATCTTAACATATAAGAATAAAATAAAATGATACATGATACATTATAAAATAAAATAACACCACATGCAAACTAAGCTATAAAAGCTAAATAAAAACAAAGAGCGTTTTGTTCCGGGGTCGAGCCAACCAACCTAATGAATCTAGCTAACACTTTGTTCATCAATTTCTCCTTCATATTTTGTCAAGTCTGGGTATAGGCTTTGCTCTTTGAAAGCTAATATGCATGGTTTCTCATACACCTTTGTAGTTTCATCTTCGAGGAAATATCTTTGGAACCTTGATATATCAGCCAAGGTTAGAGTTTTTGTTTTTTTTCAAGGCTTCTAATGAATGGATTCCCTCCCTAGTTAATCTCTCTAGGTGAAAGGTTTCAATTAAGATGCTTTGTCCAGTTTTTCATCGTCTTCTAGAGACTACTTTTCCCATTCTTAGCAAATGTAAGTTTCTTATGGTTATTCGACAGGCTTGTCCCTTTATGGCTGTTGTTGGTAACTTGAATAGCATTGCTTTTGTTGTTGTCATGTCTCTTTGCAAGTATTGATCATGCCCCTTTGCAAGTATTTATGTCTCTTTGCAAGTGTAAATGTATTCTGATGGCAATATGTTGGTTTAGAAATGGTTATTCATGACTAGTAAGGAGCAGTTTTATTGTCTAATTTTCGGTACTTAACAATATAGGTGTCTCTCCTACAGTGGAAATAAGCTTGATTATTTCTAACGTTTTGAATTTCCAAGAGTCACATGAAGTCTTTGGTTTCTCAGAGTTGCTCTTGGCTTTCTCGTGTTCAAAATGTTGTTATTTAATAAATGGGTATGGCTAGCTTCTCGGTGATTACCCAATAAATTTATAACCGATGAATGACTTATAACTAAGGGAAAAATCATTTTAGTCCCTAACTTTTGGGAAATGATCAAATTTTTAACTATGTTTTTTAAAATGACAAAATGAACCTTAACTTTTCAGAAAAGTGTCAAATTAGTCCCTCTCATTGGTCAACTAACAGTCAAACCTAACAGAAAATGTTAAAAGACTAATTTAACCTTACACTCAAAAGGAAAAATCATTTTAGTCCCTAACTTTTGGTAAAAGATCAAATTTTTAACTACATTTTTTAAAAGGACAAAATGAACCTTAACTTTTTATAAAAGTATCAAATTAGTCTCTTTCATTGGTCAACTAACAGTCAAACCTAACAGAAAATATTAAAAGACTAATTTAACCTTACACTCAATTAAACCAAATAAAAAGACCATTATACCCCCAACTAAAGTTAAATATTACAGTAATATATAATTACCAAAATAACCTTAATACGCTTTTATATCATTTTCATAAAATTACATTTTTACCCTTGGACAATTTTTGTGTGTGCTCAACTTGGTCTGAGAGTCTTTATGTATATTCAAAATGCATCAAAATTTCTTAGCAGAACCCACAAAAAAATTAAAAGAAAAAAACCCAATAAACCAAAATTTATGATCTAAAAACCCTAACGGACTCATCTGAGTTGATGAAGACAATCACCGTTGCTCAAGAAGTTGACCGAACGGTGTCCGGGGTATAGGTTGACAATGGGCGAACGGGGTGCGATGTGAGCTTTGAAACGGGGTGGAGTGTTGTTGAGAGTGGTATGGGTAAACAGTGACTTTGTTTTTAGGGAAAAAAAATCATTTTAGTCTCTAACATTTTGGAAATGATCAAATTTAGGGGTATAATGGTCTTTTTATTTGTTTTAATTGAGTGAACCTTAATTTAGGGACTAATTTGACACTTTTCTGAAAAGTTAAGATTCATTTTGTCCTTTTAAAAAACATAGTTAAAAATTTGATTCTTTCCCAAAAGTTAGGGACTAAAATGATTTTTGTTTTAATTGAGTGTAAGGTTAAATTAGTCTTTTAACATTTTCTGTTAGGTTTGATTGTTAGTTGACCGATTAGAGTCACTAATTTGACACTTTTCTGAAAAATTAAGGTTCATTTTGCCCTTTTAAAAAGGAAAAACTTCATTTTAGTCCCTAAGGTTTTGCGAAATATCAAAATTTTAAACATCTATTGGAAACAGCTCTTTTAGTCCCTAACTTTTCCAAAACTCTTCAAAATAATCCAAATCAGTCGGATCAATTGACGGTCAAACCAACCATAAAAATTGAAAAGACTTAATTACCCTCAACACTCAAAATGACCATTTTGCCCATAGTAAAATCAAAATATTACATATTTTTTAATCCATTTTAAATGATTTTTATTATTTTATAAATTAAACAATAATTAAAAAATAAATAAAAACCCTAAAAATAAAAACTGATCTCATCTCTCCTTCTCTCTTTATCAAACTCAAATCTCTCTCCTCTATTTCTCTTTTCTCTCACCGTCTCCTTCTGGCGTCCCCTCCATCGCCGTCGACGAGCCGAACAACCACCGTCGAGACGCAACCTCCATCTCTGTCTTTCTCTCTCATCTTCTTCAATTTTTTTTTTTTTTTTTTTTTTGTGATGTTATGGATCTGGTTCTAGGTTCGATCGAACCCAGAACCAGATGTTGTGGATCTGGTTCTGGGTTCGCATCGAACCCAGAACCAGAGGTTTCTAGGTTCGAACCCAGAAACAAAGGTTTCTGGGTTCGATCGAACCCAGAAACCTTTGTGAACCCAGAAGCCTGTTTCTGGGTTCGTATAAACAGGCTTCTGGGTTCGATTCGAACCCAGAAACAGAGGTTTCTGGGTTCCATCGAACCCAGAAACAAAGGTTTCTGGGTTCGATGCGAACCCAGAACCCTCTGGTTCTGGGTTCGATCGAACCCAAAACCCTCTGGTTCTGGGTTCGATCGAACCCAGAACCTCTTTGTTTTTGGGTTCGATGTGAACCCAGAACCCTCTGGTTCTGGGTTCGATCGAACCCAGAAATCTTAATTTTTTTTTTTCATAATTTCATATTTTTTCATTTTAATTAACTAATTAATTTATTTTTTTATTTTTTTAAAATCATAACCGTCCACGTGTCATAATCTTAATGTTTTACACGAAAAGACCATTTTACCCTTCTTGTTTAAATTATTTGTAACCGTTGATCAACAGTTGACTAACGGTTTGGACTATTTTAAAGAGTTTTGGAAAAGTTAGGGACTAAAAGAGCTATTTCCAATAGATGTTTAAAATTCTGATATTTCGTCAAACCTCAGGGACTAAAATGAAGTTTCCCCTTTTAAAAAACATAATTTTTTAATTTGATCATTTCCCAAAAGTTAGGGACTAAAATGATTTTTTCCCAATAAATTTATAACCAATGAATGACTTATAACTAATCCAATAATTATTATTAAATAATCTTATGAATTATTAAATAACTATATTAATTCCTACATTTAACTTTTATTATTATTATTATTTTTTTTAATTTATCAATAAAAAATAGAAAGAATATCAACAGACTTCTTCCTTTTTATACGTATTTTTCACTCAAACTTCTTCTTCAGCTTTTCTACAAATCTTACAAGACTAAGACGTTTTAACCCTATTGCGATTAGGCTACAATATCTTCTTCAGTTTTTCTACCAGGCACAGTTTGTGGCTATATCTTGCAACCATATCTTTCTAGACTTAAAAGCACAACATCTTGTGGACAAATAGAAGTAACAAATAGGTAAACTTATAATATTAATTTTGCATTATTTAAATATCTATTATTTACATTTTTTATCGATTGAAATACCAAAATATTACAAAAATAAGACCTGAAAGGCTCTTAAAATCTTCCGTTAATTGAGGCATTTAAATGATACCACAGTGAACATTAGAATACATACCTATCGAATTGGAGATTTTAACGGCCTTTGAGGTCCACTTTTTATAATGTCTTGGTGTTTCAATTGATAGATACCAAAAAAAATAATAATAATAATAATAATAATAATAAAAGAGGCAGCATGCAAATAGTATTTAAATAATGCAAAGACAGTATCATAGATTTCTATTTGTTAGCTCTGTTTGTACAAAATGTTTTGCCTTTTAACTCTGAAAAGATATGGTTGCTAGGTATATCCATAAACTCTGTATAGAAGAAGATATGATAGCCAAATTGTAATAAAATTAATAAGTATGAGTTGGGTAAGATTTGTAGAAAAGCTCAAGAAGAAGTTTGAGTAAAAATCATATAAAAAGAAAGAAGTTTGTTGATATTATCCCTCTAGTTTTTATTGATAAATTAATAATAATAATAATGATAACAATAATAATAATTACTTGCAGGAAACTGGATTAATAGATTGTCAATAGGTTACCAACTAACACAACTTAATAATTTACAAAATTTTTCAATTACAACTTTTGAATTGAATTGATTGTAAATCATTCAAGGGTTATAAATTTATTAGATAACCTTACCCAAACCAATAAATTAACTAGTAACTCTCACTTATCTAGTAACTCTCACTTATCGCAATCTAAGTCTTTAAAATTAGAAAAGCTATTTTGACAAATAGAGAGGCTCTCTAAAAGTACATTTAATAATATTGATATACACTTGAACAATACAAACAGAGGTATACATTTTGTTAAAATATCTTGAAAAACTTTTTCTAATAAGATTACAAATTTATTCGCATATTTTTTTAAAAAAAAAAAGGCTAATTTGTTTTAATATAATTATAATATGATGAGCATTCGAATTAAATAATATAGAGAAAATGAATAGAAGATATTAAAAAATTAAGAATAAAATCAATTAAAACAAGTCTAAGAGAGAGAGAAAGAGAAAAATATAGTTTTAGCTAGAGAAGAGAAAACCAAAATAATAAATGACGACTTAAAAGTAAGTTTTCAATATAATGTCAAATGAAATGCTTTCAATTTAAATTAAAACACAAGTATAAGAATCCTACCACTCAATATGGCAACAATATTATGGAAATAATAATCTAAGTTTGAATTATTAATTTATTATATCATAAACGATATTCAAAGGACACAAAAAAAAAAAAGACATAGAATCCAAATCTATACTAATTCGATGTACTAAAATTGTATACCAAACGCCCTATTTTGACTGAATCTAAGTATAATTGAAACTTGAATAGAGAAAAATTTATATTTTATTAATTAAATTTTTTTCTTTTTCTTTTTTGGCCTTTATATGAACAAATAAGGGCCAGTTAACATATGTGTCATTGTCAATATATATTGGATAAGTAATTAAGGTCCAACAAGTATGGCTCAGTCATCATCCTTATAAAAAAAAAATAACAGGGTCATAAACAGTTCATTTTTTCCTTCAAAACTGCAGTCAGTAAATGTATATAAAAAATAAAAACTATAAAATAAAAAATTATGATCGTTTTAAATAACATACATTAATAAATTCACATTTTTATACCTAATGCAATTTGGAATACTAAGAATGCATTCAAAAATACTTGAAAATTGTTTACGAATTGCAAACCAAACACCCTGTTAATAATTCCGAAACATCTATGTCAAATAACAGTCTCCAATTCCATAAGTTACAGGATGTTTCAATCCTAATCAATCTGTACAAAATAATAATATTATGATACATGAAGAACGCTGTGCAGCAGAGTTTCAACTAACCTATATAAGAAGTTTTAAATAAGAATAATAATTATATTGCAATTCAATGACCAAATTTGTATGCTCATGAATCAAGATTCGAGTATAATCAATCATAAATCGGAAGAATCTTACCATCATATGTGCAAGAGAAAGCTCAAACAATATAGCTTTGCTTTGAATCCTTTCGACCACGCTTTCTTCTTGGGTTGGCACTGATCATACAAGAGAAAGCATTGACAAGCTCAGAATCCTCTTCGGTTATTAATATTTTAGCTGCACTTGGGTCTGCAAGCAGGAGCTTTGCCACAAGGTATCCAGCAATTGACCAGGTCTGGAACAGGCGTGCTTGTTTCCCGATGAACCTTGCTCTTTTGGTGTCATAATATTCAGCCCACTTGTCCCTTGATATTCGTCTCTCAGCAACCTGAACAGCCCTTGCAGCAATTTCAGGTCTGTTCATCTTTATGCATGCAACGGTGAGCTGCAAATGCCACTTCAATTAGTTAAAATTATATATTTAAGATATTAGCAGGACAATAATGTTATACTCAATTAATTATGGTCCACAAAGGCCGCAAACATTCTCAGTTGTGCAATCAGGTCAGTGCTGTTCAGAAAAGATCCAATAATAGGCTGACATCCTAAACATTTGCATGGTCAATGCAGATATGAAATAGGTTGGACATTATCAAAATAACCCAATGCAAAGGTTTCCAAAATAAACGCTAACATGGCATTTACAATAGACCACAATATTAAGGTATTGACATTTGCCTCACTTTAATTTTAACATTTAATTTTGTTTTCTCTGGGGAAATTATAAGATGTATCTACCATCCAACTATGCCACCATGACTAACCTGCCAGAGAAGAGTCGGCCAGGAACCAGCATTGTGATAGGACCAAGGCCTACATCAAAACAAGTAAACCGAGAAATGATGAGCAGATGAGAATGTTCAGTGGATGGAAGAAGATAACAAAAAAAGTGACAACATAAAGCTAGATATATTACGTATTCTTAGGATCACTGCCAGTGATGATCTGCCACTCCTGACCTTCAAGAGCAGGATAACATATCTTGAATGGCATGTCTGCTACTAAATCTGCCCACTTGGTATCGATGAGATCCAATATAGCATGTGACTGGTTAGTTGTTGCAAGACTGCTTACTACAGACCACAAGTTTCCTAGAGAGAAGAATCGAAAATCCATGTGAGCTGGTTGCAAGTTTCCAATTAGATAGCCACCTTTATTGGGCATCCATTCCACCAACCAAGGAGAAATCTGATCCGGGTATATGTTGAATTTATTGACAGCATCATATGAGTACTCTTCAGTCTTGTAACGATAAATTTCATTCAGCTTCCTCAAATCAATCCAATAGTACTCTCTAATATGAAAGGAAAGAGCTACCAAACGATTGTTCAGTGCTCGGATAAGATCAGCTGATCCATCCTCTGGAGCAAGCATTTCACGTGCACAAAGTAATGCTGAATAAAAAAGTGCCTACAAGATAGAAACATCATATCAAATTAGCTACATTCTGATTGTCTTAAAAGAAAACAAGAGCTAACGAAAAGAGGAAAAGTGCAAGTAGGAACAAATTGACTGGTTCAAAAACAATCAATGTTCCACTGCAAGTGGGCAACAAATAAGATGATAAACAAAAGCCACATAGGTTTTCTAAAGCACATACAAACCCATCTTCTGGCACTTCCATTATCGACGATCAACTATCAATAATACATCCAATATTGCTGACCAAGGAAAGAAAAGGAAAAAAAAAAAAGGAAAAGGCAACCTTGTTGATACAATTTATTCCTCAAGTCTTATCAAGCTTGAAATAAGAAAGGAAAGTAAACAACAAAGCTGAAGCATTTGTCTGAAACCTTTGCCCTAATTTCTAGGTCCTTACAATTTCATGAAATTCTTTTTCTCAACGCCATTCAGAACCTTGTCCCCAGTCACCAATCATTTCATTAGGATGGTAAATGAACATATCTCCATGTATATAACCACTCATATTTTCCACAAGTGGCCACCAACCCACATCAATGAATGCTCTATCATAATTTATCCAATGAAAAAACTAGTGTATCTCCTTCAAGGTTCCAAAACCTTCTTCATTGGTCCAGATTTTTCATAACAGCTGTATTTTCTCTAGTCCATCCCCTAATGCAGATGTATAGTTATGCTATATCTGAGATCCTGCATGACTTACAGTTGGAGAAAGGCAACTTGTTCTTTTCGTGCATCAGTTCAGTGGGTCCTGTAGAGGTGTGGAAACAGGAATAGGTATTGTTACAGGTTGAAGCGGACATGGATGGAAGTTAGCAGTTAACTAAGGTTGTATAGGGATGGCAATGACAGCTGGTGCAGGCCTTGGTTGATGGTAGACAGGAACTATGATCAGTTGGTTAAGAGCAAAGTTTTTGTTCTGTACGTTTCAATGGTCTGGCAGGAAGGTATTTAGTCTCCATGGACAAGACAAGATCATTAGATTCTCCCTTCCACAGAAAAACTGTATCTGGTTTTTTATCAATCAGAATAATGAATTGATCTGCTAAGCAATCACAAAACCAGATACTCAAACCAAGATCTTTCATTATCAACGGTCAATTCTAATTTCTTCTCCTACCAGTTTATGAAACCTGTACTTCTTAGTTCTTACACTTATGCTATTAAGTTAATGCTCTAAAGTCTCTTTTCTCTCAATTTTCAAAGGTTAGTGAGTCAGTATTTTCCAACTATCTACCTATGATTTTCCTTCTCTTACTAAACAATTACAATGTAACCACCAATAAGATTAGGTATCGTACGATAATAGTGACAACAGACATAACAAGAATCTCCACACAATCAATAGAACGAAAACGATTATCACTTTGTCACCTCTTTTCTTCCATATATATTCCTTGATATGTCTATCTCTATTCATGATCATATTTCCTCATCACTTTTAAGAGTAATCTCAGAAGCAAATTTTTAAGAATGAGATGAGCCTTTATTTACCTGGATTTCAAGAGGGTGACCATGAATTCCCATTCGTCGATCTACCATGCAAGAACCATCAGTCACCAATAACGTCGGGAACATGTCAAAACCATCAGCAAGACATAACCTCAAAATCATCTTAATCCCAGTTTGCACATCAACTCTCTCCTGAACTGAGAGATCACCAGAGCATTTACCATATGCCCGTAATAATATAATCCACCACAGTCCTAAAATGTACAAAGAAAAATTCATAGGCTTAGATGTTAACTGCAATCTTCTTGCTTCAGAGAGAAATTTGTTAAACTGAAAATCTTACCAGAATCAACAGGTGCAACACGACCAATTGCTGCCTCCCCAAAATCAGGATCCAGTACTTCTTCTGTTGCAGAATCATCACCATCCAGAGGAACCGTGCGCACCTTAAAACTAGCAGGCATCAACCCCTGACCAGGACTATGACAGTCGATTGTTTTCTCCCAGCTCTACAATATAAGCAATTATGTAAAATTTATAACATAACAATTGTAAATAAATCAAATAACCATCTTTTGAGATATAATTAAACCATCATTCATGCATGTCATATTGCAGAAATTGCAACAAAATTATTATTTTTTTTTTATAGGAACAATAAAAATATTATTAAGATGGGCAAAGAGACAGATATGTAACAAGTTGCATGCAGATTATTAGCAAACAATGCCTTCTTGTTGATTAAATGAAAAAATAGCTTACAAAAGCACACAACAGCACAGGCAGGAACATTCATGTATTCACAAATACAGTGACATGTAAAAACTTGTATCACATTTATGATGATTCACAAGGGACATTTGATCACATGATTGCAATATTTAAAAATTCTGCATTTTATTGCAATATGATAAAACATTATTTCTTTATTTCAAAGAAGAAACAGATGCAAATAAGCATATGTATTGAACAACAGCATTTAATCAATAGCATGTAAACCATTCTTCAACTTTTACAGAATATCAAAGTTACATCTGAAAGTGAACTTTGCAATGGCATATGCACTATGAATCGTAAGGAACAACTGCAATCAATGACTTGTTGCATCCGCTAAAGTAAATAGCATAATAGATGTTAAAAACATATATAATGACACAAAACAAGCTTTCAGAATGATATAATTTTAACAGAAATTAAAAAAATTATGAAAAAGATATTGACATGAAAAGATCTTACACAATTGCTTGCCTGATAATTAAGCATGAATATGTTATTTGCAGCTTTTCAAGGATCTTAATCATGAAAATCATCAATTCAGGTATCACTGCATCATTCAAATTATGTATAATATGGTATGAAATGGCAAACACATTTGAAAGCACTTCAAGCACAAAAGAAACTTTAAGAACAAAGCAGTAAGAAGAAAATTATAGCACATGAAATGTGTTCAAGAAATGCGTCACTCGGTATTATTTTACTGGGACTCAAGAATTGGAAAAAAAAACAAATTAGACAGGTTTTTTCAAATAAGTAATATCACGACTGAATAATCAGCAAAATCATACAATTATGTTACCTGCAGCTGAAGCGTATGGAGGATGAAATTTCGAACAATGTCATACTCCCCCTTCAAAAGAAAAGCTATACCAGAAGGTATGAAGTCACGAATGAAGACCTGATCATAATTTAGCACATTGGAACTAGTAGGATCATTGGCAGCGATTGTTCCAATTGGACTTCTGCAATAATAAACTATAGAATCGCGAAGTAGGTCCCATGCTTCATCCTCAATAGAATCGACACTAGCCTTGTGCACAGTCTCTTTACTTGTACCGACCACACCATTAGATGTCAAACCCTTCTTTTCCTGTTCGAACTGCTGAACACCTTCGAACTCCAAAATATTTGTAGTATTTGTTCCACCATTTAGATTTAATTTATTTGCACTGTCAACAAACCATGTCCTGTTTCCATCTTCCGCTGTCAACCCACTTACACTTTCAGCCTGTTGGCATTTGCAACTCAGAAGTTGCAATCTATTAACAGCTGTATCTCCAAAAACCCCACAGCATAATCCTTTTAACTGTTCAGATCCTATATGACTATGTAGCATAATTGAGCACCTCCAAAATTTCATATACTTAAAAGTTCTTTTCTTCATACATTTATAGCGGAATCTAGAAGGGTATGTACAATCGACATTGCGAAAACACATGTCAGAAGTAAGAAGCCGAGGACCAGCCCCAGATAAACTTTGAAGAGCCATCTCGGAAGTTCCCATTGACATAATGTTTGTCAAATGAATGAATTATATTAGACTTCAAGTCCACTTAAAAGAAATTCAATGCCCCTGCTTCAAATGGGAAACACACCTGAAATCAAAGAAATACTTAATTCTTCACAAACACTTCAATAATGCAAAGTCATTGAAATAATAGATTTACTCATCAATGCAATGAAAAACAGAATTACCGGATCAAATTATATATGTCCTCCACATTTTTTTTAAAAAGTCGACACCAAATGAGTTAAAAGTCTATCAAGACTTGTCAATCACTACTTGTACAGCCCATATACCATAAACCTACTCTCATAATCTGCAAATAACAACTCCATAATAAAAGGAACAGACTACCTACACAAGCCTGTAAAATGCGTTTGGTGGAAATTAAACCCCTATCACCTAGAGAATGAGAAGATGCACAACCACCTGTGCTTGAAGGCGAGATGCATAAATGCCCTCCACTTGTCAATACAAAAACAAAAGGCATAAAAAGGAACTTGTATGATCAACCAACAAAAGTCTTATCTTTTTTCCTTTTGTTATGCTCAGTTTCCTCAGAAACCAAACAAAAGATTACACTTTCAACTCATCAAACTAATCATGCAAATAAAAATCAAGAAACTACCCATAATTCCTCACAAACCACATCATTACATAGCAACCAAGATTACAACATATCCAACCGATAGAAAGCAGCAAGACTAGGATCATTATAATATACAAAAGTAAGCAAAAGCAGAAACACAGACAAATAAAAAGAAAAAAACCCCAGAAGAGAAAGCAATCAAGGAGGAAACCTGAAGATTATGTGGGTGTGAGACGAATGAGAAATCACAACAGCATTGCACTACCTACACGCCTCTTCTCTTGTCCGTCTTCAATTAACAATCCATCTACCATTCTTTTCATTTTACATGAATTTTAATTTATTAGTTTTCAAAAATAAATAAATACACTTTTTCGTGGGCTGTTATGATTATTATTAATTTATTGTTATTATTATTTTGGGTTATCATTTTTTTTTTTTTTTTTTTTTTTTTTTTTTTTTTTTGCGGTTACGTGGGCTCTCATTGTTACCAGGAGAAGAACAACACCTTTTCGTCTAGACTCTAGACTGGGTCGAGTTTCCACAAACAAGCGCGTGAACCCAAACTTAGAGATAATTCTAATTTTCCTCTTTAGTTTAGTATAATAGTTAAAAAACTTCTAATTTTAGAAATCACTAAAAATCATATATAATTTATGAAGATAGTCAAAAAATCCCTAATGTTTATAAAAATAATCAAAAAAACCTCTACCGTCAACTTAGATGTTAAAAATCAATGTTTGATCATTAACTAAAAAGAGAAAAACCGTCATTTTATTATAACATAAGTTAAAAAAAAATTAATAATCAGATCTTTACTAACTATATTAAAATGGACGATAGAGATTAATTTTAAAAAATTAAAAAATTAAAATAAAATCATAATAAAATTAAATAAAAAAACTACTAGGATAGTGGAGATCAATTAATTAAAAAAAAAAAAACTTTTTTCAACGGAATCTCCATGATTCTCTCTCTCTCTCTCTCTTTTTCTCTCTCTCTTTTTTTGTTCTTCTTCTTCTTCTTCTTCTCTTCTTCTTTTTCCTCTTCTTTTTTTTCTCTTCATCGCAAACCAATCATTATTGAACCCAAATGAATATCTAGATTCGATAATGAACCCAGATGAACATTTGGGTTCGATGATAATCATCAAACTCATCTAGGTTCGATGACGAACCGAAAATCTAAGCTGGGTTCAATGATAAAGCCAGATGAAAAACATTTGGATTCAAGATGAACCCAGCTTAAAACCATATGTTTTTCATATGGGTTCATCATCGAACCTAGATGATGAACTCAAATGAAATCTAGGTTCAATTCAAACCAGATATTCAAATCATCTAGGTTTAATGTGTTGTTTCTCATTAAGGTGCTTGTGTTGATGATTGGTGCATCTCTGTTTTGTGTTTGATTTTGCAGATATTTTCTAGGGTCTTAAAGGTCATAAGGTATTATTTTTAGAGATGTGTGAGTTCAATTAGCTAACTATTGGCTTTGATTTTGGAATTTTTGAGTAGTCCATTATGGGTTTGAAACGAGTGGATGATTAATGATGTTTGCAAATTGGGTTAATGAGTTATAGTTGGGTGTTTAAAGACGATGAGTGTATTTTCATCAATTTTTTTTTTATATATTTCATTTTTATTTTTATTTTGCTTTGTTAATTTTTTTCTTCAAATGGGCAATTTCATCTTTTCGTGTACTATCATTGTCAAAGTCAAATGTTCACTAATATTCACTAACATAGATAACAGAATGGATCCCATGAAATTTATCTAAACTATAGAGGGTAATTAGCGATTAGGTAAAATAACAATGGAATATTAGAATTATCCCCAAAACTTATCCAAATTTATACTTTTATCCCTAGTTATTAGGAAAAATTGCACTAACTTCCTAAAAAAATACACTAACTTCCTATCTATTATCATCTTTTGCACATCCAAGTAAAATCCCCCAATTTATATCATATGTTATATAAACAAACATATTTCTCTTTTACTATGTATATTACTTCTTTTACATAAATAAATAAATAATATATATATATATAGTTAGGGATAGACAAAAACACTGAAACTAGTCGAACCTGAAAATGTCGATTTTCAATTTGACTTCTAGTTGAGTAGGTTTTAGATGTGAAAACCCTTTTTTTGGTTTCAGACCGGTTTTGGGTCGACAAAACCGACCCTACCTAAAATTGACTTTAAAAAAACTCCAAATGTAAAAGCCTCACAAATCCTAAACACACATAGACATTACCACGCAAACCCTTACACTCTCACTATCATCTCATCTCTCATATTTCATCTCTCTTTATTCATCAAACTTCTCAACCCCACTCTTCCAAGTGAAGTACAAATTCTATTTTTGGTTTTGTCTTTGGTTTAGGTCAATAAATATGGTGATGTTGGCGGTCATGGCAGCATCAATGATGGGTGAGTTCATCTCTTTATTGCTTATGCAAGGCAAGATGCTTGGTAGCAAGGCTGGATGAAGAGTTTACTATAAAACGCTCAGGAGAATAGCAGAGAATAGGTTGTGCGCTCTCCACCCTGGCGCATTAATAGGTCTTATTTTAGTGGTTTCGATTCGTTGGCATTTTTGTCATAATTGATTAGATATTTTACGTGTAGGAATTGAATCACAATTTATATTCTTTTCCATTTTTGTCTCTCTTGTATCTTCTTTGTTTAAAGTTAAAAAAAAAAAAAAATTGTTTTATTTAAGTTGTTGTGGTCTCTCTTTGGTTCTGTCTTTTGTTTATGCATTTTGGTTTTTGGATTTGGTGACTGAACTGTAAAATCATAAACTTGAATTTCATGATGAAGTGTTAAAATGGGTGTGAAACCGATGCAAACTTATTAGACCGAACTAAACCGAACTAAACCGACCCTAGTTGGTTTAGTTCGATTTTCCTTTATAATTCGGGTAGGGTCAATTTTTCATTTGAAAAACCATGTGTTATTAATCTTAGGTTGGTTTTGGCCAAAACCAACCCGACCCATCCCCATCCCAACCTATGTACACCCTTATATATAGTCATTTTCTCCTTCATGTATACACCTTTAGAGTCACTAGTAACTGTCTCTTGCTTCTCTATATTTGAAAAAGATTAATGGGTGTGTGGCCCATTGCTTCTCCATCTCCTTTGCCCTATATGTTCTTGTCCTTTAAGGAAAATGAAGAAAAGAGATACTTAAAGCAATGTTTGTTTCATAGGATTTAAGATAGGATTGGAAAAAAATTTTTCTCTATCCCACGTAATTCGTCGTTTGGGTTTAGGAAGGGAGGGGATATTTCCCCTTCTTAGACCCAACTCTAAGGCAGGAAATGGAATCCCACTCAACTAGTGGATTTCCAAATCCTGTCTTGGTAGGAATCCATTCAACCCTTCCTTTCTTTCTTTTATCGTCTCTCTCTCTCTCCTCATTTGGTGGCCCACTATCTTTCTATCTTGGCTTTATTTGGGTTTTGGGTTCGATCATGTTCTCCTAATCAACCCTCTCCCTCTCTTTTTTTCTCTCACCGTCTCTCTTTCTCACCTCACTTGGTGGTCCATCGTCTATTTGTCTTAGATATGTCTGGGTTTTGGGTTCGATCATGCTCTCCCATTCAGCCCTTTCCATCTCTTTCTTTCTTCTTACCGTCTCTCTGCCCTGGTTATATCTGGGTTTTGGGTTCAATCATGTTCTTCTATTCAACTCTCTTCTTTTCTTTTCTTTTTTTTCTGCCTTGGCTATGTCTAGATTTTGGGTTTGATTATTGAACCCAGAACATGAGATTCTGGGTTCAATCAAACCCAGAACTATCTGTTCTGGCTTCGATTGAACCTAAAATCAAAGATGGGTTCGATTAACCATTTGATGTTGGTTTGGAGGAGACGGAGAAAAAAAATAATAAGAGTCAATAGAGAGAAGAAATTGAAAAGGAAAAAAGAGAAGAAGATGATAGATATGTATGTCGTTAGGTCTATTGGATTTTTATGGATATACTCTGGTTCAAATATATATATTTTTTAGGTTGGGTCTCGTTCGACTATGTATGTATGTGGTTGATTGCTTTTTGTTTCGTTTTCCTCATTGTGTGGTTGATTTAGATTTCTAAGTGTGGTGAATGAAGATGATGACTAATTTTTTACTATGTCAATAATGGATGAAGATGAATTTGATAGAGATTAACCCAGATTAAATCTCATTTTTTTTCTTCTTTTTTTAGATTTTTTAAAGATTTTCTTAAATTAATTTTAATTTAGGTTATATAATAAAATATTTAAATTAATTTTATCCCAATCTAATTTCAACTTACATAAAATATAATATGATATAATTTTAATGCAATTTGAAGTTCTATTAAATATGAGACAATAATTTTAATCAAATCCAATCCAATCTCAATCCCTTCTAATCACATTCTTAGTTTCAATCTCAATCCCACATACAAATATAACCAAAGTCTCTAGGATTTGTAACTAGATTGCTATTATAAAAAGGTCTTCAGTTAGGTAAAAATGTCCATATAGTTGTGTTTTGAGGTTTACTTGTAAGAAAATATTTGTTAATTTGTTAAATTTTTATAATGTATATCTCTAGTAGAATATATGAATTAATATAAGGTTAATTGTAATAATAAACCTTGCAATTTTTGCAAAGGCTTGATATTCAACAAACCAACATAATAATTGCAGACCTCTTGCAAATAGTCATTTCCATCCAATTTAACTATTGGTCATTGGTTTTCAATAAAGAGTCAAAAGTGCCCTTATAAGTCTTATTTACCTTTTACTTTTTATTCAATTTAAATTAGTTATAATAATTAAATAATAAAAATAATCAATAAATTTTATTTTTTTTTAAATAATCTATAATTTTATTATTGAAAATCTATAATCAATTTTTAATACCAAAATCAAACTTTTTTGAAAAAAAAAATAGAACTTTAAATTTTTAGGTCATATGTCGCCACCTTCGGTAGCCAATGACCTTGGCAACAAAGGGTCGTGAGCATCCTCCCACGTAGATGGAGAAGACACGTCGTCTCCTCCATTTACAAAATGAGGCATCATGCCTTCTCTATCTCCATTGCAAATGGAAGAAACATTATTCCCCTCTATCGACCTAGTGGAACGTGGCCTCTTCCCAATCATTAGAGGTCGTGATGCCTCCTTTTAGAAGGAGACTCATAACCTTCTCTATTTGTGAGGAGGAGGCCTCTTCCATTTGTAGGATAGAAGATGTTGTGAACCTTTTCACACTAGAGTAGCCATCGACCAATGCCAATGGCTTGCCTATTTTTATTTATTTATTTATTTGTTAAAATTCCTTGACCATTTAGTCAATCATTAAAAATTGCAAAAGTTGACAAATGTAGTGGAAGGTTGTTGCAATTGAGTAGATTTGTTGAATATTAAACTTGAAGGGTTAATTGCACTAAAATAATCTATTTTAAACCAACAACAATTATTAAATAATAAATATATCAATAAAAGGATACACTGATGTTTATCAATTTAAAAATAAAAAGAAATCTTGATAGAGTTAAAGAGTTTTTTTTATTTTGATACAAGTGAAAGAGTTTCTTTGACATTGAAAAAAATAGATGGATGACAAAGTTTGGAGAATCTAATGGAAGAAAACCAATGTAGAAGATGATGAAACAATACACTCCATCAGAGACAAAGATGGAGCTCTATCCCGGTGGAAAGTTCTTCATCAAAAATGGTACAAGACCAAGCAAGGAGACAATGGTACGGTGCAATGGCCCAATTCAAGATGAAGAGTAGGATTGTGGTGCGACTAGATTGAGCAATAGTTGAGAACCAATAAACCGAGAAGAACCAGTAAACTACAGCACTGGAGACACGGTGGTGCGATAACAATAGTGGACAAAGGCAGCGGCTGACTCTGTTTTGTAGTGCGAGCAAATTCAGACCAGATCCATCTCTAATGAATATTTTTTTTTTTTAAAAAAAAAAAAAAAAGATTTATTTGTGATTTTTGAGTTGGAAGGCATTTGTAATTTTTTATCTTTAAAAAAGATTGATATTTTTGTGCTTGTAATGGATTAAAGTAAAGGAGTTGTGACTTAAGAGAACATCTAGGTGTTTTGTGAAAAATATATTTGGGTTTCCAAGAAAAGGAGATTTAGATTTTAAAGGATGAGAAGCAAATATCTAAGTTTTCTAGAATGAGGAAAGCAAAGATTTAGGTTTTTCATGGATGAGATTTGAGAAAGAAATGTCAGATTCACCATCTGATGAGAGAAATATCTGAGCTTTCTAGAATGAAGTGATTAATTGGTGAATTTTAACTTCAAAGGTTGTTTGTGAATTTTCGTTTCAAATTTTAACTAAAAAATATGAAGATCAGATTTAGGTTTTGGTGAAGAGTTCTATCTGAGTTTTTAGCGGTTTGAATGAAGAGTTTGTGTTCGAGGAAGAGAAGATAAGATGAAATATGGAAGATGAATTTCTACCATCATTCAACGGATGAGGTTCAGCCTCCATCTTATCTAATACATATTTTTTCCTTTTTTTTTAATTTAATTTATATTAAATAAATTTTTAATTATTTATTTAATAAAATGATATTTTGTTTGTAGCTTAATTGACAGTCTTACTCTCTATTAGTTAGTCAACCGTTAGTTTTAACAGATATTGACTAACCTAATAAGGGGCTATAGTAATTGTAGAAATTTACTGAATATTAAGCCTTTAAGGAAAAACTCAGGATATGTTAGCGTAATTAACCCAACTTTTAAAGAAAACCTCAAGGCATGTAATTGCAATTAACCTCTTAATATATTAAAAGTTTAAAATAATAATAAAATATAAATATTGATTTTTGTTATTGATTTTAATTTTAAAAAATCGAAATAGTTTCTTATACATAAATTTTGTATCACCATATGGTAGAGCTACACATATTTTAACCTACAACAAGGTTACACCATTCTATTGATTCTCCCTTAAAAAGATATACATACCATCTCAAGAAACTGATTACATAAAAATAAAAATATTTACTTGCAAAATTAATACCCAACATGTCAAATAAATGTTAAGACTTACCAAGATCACTATTTTTTTTTCTTAAATATTACATGAAATTCAAAATTTTTAGGATGAAAAACACGAGAAATTATTATTAAATTAACCTCGTATTGCCTTCAAAATCACTATTTGATACCTACTTCTATTATATAAAAAAGTTAATCCACTCGCACAATTACATAATTTTATTAAATAATAATATATTACTATTTACATACTCTAAATATCACTGTCACCTGAATTTGCATAATCACTTAAGGGTTGACTATTGAAGTGTTTTCTTATTTTCCGAGGTTGCTGATGTTATGATAATATTATTAAATGAAAAAAAAAAAAAATTGAAAGAAACAAAGTGAAAATGATTGGGTCAATTGGTAGCCAGCCCAGGCATGACTGATGACGTGTTTTTGCGGGGACAGAGGAGCCACGTGGCCACGTAACAACCATGTCTTTGCAGCAAAAGTTCAGGCTAAGACATTGACCATGCGTGCACTCACCAAACTCTTCCCTTTTAACCTGCGGTTCTCAACAACTTGGCATCGTGTATCGGACTTATCACTTGAGATAAACATGAGGTACAGCTGACAAGAGACCTAGAAACTCTTGGTCTCTCTCAACCCAAGAACAAACTCAAATCAACATAACAAGTAACAAATCAATATATTATCCACATATCATAACTCAACCCAAGCAAATCACAAAGCCACTAACAACATTCTTCATCAATATTACAAAAAATTGAAAATTAAAAAAAAAAAAAATGGAGATGGCTTTGTTTATGGCTTTGTTTGGTCTCTAGCGATGAAGACTAGAAATCTTGTCTCTAACGCTTAGACTCCAGTAATAGAAACTAGATTTATAGTCTCCATTGGATGGAGACCAGGTCTTCATCGCATGCAGACGAGTCTTCATACGATGGAGATCATGTCTCCGTCTGATGGAGACTAGATTCTCTATTTTTTCGAAGTCGTATATCTCTTAAGTTATTTGCAACTTTTTTATATATTTTTATTTTTTAATTTTTTAATAAAAATTAAAAATAATAATTATTATTTTATTAATTAAAAATATTATTTTTATTAAAATATTTATTACCTATACATTGATCATTTTACCCTTATTAATGTGTATTTAATGATAATTAACAAATAGCTGACTAACGGCATGATATATTCATATTTAATTTTATTTCAATTTTTAAAAGTTCATTTAATTTTTATTCAAGACACATGTTTATATATTAGAGGCACATGTGGCGTATACTTATTTAAATATCAAAATGCCTCTTCAACAGTAAGTTTGACTAACAATCAACTTATTAAAAGACTAATTTGATCAATTTTTAGAATTTTAAAGATGGTAGGGATAACAGATGAATTTTATCAAAATTTAGATATTAAAATAAAATTTTTCCTAAAGACTGTGGTTCCGCCCCTCCCTGCCAATCAAAAAGAGTTGCTTGGAAAACGATTTTTAACTACTTTTGACTTTTTCACTAATTACAACAAAGGCATATGGCTGCTGGCTGCGAATGCATACTAGAACGGAGAGTTGGGCCATCAGCTAAACATTTATTGTTCAATTTGTATCCAAGGTCTCTTAAAGATGAGGATTATATTTTCATGCGATTTGAGCCCTTTTTCTTTTTTTTTTTTTTCGATCATGAGAGTTTAATTTCGGACCATATTTTAAATGCTCTGATTTAAAATATTCGATAAAATTACACAGAATATATAATATTTGTGTAATAATAAAAATAAAAATTGCAATTTATACTTTGAAAAGTAAATTATTATTTAAAAAAATACATTTTACATTTACTTTTTGCGGTTTGATTTGAAAAATGTAGGTTTTTTATTTTTTATTTTTGAGCTTTGGAAAATGTAGTTGTACTAGTTTCAATCTTCAACAACTTTGAAGTTTGAGATAGCGTGACATCCTTTTAATTGAATTTGTAAGATAGTATACGTAGGATATGGTCCTGTGGAAGGACTTTACATAATTATGTGCATGGTTATGTTACTATTCAGCATTTGCATAGTTATTGGGTGACTATTGATAATGATATGCAGGGTTATGTTACTATTCAGTATTTGTATAGTTATTGGGTGATTATTGATCGTTAAATTTAAGTTCAAAGATTCATAAAAAACTTCATGAATAAATCTGTTTTACCATCTTTACCAAAAAAAAAAAAAAAAAAAATCTCTTTTACAATCACCATTGTATCTGTATAATTCTTGTACATTAATTAGATCCTTATCTGCATGGTTGAATATTACTTCTATACCCATAGCCATATGTTTTGTATCAATCCTCGAACCTGCAAAATTATGCTTCCGTGTTACTTGAATGATTTATATCAATGCTCCTACAATATTATTAAAGAATGATAAAAAAAAGGGACAATTTCAGTTAGTACTTCAAGTTGAATGATTTTTCATTTCTTATGATGCATAGAGAAACTTAATCCCTAATCCCTAGAGTTCATAAATTCATCAATTTTGGTCCATTAAATGGTCCAACATTAGTCATAATTAACAACATAAGGGGTATAGTAGTTTTTTCATATGAGCTTCGTGGATGACTACACGTGTCAGGATTTTTAAATTTGAAAAATACAAAAATTCTTTTGAAAAACAACAAACTTTAAAAATATTAATATTAACAAAATTAAAACAAATTAAAATAAATTTTGATCTCTACCATTCGGTTCAAGATGGATGACGGAGGTTATTGTTATTTTTTTTAAACATAAATATTATAATATAATTATATTAAAAAAAAAAACAATTAGAAAAATCATATGATTTGGAGATTCAGATTGGATTTTCATTATTGATGGATCCATCAAAGGTGTAGATCTAATTTGGATTTTCACCGGATGAAGTTCGATATGCTAGAATCACATTGAACTAGATGAAGCAGCAATGGGACTCAATTCTTGCAATGTAGGTCTGCAACTAAATCAGACTTCCATCTGATCATGAATGAGATCGAAATTGATCTAATATCTAATAAACCAGATAGAGGACTCCCATCTTTGCTCAACCATCATCTCTACCCAACACCCATCTCTTCCAACTTTAGGCCTTCATCTCTAATAAAACTTCAAATTTCTCCAAGCTCCTTTCTTGCCTAGATTTTATTATTATTATTATTATTTTGTTTTTGATATTTATCAATTTTTTTTTTTTCCGCTTTTGATAAAACTTCACCTCAACCCGGAAACAAAGATGGAGATCAAAAGCAAATATGAAGAAAGTGAGAGGAAAAGGGACGTGGGAGGCAACGAAAGAGGCAGATAAATTAGAAATAATTTTGTTTTTTTAAACTCAAAACTAAATTAATAAATTAGAAATTAGAATATTTGTTAAATGAAAAGCAGGTATCTCTAACTTGTTTTAATTAATTTATTTTAAGAGTTATTTAAATGATTTTATTACATACAAACTTATATAAAATAATTTAATGAAATACATTAAGTCCACTAAATTAGATCTTTATATTTATATTCACAAATTCACGATAATGGAATGGTTTGAGGTTGGATTTTTTTTTTTTTAAATAGATTTATGCTACGTTTACTTGCATGTAATTTGAATATTATGAAATCGAAATGATTTTGAATTAGATTCGTATACAATCGGAATGATGTATTGGAATCAAATTAAATTGTTTACTTCTATTGCATTAATCGTAATCGGAATCAATAATATTTTTATTAAAATATTTATTTTGATTTAAAATTGAAGTGAATCAATTACAAATTACAAAAATACTATTGATTAATTTATAAATTCTTTAAGCCGATTTTATTTTATTTTTTTAAAATATGTAACTTTTTTTTATCTTCAATGAATAAAAAAAATTGTTAGTTTGTGGAAGCACAGTTTTGTAAAAGTCAATTATCTTGGTGCACATAATCAGCCTTTTTCATTTCGTTTGTTTTAAGAATTGCATTCGGACTTTTACCATTTTATTTTCAAGTGGTTTAATATATCAAAAAAGTTTGATTTTAATGTTTCAGTTAACAGATTTATTATATACTTGATGTGCATCTCATTTAATTCTTAATTTTAATCTCCAAGTTATATCGGCAATGGCTTTCTGAAAATTGACATAAACTAATGAAACGATGTAAGCTTGAAAATGTTCGAAAATAAAGATTTATTTAACTAAAATGACTTGAAAAGTATGTCATTTATATTTTTCATTGTACAAATTTTGTACAAATAATAGGGTTTTTTTTTTTTTTTTCCATTTGAAATATTTTTCACATTTTTCATTTCTGATTTTATCTCTTGTTTGTGTTTTTAGATCAGAATAAAATACAGCTTTTAAATATTTAATAGGTAATTGGATTGAAAATCCTGGAGAGGGCAGAGCGAAAGTCATTTTTCTATTCCACGACTCCGCATATACGTGGGGTCTACATTTTTCATTTCTATTATATATTAATCGAAAGCGATAAAACACTTACGATCATATCTATTCCAGATTCTCATTTCCTAAATATAATACAATCCTGCAACCTGATCTATCCTCTGAAAAAAGGTCAAAAAACACCAATTCTGCGCAGCAAATAAATAGCTGTAATTTTTACCAGCCGAAAATTTACAGCACTAAACCCCCGAAAACTAGCAAAATCACCGGAGATATAACCGGCGACTTTTTTTACAGTAGGAAATTCCCCTACCACCCTTTTCGAAAACAGAGATATGAATGTTGCGTCACATCAAACCCCATTTTCGTAATTTCACTCGACCAAACCTCAGCGCCCAAAAATATCCTCCCACTCCAGTCTCGACATTAAAATAAAAAAAGAGAGACACATAGTACTAGTTGTATGCGGCCCACGATATCAGAATCTCAACCGTCTATTTTCCAATCCAACGCCTCTCTTCACTCGCGGCTCTCTTTTCTTTACCATCATAAACCCTAGCCCGCCTCCCTGCTCTCGCTCAAACCCTAATTCCCGATCTCTCTCTCCTCTCTCTCTCTCTCTCGCTCTCTCGTTTCTCGAACAGATCTCACCTTTTTGTTCGATTAGATATGTCGTGAGTTATTATTTGTAATTATTTTATTATATTGTTATATTTTTAGTTGTTTTTGGTTTGATCGGTTGTGAGGAGAGAGTCTGGAGGAGGACTGAGATCCGTGGCCGAGTCCACTCGTTAACGCGGAGAACGAAGAAACGAGAAAAAAAAAGGAGTGAAGTGAGTCAGGTGGAGGGAATAGAGGGAGAGAGTGAAGGGCAATGCCGTCGGTCGGGATGAGACGGACAACCAGGGTGTTTGGAGTGGTGAAGGGGGTGGATGGGGCCCGGGTTCTCCGGTCGGGTCGACGGTTGTGGCCCGATTACGCCGTCAGGCGACCAAACGACGGGGACGACTGGTACACCCACCACCCCCACCCCGTCATTAAAAAGCATAATGGGCCTGGGCCGGGTGGGCCGAAGCCGAAGACGCCAAACGCAAACAGCTGGGCGCATGTAGAGAGCATGAAAGAAGAAGAGCAAGTAATGGAGACTTGTGAGAAGGAGGAGGAAGAAGTGATCAAAGTGTCCAAGAAAGTGAAACAAGAAGAGCAAGTGGTGGTGAGTAAAGACAGGATGTTTGGCTTGGTTTATAGTAGGAAAAGGAAGCGAAATTTTGGTGGGGAGGAGAGGAGTCAAGATAGAATGTATGGAATCCGGTTTTCGCGGAGGAGGAAGACTGGTGGTGGGGCGCTGGTGGGTGCGTTTGGGGTTGTTTTTGAGGGTTCTTGTTGTAGTAGTAGTAGTGGTAGTGGGTTTTTGAGTTTGGTTTTGGGGTACATGAAGAAGGAGAGACTGCTGCAGCTGCCTGAGCTTGCTAGTTTTTTGCTTTCACAGCCAATCAGTGGGGTTTTCGCATCGCGTGGAATTCGTTTTTTGTGGGTATGTATGTTTGTGATCATCCATTGTTGGATACAGCCTTTAACTAACTATTAAAGATTTACTTTATTTGGTTGTTTTAGTATGGATTGTGTTTAAATATTTGCATTGATAGAATTAGTTTCTAGAAGCTATTCCTGTAAGATGGAAGTTGAATTCTTTTTTGATATCGCAGTCTTAGTGATGGCTTTTGGAAAGATGTGGTGAATGAACATTATTTTGAGAATCTTGAATTGAATGATTATCTTTTTCCGTTAATTGCATTCATATTAGGATTTGTTTCTTTAATACTTTTTCAGGATCCTCCTGCTGGTATCACTGGATTGTGCAAGCTTTTTTTGGACAGGCAAATTGTTCCGATGTTTACCTGTTGATTTTCCTGCAGTCCCCTTTTGTTTTATGCACATTCATCGGAATATGCTTGTTGGATTGAAGTGTATGCCACCTGTAAATAGTTCGGTGGACTCGGATGATGAAATAATGGCAGACGTAGAAAGCCTTCGACCTTGCAAGCTTTCTGAGGATGATGTAGAATGTGTAAATGGCTCGAAAACCATGGTTCCTGTAGTTGATAATGCCATAAATAGGGTGACCACTCATCCATCTGTTAGAGCGCCCAAATTTTCTGGGCGTGGTGGGCAATATAGGAATGGTATGAACTCTCGTGCCTTTCAGAAGAGGAGGAGTTCGCTGAGGAGGAAGAGAGCTAGGAATCCTTCTTCAGCAGGTGCACACAAAGCTAATGGTGCTTTGGTTTCTGATCTGATCTGTAGTAGGAAAAATGGCATACCTTTCTCTTCTGTAGTGTCAAAAAACAAGCCCAGGAGTTCAGTTCAGACTAGATCTGCTGTGAGTTTAAAAGAAGTGAGTTTGAATGTGGACCAGCCGATGCAGGACTCGGATCTGTCTTGCTGCTCTGCAAGTTTATTGGTTATGGAATCAGACAAATGTTACAGAGAAGAAGGTGCCACTGTCGTGTTAGAAATGTCCGCTACTGGAGAGTGGCTTCTTCTAGTTAAGAAAGCAGGGATAATGAAATACACCCTCAAGGCGCAGAAAATCATGAGGCCTTCTTCTTCTAACCGTTTCAGTCATGCTATTGTGTGGAATGGTGATGATAATTGGAAGCTAGAGTTTCCCAGCAGACAAGACTGGCTCAATTTCAAGGACCTGTATAAGGATTGTTTCGAGCGCAATGCCAATGTTTCCAATGCTAAAGTAATCCCTGTGCCAGGAGTATGTGAAGTGTCGGACTATGAGGATAGCAACGCTGTTCTGTTTCATCGTCCAGATTCATACATCTCTGTACATGACAATGAGGTATCAAGAGCGTTGGCAAAGAGAACAGCTAACTACGACATGGATTCTGAAGACGAGGAGTGGTTAAGGAAGTTCAATATTGAGTATTCCACAGAAAATGAACTCAGCAAGCATGTTTCAGAGGAAAATTTTGAGTTAATAGTTGATGCCTTTGAGAAGGCTAACTATTGTAGTCCAGATGATTACTCTAATGAGACAACAGCTGTTGATCTTTGCTCTGATCTGGGTAGACAGGAAGTAGTGCAAGCTGTTCATAGCTATTGGATGCAAAAAAGAAAGCAGAAACGGGCAGCACTACTTAGGGTTTTCCAGGTATAAGATCTAATATGTCTTTTCGTTTCATTTCTTATTGGAATTTTTGAGTTATTGAATACAGTTGCCATGTACAACAAGTAGGTGGAACTATTGATTTAGAGGATTATTGGAAACTTCTTAGAACAGAATTAAATATAGTGTTGTTTCACTTATTTAGATGTCTTGTCAAGCTATTGATTGTACTTTGCTAAATTTCTAGTTCATCTTTTCTACCCTGTTTTCATTTGTTTATGCGATCAAACTGGGTGTTCCTTTTAAGCAGTGTCGCCAAGTCAAGAAAGCTCCACTGATTCCAAAGCCTGCTCTACGCAAGAGAAGGTCATTCAATCGGCAGGCAAGCAACTTAGGACGAGGCAAACAACCCGTTGTTCTGAAAGGTTTGTTCATTGCTTCTTTGTAGATCTTTTACATGTTTAGTTACCCTGGTTGTTTATTTTTAACTGCATATCATGTCATGGATCTGCTACTTCAAAGTGTCTGTAGCATTGAGTACTTGAGGAAGTGGTTCTGAAGATATGTTAATAATAGTTTTCGATCAGTTTAAAGAAACTTGGTGTTGTGTTTAGAATCTGACTCTGAATAATGTGCTGGTGGCATTGCAATTGTGATTCAAGATTGATTGCGCTGCGCCAGCTTTTGTTTTACCTTCTTGAACGTTTTCTCTGTTTTAATGAACTGTTGGCTAGTTTTTTGGCTAATGTTTTAGTTACAAATTCTGCCAGTTTGTAAACATTTGGATGGGATATTAGAAAGCAAAACGCTGATGTGTAACATTTATGAGTTTCGTTCATAGTAAATCTGTTTCCTGGGCAACTTTTCTAGTGTTTATTTTCTTGCAAGCGGCACACGGACTCATCATTGGCCATTCTTTTATCATAGAAGTGTATTTGTTTTTATTTTTTAAAAATGTTGTAAAAATTGAGCCCATCTTCAATTGATGTGCAGCGATTGCCGCTGAGAGAGATGCTGTGGAAGAGCAGAACGCCATGCGTAAAGTTGAAGTAGCTAAAGTCTCAGCAAGGGATTCCATGGAATCAGCTATTCTTAAACGACAAAGGGCACAGCTTCTCATGGAGATTGCTGATCTTGTTTCTTACAAAGCAATGACAGCTCTTAGAATTGCTGAAGCTGCTCAATTTGCTGAATCGGTAGATGCAGCTGCAGCCCATTTTTTGGATTGATGGGTTTTAGGTATTTCCTGATGCCAATGATTGAAATTTAATTATTTAATTACTGGAGGAACGACAGGATGGATGGTTGGTGTTGGTGTAGTCTTTTGGGGGATGACTTTTGAAGAAGCAAAAGTAATGTAATTTTGTTGTATAGATTTTTGATTGGATGTACATGCTGTATTATTATAACCTCACACCAAATGTTTGACCAAGGAATTCAGTTCATTTCCTTGAAAAATTTGAAGAAAAAAAAAAGAAAAGAACGACAGAAACCAAAAAAATCTAGAATATGCTAGCTAGCTTTGTGTTAAATAGTTATTAGAGAGATGTTTCTTGTTGATGTACATCCATTCTCGTTTAAATTAGTGAAGCAATGCACATATTTCTTGATCCGAATTTGTGAGTTTTTGTTTGTTGATTTATATACCAAGTTGGAAAATCGTAAAGTTACCTACCCATGCCACTAATGACCAACGCCCCACTGGACACTTTATTTTGGGTTCTATTTAATGTGCGTCATATATATCATGTTGAAATACAGCTGAAGGTTGCCTTCACAGCTGTGAATTTAATTCTTTGTTAATTCTTTACTGTGTTTAGTAAAAACTGTTAGGACTGAAATTATATGGGCTTGATACAAAATAAGGATTCATAATGATTTATGTTCGAGTCTCTGTTCTGTTCGGTGTGGTAATGATTTATGTTCTCATGGTTACATCACATGCAGTATTTTAAAAATAAGAAAAAATAAAGCCATGATTAAATTTTCTTTCGGAAAATGAACTTATGGCATGTTTAATTTGAATCCCAGTGTTTATTAAAATTTTTTAGAATTAAATTACGTGGGCTCCATATTAAAATCAAGAATCAAGTTTTTGTTAAAAAGACGATTTGAATCCCTCCTCTCACCCTGGGAATAAAGTTCTATTTCTTAATTAAATAATGCAAATCAAATAATTTTATTAATATGCCCCTCAACTAAATTTTTATTATTTTATATGTGATATACATGACTATTTTTATAATTGAATTTCTTTATTCCTGTTTTTTAGTTTAGTAAACACTTAAAAAGAAAATTTAATTTGATTCCAATTCTAATTCGTAAAAATTAGTAAACTTAGGGATGTAATATTATAGTTTAATTTGGATTTATCTTCATTACCTTTCTACTAGAACTTTTTTTTTTTTTTTTTCAATCGTGATTAGTAAATGCTCCTTTAGGAAAAAATTACTAATAAAAAGTAAAACTTAATATATAATTTGAGCTTTGTGATTTATGTATTTACTAAAAACTTGAAAATTAAATTATATGAACCTTAGATTCAAATAGAGAATTCTTTTTGGAAAGCTCTTTACCCTCCCACCCAAGTTTCTTTCGTGTTTCTTTTTTCAATAAAACTTGATTGCAGCCTTAACTGTTTTTCTTCATCTGAGGAATCAAATTTCAATGAAGAATCAAATTTCCTTCTCTACATTTCTTCTCAATGAAATTTGATTCTTTTGATTTTTCATTTCATGCTAATAAACGCTCTTAATAGCTTGGCATATATATCCTAGATTTTTCGTGTCACTGACATGATGTGAATATGTCACCTATGGCAAGCATTTCCATTTCTCATAGAATTTCAATTGTTTTGATTCGTTATTTTACATGTATACTTGTCTTTAAACAAGTTTAGATATCTTAAGTTGCATCTATTGTATTGGAATGTATTTAAGTTGTGTTGATTGTATTTAGATATCTTAAGACGAATTATTTTGCGTAGTAATAATTTGTTTGGGGTTTAAACTATATTAATCTAGAGTATTTAAACTTAATGTTAATATATTAATCTTTTTCATATCTGTCACATTATTATTGTGATATCTCTATTTTACATATATGTAATATATTATTCTACTTGTCTTGTATTGAATATTCATACAGCTGTTTTATTTTCCTCTTTAGCCAATAAATAGGTTTCACTTTGTATATTGTAAAGTTAGAGTGAAATACACACTCTATTCATATTTGTCGCCTAAGAGCCTTATATGGATGGAAAACTGTGAAATTCAGCTTCTTCATGAATGTTACGTTTGCAATTCTGATGTTTGTACAAGAATTTATGATCATTTTACTGTTAAAAGATTGGATAAAAAAGTCTAAGCAAGAACAAGCACACTGGTCCATAAAGCTACTGGCTTGTGGTGCCGTAGTGTGAAAATTTGGACAACTTTCTTAATTTTCTATGCACTCTAGTATTTTCTCTGTCCTGGAGATATACTTACCGGCTTGATGTGATTCTTGATTCGTTGAAAAGAGGAGTCAGAGATTTACAATTTAATATCTAAAAAGAATTTGCAATTTCAAACGTTTTCCAGATAAAAAATTAGGAAACAACATAACGTCTCTTAAGTTTTACTTGAATTGGATTTCCTTTAGATTTAAGGATTTCTTATTCAACCTCTATAAATAAAAATATAAGATTTAGTTTTTGATCTATGCTGTAGAGACCAGTTCTATATGCCTTAGAAGGCATTATTCAGAGACTTCAAAGATAGAGAGTTTCATGTTCATTCTTATTTAATTACTTAAAGAATAGATTCTTATGGTTGTTTGTGTTCTTCCTTCTTTTAGTCTACATGATGATGTTCATTAATACTTGTGCATTTAAGATTGTTTTTTCAGAGAAGTTGAGAACTTGTTTTTCATCAGGAGTTCAAGAAGACAAGTAAAAAGGATTGCTTATTTGTTGAAGATGAATTGAGTGACTAAGGTGGACGGGAATCACTAAGAAAAGACCAACGATTAGATAGGAATAGGATAGAAAAAAATCCAATAACGAGATGTTGAGAACTTATTTTTTAGGAGTTCAAGAAGACAAATAAAAGGGATTATTTATTCGTTCAAGATGAAATGAGGGATTAAGAGTGATCAGAAATCAATAAGAAAAAAGATATAATTAGATAAGAAATAATATTATCCAATAAGAGTGTGATCGAATGGATCAACTTGAATGTATATTTGTTCATCATTAGTGGATTATACGATAAAGTGATCAAATATATTTATTTAATCTTGTGATTTTTAACATATTGAGTTTTCTAAATAAAACTGTTGGTGTCAATCTTTCTCTTTCTATTTTTATTGTGATTATTTGGATTGCATTTTTTATTAATGAAAAAGTTTGAAAAGAAAGTAGGTACTTTTTTTTTTTAAAAGTGCTGGTGCCCAATGAGTTGTATACCTACAACTAATCCATACTTATCTGATATGGGTTCTCAATTAACCAATCATATACCTAGTTTATTGGCATTCAATTAGCCACATAACAACCATTGAATAAAATATGTAGAATCAATAAAAACTTTACCTAAATTCTTGTATGATTAAGGTGTCTTTGTAGAGTTATTGGATCACTCGAGTCAAAATTAAAAGAATAACTAGTTATAAAACAGTAGTAAGTATAATTCAACAAATGCACTAAGAATACAATTCAAATTTTGGATGATACCATAATTCTCAGAGTTATCTTTAGATCACCAATCAAACGTGAATAAAGAGTTTCTAAAAATCACGTATCATCCGTTGTTATAGATATAGTTCGATGCTAATCGTATTTTTTTATTAAGTGGGGGTCTTGGGTTCAATTTTCTCTCCTTCAAATCGAAAAAGGAAAATCACGTACCACTCGAGGATCACCATCTGGCCATATGTTAGAGAATAGGTTACCTACTTACCTACCTATTGTACGTAAATGTAAAATATAAGAGGCGTCAAATTGTCTATAAAAACATGGTTGATCTAGCCAGGATTGTACTTTTATGAAGAGATTCCTGCATTTGGAGAAAATGGATGTTGTTTTCAATGATGCCAAAATTAACAGATACAGTGGAAAATCTTTTCATTATGAGATCAGAAGACAGATTTTCTGGGGTCCAGCTGCTTCCATCAGGGCTTTTGTTTTGGTCCAAGTCCCTTGACCCACTCCCACGTTTCACTAGGCTTGGTCTTACATCAGAAAAAAGTTTGATTAGGTCAAATCGTTTATCCATGAACAAAAGGTCCCCCTTTTTTTTTAAAAAAAAAAATCAATTAAACAATACATTGGATAACTTGTGCAATCTAAATTGGGAGAAAATCTTCATGGGATACATCACATTGATTGCGGCGTGACAGTACATCAATTGGTTTGATTTGTCATTTAATTTTATAATGGAGTTGTTGGAACCTGAAAGACTGTTATGGATAAGAATTTTATAAACAAAATGTTATTTACTGAAAGACATTGAATGTAGTTAAATTCATTCCTCACATATTCTTAACTACTTTACCGATCCAGGTATTAACTACATAATTATTTTATAATGGAGAAACTTCATTTTAGTCTTTGAGATTTTTAAAAATATCAAAATTTTAAACATCTTTTGAAAACAACTGTTTTAATCCCTAACTTTTCCAAAACTCTTCAAAATAGTTCAAACCGTCAGTTGAAAGATACATAAAAAGCAAAATGACTAATTTACCCCCAAGTTTGGTTATAATGTCTAAATTACCGTTTTACCCCTAGTTAAATAAAAATATTAAAAATAAATAAATTAATATATAATAAAAAAAATTTATTTAATTAAAAAAATAATTAATAATAATTAAAAAAAATCATCACCACATTTTTCTCTCATTTTCTCTCAATAGCATATTTTTCTCTTTTTTCTTCTTCATCTCGTCTCTTCTTCTTCTCATTCTTCGTCTCCCTTTCCTCTCTTCCATTCGTCATCTTTTTTGTTGGTTTTGGGATCAAACCCAAAACCTAGATTGAACCTAGAACCAGCAACGGTTCTAGGTTCCATTGAACCCAGAATCGCGACGGTTCTAGGTTCGAACCTAGATTGTTGCACTTCCAGCTCATCGATCTAGGTGCGAACCAGATTAACGAGCGTCAACCTGGTTCGCACTAGATCGATGAGCTGGTGCATCGATCTGGTGCGACGAACCAGATTGACGATTTGGTACGAATCAGATCGTCGATCAGATTGTGCCAACCAGATCGACGAACCACATTGTTTGGATTTTTGGTGTCGCGTGGAGACCCGATTCGTATTTTTGGTGATTGATTTTGCTAGAAGAAGGAAAAAGAAGAAAGAGCTTTGGTTTCTGGGTGTTTCACAGGTTGTGATGGTGGCTGTTGATGATATTTAGATTGATTGGGTGTTGATGACTTTTTGTGGATTGTTGAACAGGTGATTGCGTAGATTGTTTAACATGTTATGAAGTGTTGATGATTTTTAGATTGAGTGTGATTGTATGGTGGCTGTTGTTTTCTTTGATTGCTTTGGTGATGAAGATGAGTTTTTGTTTGTGTTGATAATGATGATTCAAGACTGGATTTGTGTTGATGATGAATGTGATGATGAATGGCGATTTTGTTAGTGAAGAAAATGAATTATTTTTGTTTTTTTTTTTTTAAATTAAGTTATTTATTAAAATATCCTCATTTATCAATTTTTTAAATATTTTAAAATCCTAACCGTCCACGTGTCATGACCTTAATATTTCATACGAAAATACCATCTTGCCCTTCCTATCTAAACTATTTGTCATTGTTGATCGTTAGTTGACTGACGGTTTAGACTATTTTGAAGAGTTTTGAAAAAATTAGGGATTAAAAGAGCTGTTTCTTAAAGATGCTTAAAATTTTGATATTTTCAAAAATATCAGGGACTAAAATGAAGTTTTTCCTTTTATAATTAATCTCTACTAATTCAATTTTTTTAAAATTTGATTAAATTATTTATTTATTTATATATTTTTATTTGTATCGTATACTTCAATGATAGACAATATAAATTTATCTTTTTTCTTTTATTGTTATTTTTTTTTTCTTTTGTCGATATATGATATGTTACCTGATAACAATCAAAATTACTCTTGAAACCATTAAATTTCACTAACGTTTGAATAACAATGAGACTAAATTGATGAGTTTACAGTTTATCAGGATGACAAAAGTGAAAAACGAATCCACATTTAATCATAAACCACCAAGATATATATAGAAGCTAAAATGTAATTTGCTTATAATTCTTTGATCAATGTTGGTGCTAATATGTTGTGATTGACCTTGTTTTGTAATCCATCTCAGGTTTGCTAGGAATAGAAAGCAACTATTTAAAATATAATTCAAAGATCTTACAAGATCGAATCAAATCTTTTGATACTAGATGACAAAACTTGGGATCATTTCAGCAAATCTTTCAACTCTTTTGAGAAATTAAAAATACCCTTTTCTGTCACTACACAATCTCTCGTCTCCTACTTAAACCACCAACTTTGGCCATGCACATGTGCATGCATGCAATTAACGAACTCTCACAACCTACGTTGAGTTCTTTCAATATTTTTTTCTTATATTTATTACTTGTTTATTGAGTTTGTACGTAAAGGCTAACACTTTTGAGGGAGATAGTGAGCATGGCGGCAGCCTTGGCCGGAGATGACCTGACAAGGGCAATGAGCAAGCGGTCAATGAGTCAAAAAAGGAGTTTGTCGTCAGCAAGCAAAAGGAGTTGGGCTTCTGCCAGTATCCGGGAGGCTTGGAACAACCCGGCAGATGTGTTTCAAAGGAGTGGGAGAGAGGAAGATGAAGAACAGCTCAAATGGGCTGCTATTGAGAGACTTCCAACTTATAATAGATTGAACAAAGTTATATTGAAGCGTGTTACAGAAAATGGAAGGGTTGGTTTTGAAGAAGTTGATGTCCACGATCTTGATATGCAGAACAAGAAGAATCTCATGGAAAGTATACTCAAGGTTGTTGAAGATGACAATGAAAATTTCCTGCTAAGACTCAGGGAAAGGACTGATAGGTGACATGTCCCATACTCTTTCTTTTCTCTCATTTACTCTTTGAAAAGTATTTAACAGTGTCTTCCAATTAAGTATTTATCAAGTAATTTTTATGGTTTTGCGCATCATTTTTTAAAATGGATGGTTGTGTACCTCTCAATTCAATTTAGTGTTGGTATTTAAATCCCATCAAGTATAGTTTATAAATGAATAGTTTTTTCTTTTTATTATGATAGTAGTTATCATTAAGTGTACGGACATACAATCTAAGTAAACCTAACAGACATTTGAGTTATTACATGCTACCTTTCACACAAAAAAAAAAAAAACAAAAAAGCTCTTTTGCTTTTCATTTGTACTTTTTAAAGATTTTGATGAAAATTTTGAATTTGTAATTGAAAAGGGTGGGAATTGAAGTTCCAAAGATTGAAGTTCGGTATAAGAATTTAAGTATAGAAGGAGATGCATATGTTGGAACCAGGGCACTTCCAACTCTGCTCAACTATTCCTTGAATGCAATAGAGGCATGTATTTTTCACTTGTATAATTCTTGAATATGATCATGTTTTCATTTTCTAATTCAAAGTACCTTATAGTTCATCATACTTTTACTGATTTATTATACTTTCTTGTAATGTGCAGGGAATCCTTGGATTTTTCAAGCTTTTCCCATCTAAGAAAATAAATGTCAAGATACTCCAAGGTGTGAGTGGTATAGTCAAGCCATCAAGGTACATCTTGTGATCATCGAGTAATGGTGCTTGGCTATATATATATGTATATGTATATGAATTTTGTTGGTTAATTGAGTTATTTCTTGGTTTTGTTTGACCATGCAGAATGACATTGCTTTTAGGACCACCAGGATCAGGGAAAAACAACATTGCTGCAGGCTCTTGCAGGGAAGAGGGACAAGACTTTAAGGGTGTGCTGCTTTTCCAATCATTCATTTTTTAGCCAGGATTTCTCCAAGAACATTTTAATTCTACTTGGTTTTGATGTTCAAGGTTTTTTATACAATAGTTGTTATCTTGAGGTAGTTTCTTTAAATGTGACTTCAATGAGCAGGTATCCGGCAAAGTCACTTACTGTGGACATGAACTACATGAGTTTATTCCTCAAAGAACATGTGCTTATATAAGTCAGCATGATCTTCATCATGGTGAGATGACTGTCAGGGAGACGCTTGATTTCTCTGGACGTTGCTTGGGAGTTGGAACCAGATACGAGCTCCTGGCAGAGTTGTCACGTCGAGAAAAGCAAGCAGGTATCAAACCGGATCCTGAGATTGATGCATTCATGAAAGCCACAGCAATGGCAGGACAAGAAACCAGTCTAGTCACTGATTATGTGCTCAAGGTTTGATGCCTCCATCTCCGTTTGAAATTTAACCTTTTAGGCTTCCGCGAAGATTCTATGCCAGACTAATAAACATACTGTGACAGATTCTTGGGCTGGACATTTGTGCTGATATTATGGTGGGTGATGAAATGAGAAGGGGCATATCTGGTGGCCAAAAGAAGCGTGTCACAACAGGCACGGAATGTTTCTTCCTTTGAGATATCAAATCAGTAATTTATGTTATTCTTGATTATTCATGTAATGTCAACAGTCTTTGTCCTTGATTTATCCTGGTCAAAAAAGATCACTAATGTTGTATAAAATGCAGGGGAAATGCTGGTTGGACCTGCCAAAGCTCTTTTCATGGATGAGATATCAACTGGTCTGGACAGCTCCACCACCTTTCAGATTGTCAGGTTCATGAGGCAGATGGTTCACATTATGGATGTCACCATGTTAATCTCTCTTCTGCAACCTGCACCTGAGACTTATGATCTTTTCGATGACATTATCCTACTTGCGGAGGGTCAGATTGTCTACCAAGGTCCACGAGAGAGCGTGCTTGAATTCTTTGAGACTGTAGGCTTCAAATGCCCAGAAAGGAAAGGAACTGCAGATTTCTTGCAAGAGGTAACTTCCAAGAAGGACCAACAACAATATTGGTGCAAAAAGAATGAACCTTACAGATATGTCTCCGTACCTGTACTTGTGGATCACTTCAAATCTTTCCATGTTGGTCAGAAACTTACTGATGAACTTAGAGTTCCTTATGATAAATCTAGAGCTCATCCTGCAGCTTTAGTGAAACAGAAGTATGGAATCTCAAACTGGGAACTTTTCAAAGCATGTTTTGCAAGAGAGTGGCTATTAATGAAGCGCAACTCTTTCATCTATATATTCAAGACAACTCAGATCACCATCATGTCAATCATTGCCTTCACGGTTTTTATACGAACACAGATGAAGACTGGTACCATAACAGATGGGGGAAAGTTTTATGGTGCACTGTTTTTCAGTCTTATTAACGTTATGTTTAACGGGATGGCAGAGCTTGCATTGACTATATTTAGGCTTCCTGTGTTTTTCAAACAAAGGGATTTCTTGTTCTATCCAGCATGGGCTTTTGGCTTGCCTATTTGGGTCCTTAGAATTCCTCTCTCCTTGTTAGAATCAGGAATATGGATTCTCCTCACCTATTACACCATTGGGTTTGCTCCTGCAGCTAGTAGGTTAGTTCTAAGCTTCCACATTCCTGTAAAGTAGTATTATCCATGTGTGTATGACTTGCAAACCTCTTACACTTATATACCACTCACAAGCTGTGTCAGTTTTTTTTATTTATCTTCACTAACTCATTAAAACTGTCACAGGTTTTTCCGTCAATTATTGGCATTCTTCAGTGTACATCAAATGGCTCTATCTCTCTTCCGATTCATTGCAGCCCTTGGAAGGACACAAGTTGTGGCAAACACACTTGGTACATTTACTCTGCTGGTGGTTTTCGTACTAGGCGGATTCATTGTTGCCAAAGGTTGGTAGTTCCATGTTCCTGTGCTATTAATTCTTTTTCATCACAACTAAGTTGTTTCTATGCAGCTTTACTAGTACTAATTCATGATTCTAAAATACTATATAAGATGCTCTTCCCCTTTCTTCAATTTTGTTATAGTATAGTTGATTTAAGGAAAGTCCATCTTCTTTTCACAGATGACATTAAACCATGGATGATATGGGGTTACTATATATCTCCTATGTCATATGGTCAGAATGCAATTGTCCTCAACGAATTTCTTGATAAAAGATGGAGTGCGGTAAGATCTTTTGAGAACTTGGAGAACCATTACTTTGTCATTCTAACACTACCCTCTTTGATAGTTTTGTTAATATGTTCGTGTTTTTCGTTGCAGCCCAATCCTGCACCTGAGCTGATTGCTCAACCTACAGTTGGGAAGGTTCTTCTTAGAACTAGAGGTATGTACACGGAAGACTATATGTATTGGGTATGTGTAGCAGCACTCCTTGGATTTTCACTGCTTTTCAATCTCTGCTTCATCGCAGCTCTAACATACCTGAATCGTAAGTACTATTTCTTATACACCTCCATTTCAAGTACGCATATAATTTTCAGATGTTACAATGTTCTTGAATCAAAATGCAGCTTTGGGAGACACTAAATCAATTACTGTGGAAGACAATGGTGAAAACAAAAATAAAAAGCAGTCATCTCCTTTCAGACAACACAAAGCGAAGGCCCTAGAAATGAATTCCCAGTCTAATGCACCTCTGTTTGAAGGTTCTAGATCTTACAACTAGATCATTTTAAAACAAATCTTAGATTCTTCTTCTTGATGAGATATCTGCTACTGAAAGTTCTGTTCATTGGTGTTCTATCAGTCTTAGCAATTACTTTGCTTTATAAAAGACATCTTTGATTACATTGTCAAGCAGCTGTTATGTTGATTGCTTCTTGTATGCATAGCTTTAGCTGTACGTGAAACCTTGACACTGTAGTTTAGCCAGATGGCTAGATATAACACAATGAGCCAAGTTTCTGGTTTGAGGTCACTTACATTTCATATATTAAAGCAGGTATTGACATGGCAGTAATGACACCAGACAATTCGACAATCACTGCAGAGCATGCACCTACTAAAAAGGGAATGGTGTTGCCTTTCCAACCACTGTCACTTGCATTTGATCATGTCAATTACTTTGTTGATATGCCTGCTGTAAGTCTCTTCTCCAATTTCTATCTTCTCTAGGTGTATTGTTATCATCTAATAACAATAGATTCAGCTTCATTCTATGAATATAATTCAGAAACTCTAATCTAGGCAAAATCACCAAAATTGTGATCTATTTGTCGTCTGTTATGTTCTCAATACATAGTGATCAAGGACCCCTTTTTTTTCTTTTTCTTTTTTTTTTTTTTTCAGGAAATGAAGAGCCAAGGAATTGAAGAGAATCGTCTCCAATTGTTACGGGATGTTAGTGGTGCTTTCAGGCCTGGTGTTCTAACAGCATTGATTGGTGTAAGTGGTGCTGGGAAGACCACCTTGATGGATGTGCTAGCAGGCAGGAAAACCGGCGGTTACATTGAAGGAAGTATCAGCATTTCTGGTTACCCTAAAAATCAAGAAACTTTTGCTCGGGTTAGTGGTTACTGTGAACAGAATGATATTCATTCCCCAAATGTTACAGTATATGAGTCTCTGCTATACTCTGCCTGGCTGCGCCTGCCCGAGGACGTCGATGAAGAAACACGAAAGGTATATTGTAAGACAACTAGGTCCTGTGACATTTTAGTTTCTTGTAAAAAAACTTGTATTCACTCGTCCTCAATATGAAGAAATTTCGAACTTCCTAATGTAAATGGACTAATTTGTTTCTTTCTGAGATGGTAATTCCTTGGTCAATTGTTGGGATATATTTTATCATGTTTATCTGCCAAATAATCAGATTTCTGTGACAGTCATTTTGATACATGTGCCTTCATTATTTGTTCAAAACAGATGTTTGTTATGGAAGTCATGGACTTGGTTGAGCTATACCCACTGAGAAATGCTCTAGTTGGCCTTCCAGGAGTTGATGGTCTGTCAACAGAGCAACGGAAGAGACTCACAATAGCTGTAGAGTTGGTTGCCAATCCATCAATTATTTTTATGGATGAACCAACATCAGGCCTTGATGCTCGAGCTGCTGCAATTGTAATGCGGACTGTGAGGAATACAGTAGATACAGGAAGAACTGTTGTGTGCACAATTCACCAACCAAGCATAGACATTTTTGAAGCTTTTGATGAGGTATTAGCAATTTTAAGATATCTCTACTTTGGTCTTGCCTTTAGTTGCCCATTTCCATAAAGCAATCTTGCTTCCTATTTATATGATTTCATTTTGCCTGTACAGCTATTTTTGATGAAGAGAGGAGGCCAAGTCATTTATGCTGGACCACTTGGTCGCCAATCTCACAAGCTCGTTGAATACTTTGAAGTGAGTTTTTTTTTTCATGCATGATTGTTTAAAATGTAGCAACCAATTTACAAAGATAGGATAAAGGTGTCGTATTGAGATTCTTGGTTGGTCACAAGACTATTATCTATGATACCGTGCAGGCTGTCCCTGGGGTTTCAAAGATCAAAGAGGGTTGTAATCCTGCTACATGGGTGCTGGAAGTCAGTTCTAATGCGGTTGAAGGTCAACTTGGAGTAGATTTTGCTGAAATTTATGCCAACTCTGATCTGTATAGGTAATGGAATATAACCTTTCTCACTGACACCTTTCTTCTAATGCCTATATAATTTTCTGAAAACTTGAATTTAGTTTTCATGGTTTGCTGATGTTTCTCTTTTGTTTTAACCAGGAGGAATCAGAAACTCATCACAGAGCTAAGCACTCCAGTTCCAGGATCTAAGGACCTCTATTTCCCCACCCAATACTCACAAAACTTCTTCACTCAATGCAAGGCTTGCTTCCTGAAACAACATTGGTCCTACTGGAGGAACCCACCTTACAATACCATTCGATTCTTCATGACAGTTTTCGTTGGTCTTGTCTTTGGACTTATTTTTTGGGATAAAGGAGATAAGACGTAAGTCAAGAAAGCTTCTAGTTTTACATCACCTTTTTACTTCAATGTCAAAGAGCTTGGTAAATTCATATTGATATAATATTGTGAACATATATAATATAAACAGGCACAAGGAACAGGACCTGATAAATCTGCTGGGAGCTATGTATTCTGCTGTCCTTTTTCTTGGAGCCACCAACACTTCTGCAGTGCAGTCTGTTGTGGCAGTCGAAAGAACAGTCTTCTACCGTGAAAGAGCTGCCAGGATGTACTCACCCTTGCCTTATGCATTCGCTCAGGTTAAAAAAGAATTATGATGGTCAACCTCAAACTTTGATACTACTTGCAAATTGAGAGTAAGAAGAGGAAAAAACTGATCATATTTTATGTCCTGCAGGTTGCCATAGAGACTATTTATGTTGCAATACAAACTTTGGTGTACTCGATATTGCTATTTACAATGATTGGGTTCCCTCTGGATGCTGCCAAGTTCTTCTGGTTCTACTTCTTCATTCTAATGTGCTTTATGTACTTCACCCTTTACGGAATGATGCTTGTAGCTCTCACTCCCAACCATCAAATTGCTGCTATTGTTATGTCCTTCTTCCTTAGCTTCTGGAACCTATTCTCCGGTTTCCTCATCCCAGGACGGTATGCAAAGATTGAAAATCGAAAAACTTGCATGACTATTTTGATTCTTTCCCCTTGAAAACTGATTTCTAATATGTAAAACTTTTGCAGCAAATTCCAATATGGTGGAGATGGTACTACTGGGCATCTCCAGTGGCCTGGACAATCTACGGTCTCGTTACATCTCAGGTGGGTGACAAAAACTCTCCAGTTGATGTACCTGGAGATGGTATAGTGACAGTGAAGCAATACCTTAAGGACCACTATGGATATGAACATGACTTCCTTGGAGCTGTTGCTGCTGCCCATATTGGTTTTGTTCTCCTCTTCCTCTTCGTTTTCGCCTATGGAATCAAGTACCTAAACTTCCAGAGGAGATAAACATAGAATGTTCCAAGTTTATTATTATTGTTTTAACTATTATAATAAGTGAAACTTATGATTATCATTATTAATTTTGTATATCTTCAAGGTTTGTGTTCTCATCTGTTGTTATAATTCATTGTTCTTTAATTGCAACTTAATAATATAAGGTACATTCTGTTTATTTTCTACTCCCTGTCCCTTGCATCATTCATAGTGCTTTATTTGAAGCCAAACAATGAGTATTAACTGATCTATTCCCTGATTCAGCTAATGTGCTTTTGAGAGGGAAAAAGAAGCTTTTCAACGGAATTCTAATATAGTAAAACGAATTTTTAAAGCCACATTTTAATAAAATATGAAGAGCACCTGATGTGGGAGTGTTTCATTTCATTAAATTCTTTCGAACTCTTTTTGATAGGCAAAATGATTGAAATGATGTCACATGTAAAACTCGCAAAAAAGGGCATAAGAGGGAGAGAATCAAATGGAATTGAAAAGCAAAACAACACCATCAGTTACAAATCAAGTAAATCTCGGTAAATGGAAATATGAAGGAGGATTAAACAGTCACCCAGTCACATATGGACAATAATACATTTACTGATCTATATTTGATCAGATTCACATAGAGCTTTAATTTATATGCTAAAAGTGCTATTTAGAGTAGGGGTAAGCATGGTTCGGTTTAGGTTCAGTTTTAAACAAAACCGAACTGAACTGAAAAACATCGAGTTTTATAATAGAAAACCGAACTGAATTATAAAATAAACCGAACCGAACCGAACCAAACTCCCTTGGATCGATTTGATTCGGTTCGATTTTGGGTTAGGCCGTTTTTTTTTCTTAAAACAAAATGTGAGTCTTTTATACCTCAATTTTAAATTTTGGATAGGGTCAATTTTTCTGACCCAAACCGAACCAAAATTGAAAATTTGATTTTTAATACCAGAATCTGAACCAAATTGAATACAAGTTGAAAACTGATATTTCAGTCTAGTCTAGCTCAGTTTGAACTGATTCGGTTCAGTTTCGATTTTTCTGTCCACCCCTAGTTCCGTAGAATTTATTATTTATCAGTTAGTTTTTGCAGTGCATACAAACCAATTTCAATAGTAAAATTCACTAGGGAAACCCCAAACAAAACAACGGGGCCAAAAGCAGAAAAAGAAACATGTAGCAATATAGAACTTACATAGCAAAGAAAAAGGCTTTCAGTTTCAACTCTGTTTAGTGTTTACTCAGTCATCAAAGTAATTGCATTACTGAGTCAAAATTATTTCAAAATATCATAACTATATCCGTTTCTTTAACAGGGAACATACGATCCTGGCTCTACCTCTCATCAGGTTTGACAGGAGCATTATCCAAGTCCACAATCTCCTGCTTACTCTTTACTTCACAGTAGTTCTTGGTATGAAAATCAACCAAATCCAAGTCCTCCGAAATAGCCATGTACCCATATAGCAGGCTCTCTGGTTCGTCTCCCTCCATTCCTGCTTCCATACTGGTGCTACTTCTTTTGCTGTTGTTAGATGTTAATAGCTCGAACTCTCCTCTCCCACGCTTATTCTCAGCGAAGTACGAATGAAGCCTCTCTGCACTTCCCAATCCAGTAAAGGTTCCTAAGAACTTCACCACCATGACACTTTGGTCAGCAGGCCTCCCTAGGCACACAGTGATTTTTCCTCCAACAAAACCTTGACCTGCAATTACTCAAACAAGATATTTAAAAAATAATAATAATAATACAAGAAAAGATTGTAAGTAATTCTTCCAGTTCCAATACATAAATTATGAGCTTCAATGAAATTATGCCTCATGCATAACATCCATTATATCAACACTAATTCACAGCACAGATACCAACTTCAATTAGTTCAGATGTATGAGCTCTATTAAAATGATTTCTGATTTAACAATATATATATATATATATCCTGCATCAGTTATTCCTCACTCACCTCTTAGAAAAGCTTCAACCCCTTCAATAGGTATAACTTTCTGTTCTTTTGGATTATTGTTTGACATAGAAATGTTGCGGACAATGATGAGGGGAGGCCAGAGAACCAAATCATTCTTCTGAGCCATAGCTTCGTCATCAGGCAACGGTTCAGGAACCCATGTTTTTGGGTCATGAGGTATAACACTATACCACCCCAACAAGGCACATATTGCTTTGTGAAGCCCCAAGTGTCGTGCCCTCAACCCAACCTTGTGAGACATCAAGGTATGCCTTATCAAGCCTTGGGTGTTCATGAACTCCTTTGAAAATCTGTAAAATCATAGATATATAAGCAACAGAAAATGGATCGTAACAAACAATTGGGAAAAGAGATAAAATGCCTCTGCTACCTGCACGTATAGAGGGTTAAAAATAGATCAAAGATACCTTATTTATTAAATACAAAAATAATGGAAAATACCACCTCACTCCCTATCATAAAGGGCGCAAGACAGATCAAAATCAAAGAACCATATACAAAAAATGGTCCAAATCACCATAAATCTTTTGGCACGGCACATATACAAGAAAGAAAGAGATTAGTTGTGTAACTCTCCCAACTAATCAGCAGATGTATGAGAGAAAGGAATTCTGCATAGGATCTCAAAACTAAGCAAATCAATGATGCTGACACAAAGATTCACCTTGAAGAAATAAATGTGTTAACAGTGACTGATGGCATTTCACAAAATTACTAGTTATTCTTCAGTCATTACCAGAATCCATAGTCATTAAAACTCGTTTTTCCACAAGAAGTCCAGTTCCAAAGACCAATAATTGGATTGAATAATCCAAAAGCTGAAAAATAAGTTCAAACTATTAGCCTGGTTCACTGGACTTGCAACCTCCTTAATCAAGTCCTTGCAGGTGTATCTACATGTGTAGATTCACTCTACAGTAGCCAACATCTGAAAACCCACTTTACAGAAGCCTCATTGCAACTTCCAATTTAGAATTTAGAAGCTTCATTTTCTTTTTAAAGAGGTTTAAAACTGTGGTGCTCACCTGGCACCCTACAAATCTTTAAGAGACCCTGCAATATCAAATGCTACTGACTGCAGTCAAAACAGAATACTTTCCAGAAACTGATCATTGGTCAAATTTACTCACATCATGTATCCAGTTCCTTAAAACAGGGTCGGCACCACAAGCGCAGAGGGCCAGCGAGAGTTACCACATCAGCATAATTCCTGACAAGCTGCTGCATGTCTATCACAGAGTATATATTCTATGTAGACACCTTCCAGATCTACAGGTTTACTTAATTCCTCGACAATCTTCAAAGGTGAAATAGAGAATTCACCAAACAATACAATACCAGAAGTTCAGTTGAGTTCTCTGAGCATCCAAAAGTTCAGTAGAGAAAGTGACAAAAAGTGACACATCGCTTTTAATCCACATCTTAGTAAAAACACATGTATTTCTTCTAGTGGTTCACATTAATCTGGTAATTCCTGATGTATAAGCTCAAACTGATTTGGGAAACTAAAGAAGGTAAACTTTGCTAAATGATAAACAGAGTTCCAGATAAACTGATCTCTTCCTATTAAATGAAAAAGAACTTGTTAGTTAATTTAATCAAGTCCTACAAAAGCAAATCACACTATTCCCACCATGTCCTACTACTATAGCTTTCCTGAAACTAAACTGATCACTACCGACATCATTCACTAAATTGGGCTAAACAACCCTACCCTGTTAGGCCCATTAGACTTGTCAAGATAACAGTATTCTAGAAAAATTTCAAACCATGGAAATATATCTATCAACAATGTGGCATTGGCTAAGCATGCTTAAGTAGGAAATACTTACAGAAGCCTCCAGCAGCCATTTGCAGCAGATCAAAGCAGATGGTAGGTCAATAGTTGCTAGGTGTTCAGACTTCAAAGAATAAATAAACTAAATGGCCAATCAATGTCATGGGTTTCTCATAGATCACTGAACCAATGGGCAACATTAGACCTATTCCCAACATTAAATCCAAGAAATCCAATGTATTCAACATACTATCATAGAACTTTATCACTCCACTCTTTCACACCCACATAAAACAAAACAATATTCAACATTCTTCTCAGCACTAGTGTCGGAATATGGAACAGGGAAAGGTCGGGGGATTTCTAGATACCAAGCAACAGGAGAAAGAAAAAACAAACTTTAACGAACTACACCCCATGTATACAAACTAAAATCTGTAGCAAAATATACATATACCTATCCATAAAACAGGGTGAGTCCTGTCCTGTTCTACTTTTTCCCTATTTTCTTTTTCGTTGCCTAGAAATCTCCAACCTTATTATGTTCACCGAGTTCTGAACTATGGCCTATGCCCTACAACCTTCGTAGTCAGGAACTCATGTAATAAAAAAATCCTAGATAGGTGGCACCAAGGGGATTTGAAACCCTTGTGAGGCAAGGGAATTTTGCAATCAATCCTCCCTCTTGGGTTGGGTCAGTCCTGTGAACTGATCTGTCAGTCAAAATTAAATATTTGTTCTAACTGACCAACCAACTACTCCGGAAATCTGTAAGAAAACTTACTGAAGTCATATACCCTTTTTTGTCCAAGGTACTGCATGGCAATAAGATGGAAACAACATACTTAAATTTTAGAGCCTCTCAACCTAAGTTCATTGAGTTGGATTAATCTACAGTGTTCAGAAGATACTAAAACTCTACAACATCAATTGGATAAAACTAAACCACCCACCTTCACAAATTATAGAAACAATAAACAACAAAACCTGCATGATCGATTTATAAAGTTGCATGTATCCATAGTAATAAAATCCAATACTAAAAGTCTTCAGCACCGTTGGATAAAACTAAACCATCCATCTCCACAAATTACAGAAACAATACACAACAAAACCTGTATGATTGATTTATAAAGTTGCATGTATTCATAGTAATAAAATCCTAGATAAAGCCAAACAGCAAAACCTCTACCGTCCTTGCAAACTCGTTTTGCTGCAGCTGCAAAGTAATGCTAGGCATCTGTTGAATAAATAAATGAAAACACGAGCTCCACTCATGAGAAAAGAAAACAGACCTTCTGCCGCATGTAATGCAGAACAAACTACCAGCTTTTCCTAGTGCCCTGTATCTCCTTCGAACAGATGAATTCACATTCAACTTTTTTGAGTACTCTAAGAAGAATTTATGCACTGCTTCCTTAAATTCCTCAGACTCCTCAGATGGTTCCAATTCTTCGAAATTAAAATGATCTTCTGATGTGTTATCATCATTTTCATGCACACCCTCATGAAAATCCTGAATTCTTTTCCAAACTTTGTGCTGTTTATACGGAACACCTCTTCTATCAATATGGTGTGCGTTATGCCAGCTTAGAGAACCAGGTCTTGTGTTACTCTTCATGTATCTGTTACTATGACTATGGAATCCAACTGACCTTTGTGAATGTGCCATAGAATCTCGGGTGGAGAACCTGTCACCAGAAGTGAAACTCCCACGACGTTCTCGCCCATCATATGTCCTTCCACCCTTTCTGTATTCATTGTGGCCAAATCTCCCAGTTTTTGATAAGTGCACACCATTCATATCTTCATCAAAATACTCCTCGTCGCTATAATAAAGATCCTCATATTCTTCAGGTACACTCCATTTGCTGGACATAATAGTTCTAGTGTTAGGCCTAGTAATGTCATTGTCTATGTTTTTTCTTTTGAGCACTTTTTCTGATGGTCCACGCATACCAAGCTCCTCATCCTTAAATGCATGTGTTCTCACAGCAATTTCATGCATTTCTGAACTATAAAATGAGCCAGAACTTTGCATTCTTTCTTCCTGAATATCTCGCACTGCATCTCTTCCAAAACCATAATCTGATCTCAAATATGAATTCTGATGATCCTCTGGTACACCAAGATCTGACATTCTGTAATCTCGAGGCACTCTCCTCTCAAACTCGACATGAGTATAACCAGAATTCACATATTCCCCACCTTGCTTCAATGGATATGGTTTTCTGCTCATGTCAAGATAGTCTGAATATGACTGCTGTTGTAAAGTAGGTTGGTCTAATACACTGCTCCTTCTCAAATTTCCACTAGAATGTTCTGATTTATTAATCCTGTCTACAACTGGGAGCATGTCATTTGATCTTGGTAAATCTCTATGTTCATAATCCATCAGAGCTCGGTCATAGTCTAGTCGAGTGTGTTGAGACATCATTTTGTGCGAGTTATGATTATCAGATGGATATCCCTGATCATCAATCACTACCATCCTAGCTTTAGGGTATATATAATCCTCATGCTCAGCTTTGGAAGGACTATATGCCCCATGTTGGTAAAATTTCAGATTTCTCAAATCAGGTTCAGTGTCTCTTGCAGTATCCACAAGTGACCTTTGCCCATACGTGTTATAATCAATTGCATCTGTTACTTTTACACTACTTTGATAACCATCTGAAGTAGGCAAAGTCACACCATCCCGGTAAAAAGCCGGGAAATCACTCATAGATGCTCCCGAGGAGGTGCCTGCAACATCTTTATACTGAGAGGTGCTCAAAATATCCTTGGAATGCGATCCTGGCACAGGTTTATACAAACTATCTCTCGTGTGGTACGTAGGTTTCTCTTCTTCCATGTAGGATTTTGTTACCGCTATCTTATCCCTAGATTGGTACACTGGTTTCTCTTCTTCTTTGTACGAATCCCTAACTGCCAACTTATCCGAAGGTATTGGCTCCCGGTAGTGTTCATGCTCAAACTGACCTATATCCACACTGCGGGAAGGTAATTGTAGACTTCCACCAGCTTCACCATAACTTTTAGAAGGACCTATATCCACACTGCGGGAAGGCAATTGTAGACTTCCACCAGCTTCACCATAACTTTTAGAAGGACCTATATCCACACTGCGGGAAGGCAATTGTACACTTCCAACAGGTTCACCATAACTTTTAGAAGAACCTATATCATGAGGCAAACGATACGACCCTTCTTTTGCACCATCTTCCACTGGAATTGTTTTCTGACTCAACATCCCACGATCGCCACCAACATCCGCAACCCTATTTTCACTATAATTCTTATCTTTACTACCTCTTGGACTACCACGATCGTACTCGTAAACATGGTTCAACCTAGTCTGCTCAAAATCGACATCTTCACGATATCCATATCTTCTGGGCCCAAGTTCATCATCAGGGTGAGGCCTTTTATGGAATTGGGCGTAGTTGGGGGATCTTCCTCCACCCAGATGCCAACCATAATCCCTCCTTTCAGTCCTAACCCTTCTAGACCCATCGGGTCCATTATCAGTCAGACGCATTTCGCGTCTTCCATGTCGATCACGCGATGTGGACATGTAATCTTCATGTCTTCTGGATTGCATCTTGCTCTATAACTTACAACAACGACGACACCACTAGTGTATATATAATCAGTATCGTTGGGTATTCTATAAACCTACCAAGTCACTAGTTTCAACCAAGTAGTACCCTAACAACAAGTTAAAGCCAAGTGCGTGTGAGAGAGAGATAGAGAGAGAAGTATCAAACCTCATTTTGGGAGGATCCCGGAGAACCCATGATCGATCTGTGCGAGTGCAGAATTGCTGTTGATTGACGGAATTTGTAAATTACAAAGTTTTCATGATAGAGAGAGAGCGAGAGAGAGGTTTGGAGTTGAAAAACCTAGCGATGTCAGTGGAGGACAGTTGGCACGATTCCATTATGTTTGATATTTTCATTCTTAGTCCCTATTGTTTGACCATTTTTTCATTTACTCCACACTTTATTTAATAAGTCCCTTTCTCTTTCTCTCTCTCTCTTTTTTTTTTTTTTTTTTTTTTCAATTGTAGAAATAATTCTATTTTTCTCCTGTAATTGAGTATAATAGTTAAAATCCGTTACTAATTTGAAAAATTACTAAAAATCTTAAGGAACCGTTATCTCTTATCTCATTTGTTGGATATATAAATGTTATTGTAAAAGATTAATGTACCGCTTCTTCTTCCTTTCTTTTTTAAACCAATTTTTGTGTTTTGTACAAAAATTCAAAAAATAGAAATGATATCTCCACTAATATTTTTACCCAATTTTTATTTTTATTTTTATTTTTTTTTCCTTTTGCCTATTGGAAATGTTAATCCAAAACTTCTTACTATAGGAATAGAAAACATTTTCCTCTAATTAATCAAATCCAAAGGTATCAAAATAGAGCTTGCTCAAAATGCTAAATTTCAAAACTATGAAATTCAAATCCAAATATATTAAAAAAAAATTCCTATAGTTTTTCTACCAATCACGTTTTCAAAATTCAAAACTATGAAATTAAATTTCTTTTGTTCAAATGAAATCGATAAAATAGAAAAAAAAAATACCGAATAGCCATTAATATTATGTACTAACGTGAAACTTAACTCAAATGACTAAAAAGAATTATTTTTATTTCAACTAGGAACACTTGGAGCCCGTTTGGTTTCATTTTCATTTTTCGATTTTATTTTTAAAAACAGAAAATGGAGGAAAATATGTTTGATTGTTTGTTTTCAAAAACAATATTTTGAAAATGAAAAACATGTTTTCAAAATTTGAAAGGTAAAAGTAAAAAATAATTTTTTTTTCTATCATTTTCAAAAATCATTTTCGTTTGTACAATAAAACTCAATAAAGTAAAAATATTCATCTTGAATAGTCATATTATTATTTTTAAAAACAGTTTTCATTCAAATACATTTTCAATTTTTACTTATTTTTAAAAATGGTATCAAACAACTTTTTTATCATTTTTTGTTTTTTAAATGTATTTTCAAAAATGCTACTAAATGTATTATTGTTTTTGAAAACAGTCATTTTCAAAATATGTTTTTTATCTTTGAAAATACTTTTTAAAAATATCATTTTAAAAATATATCCAGACTCATCACTTTTTGTTTTTATTATTATTATGTGAAATAAACAATCAATATAAACGAGTGTTTACTAATCAAGAATAAAAAGAAATAGAAATAAGTTCTTGTGGAAAGGGAAAGAAAATGAATCAAAATTAAATTACAATATTACACCCATTTGTTTACTAATATTTAGGAATTAAAATTGGAATCGAACTAAAATTCCTTTTTAAGTATTTACTAAACTAAAAAATTGGAAAAAATAAAGTTAATTACAAAATAGTCATATATATAATCTATCACATATAAACATATTAATTGAAGGTATATTAATAAAATTGCTCGAATTGTATTATTCAATCAGAAAATATAACTTATTTCCTAAGATGAGAGGAGAGAATCAAGTTCTCTACCCAATAGAAACTTGATTTATGATTTTAATGTATGGTCCATGTAATTTAATTCTAAAAATTATAGTAAATACTGAAATTCAAATTTTACAATTAAGTTCATTTTCTCTATCTTGAATTCCTGATTAGTAAACATATCGTTAAATTTATAGTTATTTAAATGATAGGAATCATTATTCCTATTCCTCATAGGAATCATTATAGACACAAGAAGCTAGAGAAAGAGTCGACTTCTTACATTGATCTAGTTGAGGGAGGTCCCTCCTAAAGATGAGAGGCGGTGGGAGTACTTTTCTTTAAATTTGGTTAGATATGAAATAAGTCCCAACTTTTCTTTTAAAAATGCAAAGCGGTTTGTAACTTTTTCATTTTTGACCAAATTGATCCTCATGTTTTTTCAAATAACCAAATTGGTCCCCTTAGTCAGCTTTAACTTTAACAGGGTAAAATTGTACTTTAACTAAAAGCCAATATAATAATGACACATGTGCAGTGCTTAAATTTAACTTAAATTTGTTTACCTTAAGTAATCAATGACTTTAGTTAACTAACCTAGGTTAACTCTAGCATCCTAAAACAACGATGATACATGAATACAAGTGTGATCTGAATTAAATCAGGATTAACCAAACACCAGCCTAATTAATATAAGATTTACAGAATGTATATATATTGCTTTTGATAGTTTTAAAAGCAGAATTGATCAAACACTAGTCTAATTAATTTTACAACAGATTATTTCTTCGACGTAATTGATAATGATTATTTTAAAAGTTACAACACCACCAAATGAGTTCTAAATACTATGTGCATCCCAAAAATCTATTCCTATGAGATTGGAAGATATTAACTCCCACAATAAAAATGTTACCTTTAATTTATGTTCTTACAATTGAGTAAATTGTCATTATTTTTGAGATTTGATTAACTTGTTTTGAACTTCGTGCAGAAAGCTTATGTTTTTTGGGCTACCAATATCTCAAGGCCCAAAACTATGCTCCAACAACATTGGATCCAAGCCCAATAATCAGCTCTTTAGCTCTTGACTATTGCTAAATGCACCGACTACAAAGATAATGTTGATTTTTTCTTATTCCGGATGTTTAATGTGTAAATAATATATTAAAAAAATTAGTTATTTTTAATATATTCTAAAGGATAAATTAGGTGGGATACAGTCACACAAATTATCCGTATTGGGATATGGAGACTTGACAACATAACAACTTGCAAAAACAAAGAAAAAGATGTTTTAAGAGATGATTAGGACTTTAAAACTGTTTTCAGAAAACAAATTCGTGAGAACGAATTTTTCTCTAAAAAAAGAGTTGCAGAAGATTGTATATGTTGTGATTTGTGACAAAAAGCACCTGAAAGAATACAAGGAGAACCGAAGAAATGTCTATTGTCTTGGTTGATAAAGATGTTGTCAAATGCAAACAAACTGCTTTGATTTGAGATCACGCTTGTTGTGCTTCTTTGCTTTCTTTGAAATGTAGTCCAGCACAAAGCAATAGAGAGAGTTTTAAAGCAAAAGCAAAAGCTGGACCAAATGGGACAGGAGGATAAAAGAGAGAGTTGTAGTAATGTAGGAAAGGCAGTCAAGAAGATGATGAGGAATCTAGGGAGCTTAAGCAGCAGTGGAAGGCTATCAACGGATGAGAATGAGGAAGATGAGATATCGAGAGTGGCGATTTCTTCCTTGCAAGCTAGAGAAGAAGAAATTGAGAGGAAGAAGATGGAGGTGAAGGAGAGAGTGGAGCTGCAACTGGGACGTGCCGAAGAGGAATCAAGGCGCTTGTCTCAGATTTGGGAAGTAAGTTACCAACTCAAAAGCACTTCTATAGGTTTGTGATTTGTGTTACAGCAAACAAGATAGAGATCTCATTCAAGTTGTATCATGTGAAATTACTTTATTTTCATGCTCTCAAAACGATCACAGTTTTAAATACAAGTAACACAGGCAAAAGAAAGCACCTTTTAATGTTTTCAAAAGCACATTTGATGACCCCAAAAGCAGTTTCAGTAGTCACTCATTATATGCGTTTCCTGTGATGTATTAGGAGCTGGAAGTGCTGGGGGATCCATTGAGAAAGGAAGTTGCTATGGTACGGAAAAAGATCGATATGGCTAACCGGGAGATAAAATCACTGGGACAGAGCTGTCAGAAGAAGGTTGTGTTCATTTGTTTTCTTATCACAAAAAACACCTACTCCAGGAGTTAATTAGGATTTGGTTGGTTGCAGGAGAAAGAATATAGAGAAACCCTCGAAGCCTTCAATGAAAAGAACAAAGAAAAAGCTCTGCTAGTTACAGCATTAACGGAGGTGAACTCTCTCTCCCTCTTGCTTTCTTCTGTTTCGTGACATTCTGAAGAGTCAAACAGTGTTTTCACTTTGATAATCTTAGCAGATGCTGGCTGAGAGTGAGAGACTGAGGATGAAGAAACTGGAGGAACTCAGCAAGAACATAGAAGCTATACATTGACTAAGATGACCTCATCCTAGTATATTTGTATTCACCATGAATTTCTAATAATGTTTGGTCAAGATTGAGTTTGTTTGTTTCACAATCTGCATTTTTAATGTACCTGTATAGCTGAACCAGTTACGGATATACAGATATGATATTGCAACTTTGTCTCTCAAAATAGAGTATTGAAGACCCTTCCATCTTAACCAAAATGCTAACAAGTGTCACGGCCGAATCCTGTTAGTATATATCGCATATATTCTTCATATATTCTTATACTTAGCTTAGGCGTACTTCAGTAACTTAGATCATTGTTTGCCCCAGTATATAAGCTAGCTTTTTCTCTTCTTTTTGTTGTAGCAAACACAAGAGAGCAACTTTTGTAAGACACTTGCTCTTGTTATATAAATGAGATTCTCATGATATATTTAAGCTTTTGTTCCATAGAATTTATTAATCCCTTTCACCAACTCCTAAGATATTAGGGATCATACTACTGACTAATGACTATAAGCTCTGCATGCAACATATTTCTATTTAACGTGGGATCAAACGCTTGCAATCAACCTAAAAGATTGACCTTTAAGGTGATGCAGCTTATCGACCACTAAAGTTCAAAATTTCAATCTACTATTATTCTATATGAAATCAGGGGATAAGGCCATTGCAAAGTAAGTTACCTTTCCTGAGCTTGTGCAAAAGAAATTAGATATGTTTTCCTTCTTTCCTAGCCCTTGCTTTTCTCCCTGCCTGGTTGTCTATTAGTGAGCATCTGCAGCATCCACATACAAGATTGGGCCACAATCAGTCAACTCTGTTATAATGCATAGTCACAGAAGGTGAAATCAATGAGGACCAGACATTTATGTTAGTATGCAACTCATCAAAGTAAACTTTATTAATTTACAGCGGTTTGGTTTAAAGCAAAGAACTTTATTAAGTATAATATAAACTAAAGAAATAGTATACAAATCCAACCAATATGCCCTACAAAGCCTAAAAAACATGGACATATAAAATGGGAACAAAAACCAGTCTCATCCTCCACTTTAACCTGAAACATCCATAAATGCCATTATGTGGAATGTGGTTACACATTAACGGAAATTACAAATGAAAAGCAAACAACTAAACTATGTGGAAAGTACATATGAAAAGCAAATAACTAAACTATCTGATGGTCGCTATTAGTAGCGATACAGGAACGATCTCCAAGGACTTCATAGCAGTAATCAGCACAATCTGCATCCTTTTACTAGTGATTCCAGCAGTGAAAGTGGTGGTAGTAAGAGATTAGAGAGTAGCAAGAGCTTGCAACAACTTTTTCACTTAAGGAAACAAAAACGCAACAGTCCTGTAGCAAATTTATTCTTAATTTACTTGTGGAGCTCCCAGAGTATTTTTCAATTGAGTGAAAGCTTTTTGTATTCTTCCAGGAGCTTTGGGATATCAACCATACGCAACTGCAAAGAAACAATATGATTATATAAAGAAAACAAAGAAATCTGAACATCTTATTGCATTAAAAGTGCTAAAGAAAAGTATCGATTATTTATTTCATCAGCAAAACAATGCAAGTATAAATCCTACCCAAAAAAGTTTAATATCATGCATGGAACACCATGATATACTAAAAAAAAATTAGTAATTTCTTAAACAATCAGCCAAATGAAAAAAAAAAAAAAAAAAAAAAAACCCTGTATTCTTCATCAATCATACCTGAGAAGCATTTTTCAGATGATAAAATGTGTAAGTCTCTTTGCCCAAAAGACCTGACTGAATGGACTGCAAATTAGGTCCATCGTTGGATCTGCCACATATTAAAAGACAACACCAGCAAGAAAATAATTGATTATGCATGTAGAAGAATGAATAAAACAATTCATTACAACAGGTCTGAAGCAACCCCACAAACATACCATGCAAAGCACACTTTACATGGTAAATGAAAGAGTAATTGGGATGTAGGACGGAAAAGAGAAACAGAGAAGAGGGAGATGGCCCATTGAAATGAAATTAATATATGCCTGGAACCCACAAGCAGTCACCACTGTATCATGAAAACTTGGCATTTACCAAAATTCTATAATTATGTTTAAAAGCCATGGAGAACATCATAGTGGGAACAAATTCAAAATTTCTTGTGTAATATAATGTCTTCCGTAGCTTAAAGAAAAAACTGGGAGCATATATTAAAAAACATCATCTCAATCTATCAACAAAAATAAATAAACAATAGATCATTAAATATCAATAATATTTGCTATAACCCTCCTTTGCTGAAATTGGTATGATTTTATCAAATATCCAAGAGCTGATTGATCAATTAAATGTTTGTAATTATATTTCAAAGGTAAGACATTCATATTCTTTTTCACTCTCTCTCAATCTTTTTTTATTTTTTTATTTTTTTTTGACACTCTCTCTCAATCTTTGGTCATTCTTCTTCTTCTTCTTTAAGATTCTTGAAGAGAGACCAGTTGAGGTTTGAAGATGTATTTTGAAAATAAACACTTATTGCTGTCACTTTCTTGCCTCTCCTTTACTCTGCAAAAAGGTTTGATTCTTTTTACTTCTCTTGTTTGATTCTTTTTACTTCTCTTTCTTTCTGTTCTATTGCCTTCAAAGAAACATTTTAGGGATTTTAGGGTTCCCATAAGATAATATTTTAGGGCCAGACACTCATTTTATCAGATACTAAAACATTATCAGTACAAAATACTAACTTATTAGATTGTTTTTGCACTCTCGCAATAATACAAAGGTCAAACACATATCTATCTTCCTTAAGCATATCTAACTGAAAAATTTATTTAGTTTAAATAGATCATTACACCCTTTTTAATAAAGATTTAGAATGACTTCACTCCAATAAAAGAAAAACAGAGATCTAGAATGACATGAGCATTTTGGAGAGATCTAGAAAAACAGAGATTTCTGTCTAAAATTGTTAAAAAACAAACTTATATTTCATTTATTCTTTTCTGATATAATATCTAAATGAAATTACTAATAAATGTAAGTTTTTTTAAATAAACTACTAGATGTCTTGGCTATCTATACCAACCCAATCAGCCTCTGCCTCTCCATTGTAGTAATGGTCTGGATGAATATTTTGTTCTTTTTTGGCAGTGAAAGCAATAGTAGAACTCTTTGGTGGTGTGTCATGATGGCTCTTCTTTGGTTAATATAAACAGAAAGGAATAAAAGAATTTTCAGAATGAAACAGGGGAAGATGCTAACTGTTTGTCAGATAAAATTCTATCTTTGACTTATGTTTGGGCTTAGATTTCTACTGTTTTTAAAGAAGTTCCTTTCTTCTTAATTAATCTTAATTGAGAAATAGTTGTAGCATGATACAGACTTCATTGTTTTCTGCTTAGAGCTTTTGTGAAGCCTTTTCTGTGTTGGCCTTTTTTATTATACGCACGCTATTTACTGTTTTTTCCTTTTTTTTTTTTCTTGTTAAGGACAGCTTCTTCCTATATATCATTTGATCTATACATCTCTTGTTTCTGTTCCTGAAAAAATAAAAAAGAAGAATTATGAATCAACTCAACCAACTACTTCCAATTAAACAACAGAAGAAGACAAATTTTTTCAAGTCATGTAACAGATTGGTCACTTCTATAATCAACAAACGATAATGATAATGCCAAGGTTTTGGTCATTTACTTAATACCTCTTGCAGCCATGAAATCACTTCAAAAAGATTCCTTTGTCCATAACACGCTACAAAGATATCTCACCCTACATTATTCTAAATTTAATCAATACGAGGATACTTTAACTACAAACATCCTAGCTTTTGTATAATTACCAGCGTTTGCTAATAATTCATTTCATTTCATTTTATTATTATTAACTTTTTCAGAGAGGAAATTATAAGTCTTCCTAAAATCACAATTAATTGTCCAATTCACTTTATTGACTTTCCATCAAACATACTGTCAGAAAACAAATATCCAATTTTTAAACAGCATCAGCCACATTGAACAGATTTTCTATGCCATGAACTAAACAGCTTCTCCAAAGAGTTTGTGAAGTGTCCTAATCATAAGAGGCCAAAAATCATTAAAATAAAATAGCATTAAGAAGCCACAGGTTTCACAAGAGTCGAGCTTCAAAAATGTCTAGTCAAAAAAAATAAAAAATAAAAAAGACATCAAGTTCAGTGTCGCACACTAAAAGCAAGTCAGTTCTACAATTTGCAATGACTATTTTAACCTTTTGCGATTCAATGATCAAATAGATGATTCTTACAAATGATTACGGGTAATCAGTCGCTGATAATCACGAAGCAAGGGGCCAAGCTCCTTTAGATGTATTGACGTTGGCGAAGATTTTTTCCAGTGATCCCGAAGAACCTGAACTGCCTTTTCAACAAGAAGTTTTGTCAGTAAAGAACAGCCAACATATATATACCAAGTTTATTTGCATTAAGAAGAAACCTGCTTGTTACTTGAAACTCTTTCTTCAGTCAACCTTGATGCCAGGTCAAGGAATTCTTTGTCTTCAAACTCTTCTACAATTTGAATGCCACGACTAGAGAGCAAAACTGAAATGTCTAACCTTTTTTGCAACTCTTCAAGAGCAGAACCTTCCATTCGGCTTTCCTGCACAGACACGAGGACCATTAACAATTTTAGAAATAGATGAGATGTATAGACTTCACAGAATAATGCAATCATAAGAAAATTAGATGTTTTATGGTGATGACTCAATTTAAATTTAGATAAATTTTGTTTACATCCACAAGAAAAACCAATAACAAATCAAACAAAATTTGATCGTTAAATCCAGAGTCACAAATATCAGGTTTCAATATTCACTTACCAACCAAAATTAGAATGATCAGAGAGTCTTACAACTAGGCACTTCATAATACAAATGATGGGTCATATTGCACCAATTAGCTCTTGACAAACAAATATATATATATATATATAATAATTTTATCATCAATGTTTCGTAACTTTAAAAAGTTAAGATCAGTTAATCAAATTCATCCATTGCATTTTAATCAAATAGGAGAGAGAATATGATGAATGATTTTGATTGGTTCGTCATAACTTTTTAAAGTTATGAGACACTAATGGTAGAAACACTCTATATATATAGATATATATATGTATATATATATACATATGTATATGTACACACGTGTACATGTGTACATATGTGTACACATATGTACACGTGTACATCCATATGTGCACACATATGTACATTTAGATATATATATGTATATATATATATATATATATAGATATATATATATGTACATATATGTACATATATACATATGTATAGATATATATGTGTACACATGTGTACATATGTACATGTGTACATAGGTATATATATATACATGTGTACATATGTATATATATAAACACGTATATACATACATATGTACATGTGTACATATGTACACATATGTACACATGTACATGTGTGTACATATGTACATATATGTGTATATATATATATATTTATACTTGCCATCTAAAGCTTTATGAGAATGATCACATCTTATATACATAAACAGCCAACAGGCTAAGCACATGCATATTTCCAAAGATTAATGAGATATCAGGATATGATATTAAGGACCTTAATGCAAAAACTGAAACACTTTACACACTGGCTAAATAAACAAAAATTAAAATATAATATAAGGAGGCTGGGTGCACATTACCTGGCCTGCAGACAGGGAATTATCATTTTCCAATCCTACATCCTTACTTCGAGGAAGACTTACTGAAGGAGATGAAGTAAACCGCTTTGCAATAGGGTCCTCTACAAAACAAATTACAAGTGGCAATAATTTTAGAAATTGAATTGTTAATCTCAAATTAGACACTGCAGGAAGTCAGCAAAACAAGTCCACTGAACTTGGGCAAAGTTAGTGATGGGTGACTGAAATTCTTCACCATCATTTTGTAATTGCACGTTCCTTCAATATTGTCATATATCAATCTTGTAAAATCCACTTTCTAAGATTTATCAGAAAAACATGATTTCAATACCATCCATTGAAGTCACTTTCAAGTTTTCACTCTTTATTAGTCTTCTTATTTGACAAGACAGACACTTTGGACCACCCATAATCACTTAGATCAAAGGAACCATTGTCATGTAAATAGTGTTGACAAAAATTTTATGCTAATCAAAAGTAAAAAGGGTCATGGAACATGACTTATAAAACCAAATAATAAAACATCTTTATCTTAGTTTGTTAAATTGATTTTTTACTAAAACACACCAAACTACACAGTAAATCAAATTGTAACAGAAATGAGATATAAGGCGATAACAATATATATTAGAGAATGCCACAATAATATACTTTAGTACCTTCTGGAGCCAACCACCATATATCTCCAAATGTTGACTTTCCATCAAAACCACCAAATAACAGATAGCGTGAGCCCATAGATGTCATAGAATGGTATGCTCGAGCAGGAGGGGGTTCATTGCCTATAGGTAAGCGCTTCCACTGTGCAGACACTAAAAGGGCAGTGAAAAAAAAAGTAAAAAGGAACCCATCAGAAAGAAAATAAGATGATAAAAGGTAACAAAGTAGCAAATGATTTAAACTTCTCTAAAATCATACTATGCCAAAGACTAGGAATAATCACTCAAAGCAACCATACAGGTTGCGGGGGTTACAGCTTTTAATTACATGATCTTTGACAAATAAATATAATATAACTGGAGAAGATCGCTAATCCATTGTGAGGTGATGATAGCTAATTATACCCTAAACTTCTTTTTATTATTGTTCATTTTTTTTTTCTTTTAATCCAGTTCTTTTCAATTGTGGGTTTACACAATCACTAGCAAAGCAGCCCTAAATAAAGGCAGCAGAACGACCACAGCAAAAAAACAATATAATTTGTTCTTTAAAATGATAAGGGCACAACCAACACCTATCATGAAAAGTCCAAAAGCACTTACCTCTATCTAAAATAATACAGTCATTATAATAAATGTCGTAACGACTCAACCAACCACCAGTACCATGTCCTCCAAATAACAATAGCTGCAAAAGCAGAATATCATCAAAATGAGATACAAGGAGAAGTCTACGCAGTTGGAGCCAAAACGAATTGCCAATTTATCATTAGCTTAATTATCAAAACACAATGCAGAGCCACATTCTATTATCAGGTCACAAGCTCTTCTCAAAATCATAATAAACTAGTAAGTTGAATCCTAACATTTTCTTCTTCATTTATTAGTGGTTGTGACTGTCAGAGGTAATAGAACGACTGCCAAGCAATATTAAGCCTCACAGCTTATTGTTCTAAACTTTATTCTTATTAGGCCAAAAGCTGGTATAACTCCCCTAAAAGATTATCCTACAAATACCTTCTTTTTTTTTTTTTAATAAGAAACAAAGACTTTATTGATAAAATTGGAGAACAGTACAAACATGAACCAGCAGTCCACCAACAACGCAAACAAAACAACAAAAAATACAAGAAAAAAAACAATTCATTAATAGACAGCCGCCTTCCAATCAAACATAATAAAAAATAAAGAGAGGTCTTGAAAATCATCACTAGATGAAGCCCAAAGAGAAGCTAAATAATACGCTTTATCCCATAACAAAATCTCCTCCTTTTCAACTTCATCAAAGATTCTTCTTTTTCTTTCTTTCCAAATAACCCATAAAATAGCAAAAACTCCACAATACCAGAGAATATAGCCTTCTTGCCTCCTTTGAGAACTTTAAAATCTTCCAAAAGGAAAGAGCATAAAGATTTAGGAGCTGTCCACTTCAAACCAACTAAAGAAAACAACTTGTTCCATAAAATTCCAACTACCGAACAATGAAGCAAGAGATGATCCAAGCTTTCCCCACAATTTTTACACATTACACACCGATAAGGAGAAAGATAAGAAGAAGGGAATCATTTTTGGAAAGCATCACAAGTACTTAGTTTCCCATTAGTGATAAGTCAAACCAAGAACTTGATCTTATTCGAAATCTTTGACTTCCAAATAAGATTATCAAAATCAAATGTGATTGTCTTGAACCAACTTATCAGGAAAAGACTTGCAAGAAAAGATGCCATTGGAACTCAACCTCCACTTCCTTTGATCTTCTATCTCCGAATTAGGGGAAACACCTACAAATACTTCAATACTAAAGATCTGCATTACTAATCTTAAATAGCAAGATAAACACAATGACTTCATCCTAGCAATTCCACACATTGTACTCAAAATTATACATCTATATATAGAAATAAGATAGGTGAAGATAGGTGCGTCAAAGGAAAGAAAAGAAAAAGAAAACTCGCATCCTATCCTGGATAGCAGAAATTGTCTTAACAACTGATTTTTTTATTTTTTTTTTCATAAAGGAAGCAGATAATTTCATTCAAAGATGAAGAAAGTATAGAAGTGAACTGGTAGTCCACAGAAACAACAGATCGAACAAAAATAAAAGATACAATAATCAATTAACAACTGAAATTTAATGTTGAAACACTATGGTAATATCCTCCTAGAATGCAGACAGCCCCCACCACAACTACATATGATGCAACATCATTCTTTAAAAAAGTGATGGTCATGTAAATGAGACCAATATAATTGTTACCATTGTCATAATACACTGTGATAGGACATTATAGAAAACAACCAGGACAGAAGAAATTATTTGTTCAAAGTAATGGAAGGTTTTATGAATGAATGCATTGGAAATCGATGCAAAATTGGTATTCTAACCTTTATATTCCATTTCTTTTATCAAGTATGATAGACAAGTACAAACATAAAAAAATGTCTCCAGGTTGCAAGAATCAAGATTCAAGCCCACAAGAAAACATACTTTTTTTTTTTTTTGATAGGAAACATAAATTTTATTAAGAAAGGAGAAAATGAAGAGAAATACAAAAGTGAACCAAAAGTCCACGAAAAGAAACAAAAAAAAACAAAAAACAAAAGACAAAGATGGAAAGACCCTTAACACAAGAAAACATACTTTTGAAACATTACCAATGCCAAAACTTACAGTCTTGACAACTGGCACCTTTACAATGCATACTTATTAATTAGGTTATGAATACAACTCCACCATCAGCGAACATTGATATCAACAAACGTTAATCTATTTGCAAAGAAATCTTTACATTAGCATTAACATGCAATTAAAAGTCAAGGGGTTATAGATATGTTATTACATAGTGCCCTCCGGATGTAACGGTGTGGCCACAACGGGGAGAAGGTGCTTGACCAGGAAGCTTCAATTGGGTCCATCCAGGTGCTTCATTCTCTTCCTTCCACAAGAAACATAGAATACAACTCCACTTAGCTTAAAGAACTTGAACAGAATCTTAAGGATAAAGTCACAGCAAAGCTACTAATTAAGATAACAAAAAGCCAGCAGTCATGAAATTAATATAGAGAAGTGAACACTACAGCAACAATCAGTCATGTAGACAAGTTCACCAACTGCATCACTGGAAAGCTGAAAGCAGATTTGAATCTGGATATAGGGAGCAGGTAAACTTGTAAACAAAATAAATGAAGCTAATAATTTCATAATAAATCAACTAAAAGACAACAGTACAGAAATAGAATTGACATATGTGTTTATCTTTTGAAGATAATTGTCCATCCATGTACCTTTTGGCCTCAACTAGACTAAAAGCTTTGAGGATGTGATGACCATTGCCCACATTTGGGCATTTCATAAAAACTTGAAATTCAAATTGGTTCTTTCCATAAATCAAGCTCTCATTCAGACATTTCCTGGATACTTGATTGTGCTTTTGTAGATTACATAGCATCAGAAAGGGAAAACCACATTGCCTAGAGTCTAGACTTGGCCACTATAGAAGTAGAAATCTTTTACCGCCTATAAATCAGTTTCATGAGTTCATCACCTGGTGATAATTCAACAATTTATTGTATCATGGATATCGACATTTTGATTACTAAATTCACAATAATAAATTTGTGACTTAGTTTCAAAAAAATTTACCTCTAATTAAGCACCTAAACATAAACAATCAATGCCATATCAATCAATATAAATGATAATATCATGTTATGCTTTCTTGAATGAGAAACTTGCCACAAAATCAAGAAATAAGAAATAACATGTGCAAAACTATATAAAAAATCCCTCGTGACCAAGAGATATACTTCACCAACCCAACTGTTAACAGAAAATACATGGAAACCAGTAACTAGACAGCTCATATATGACTTCATGAAATTAATTGAATAATTCAAACCAAGATAGAATACAAGAATTCGTAGAAACCTTCTTCAATAAGTCCCTTTAAAGCCCATAAATCACTCATGATTGGCCCACCACCACCTAGCAAAGTTGAAGAAAGAAATTATATCAGCTAAAAGCCACTCAATAATATATATATATAGAGAGAGAAAGAGTAATTTTACCATCAATACTTCCTAACTTTAAAAAGTTAAGATGAATCAATCAAATTCATCAATTGCATTCTTTCTCCTAAAATAAATTCTCTCTCTTATTTAATTCAAATGTAATAGATAAATTTGATTGATTTCTTCTAACTGTTTAAAGTTAGGAAATACTGATAGTAAAATTACTCTCTCTTTCTCTCTCTCTCTATATATATATACACACACACATATATATAAAAGAGGGAAAAAAAAAAAAAAAACACAGGCAAATTACATATTCACAAAATTTCAGTTATCAATCCACCAAAATGATGCTCGATACCACAGCTGAACTATAGTATCATATGCACTAATGAAAATACATGTCCATGCAATAACATTATAATAACATTAAACGTATTTACTTGGCACCGTAGGGTCAGAACCTTAACACCAAGAGAGCTTTTATTTGACGCATAAATCATAACTGTGAAGATTTGTCATTATGAAGACATAATTTCCTAGAAACAAAGAGTCGCATTTAAATAATTTATTTTCCAAAAACCACAGGGCAATAAAATCTAACAGCCCACCAATGCAAAAAGGGAAAAAAAAAAAAAAAAGGCTGTAGTTGCTAAATGTCATGTCAGAGATGAACTGAAGGCAAGCTCCAAAATTGCTAAGTGGCAAAAGTGACTTGTAATAGTCGTAAACTATTACATCATGATCAAGGATTGGGATAGGACAACAACAAGGTTGAGACAAAGACAATATAAGGATTTTATGTGCTCAGAATCAAAGTTAATAATGCAATTGAAACTTAAGTTTGTACATTTCAGGGCATAATAGTGATTATATGGATGTTAAGTAAGTGTGTGCATATAATGTGATCAAAACATAAGTATGTGCAAATAAGAGTTGAAAGAGTTTAAGAATACTGTACACTGATACGAAAAATCTCAAAGTTGAAAAATTTAAATACCAATAGATAAACAACATAAAGCAGCCAATACAAGAGCTTCTTTACTGAGAAGAAAGGCAGAACAGGTGGCAAGGACATGTGCACCTCGTTTTTCTCTATTTTCCCCCTTATTCCTTTATAAGAGTGAGTAAAAGTGTAGGATAGAAAATCTATGCAAAGAGGTGGATGAATTAACACTAAAAAATTACTAGAATAATTATTTCATCTTTTAATTCTTTAATTCAGGAACATTTCGGATATTCAAAATTATATTATTCAGGAAGGAGACTTTGCAACGGATATTGTAAAAAATTAAGAGAAATAAAAACAAGAGGGTGCTGGTCAGCGATCCTCAATGACACTGTAAAGACGAAACACGGCAGGGCTTACAGAAAGTAAACAATTAGCAGTAGCACATCAAGCTTTTGACCACCTCATATCTCTCTCTCTCTCTCTCTCTCTTCATAAATATCAGTGCCCTTGTGATTGCTATCTTGATATATTCATGCCTTCATGCCGAATAATTCGTTCAGCATGAAGTGCAAGTGTGCAACTTCTAAGGGTATCTGGGAATTCTTTTGATAATATATTACTTACTAACATTGCCAAGAAGAAAAGGAACAAGAAAAGACTAAAAATTTAATTCCTATATTTTATTCCTATATTTTAGTCTTATCAGATACAGCATTGATGCAAACATAAGAAATTAATTTATAATATTAGTCATGGATGAGTGGCATCCTCAAGCAAACACTTGGCCTAATAAATAAATAAATAGTTGGTACAACATTAACTCATGAAGTCAATGCATCCACTTCACCTCTGCCACCATATACCAGCAACCGCTTCTCAACCATTGTTGCTGTATGGCCACATCTAGGAGGTGGCACAGATCCTGTAACTGGCAGCTCCATCCACTCAAGTGATACTGTTTCAGGATGCAAATTATGTTTCAAACAAAATTAACATCAGGTCTATAGAATATTGAATCACTAAAACACTACCCACAAAATGATAGAAAAAGTAAATAAAATCCTGAAGCATGAGCCAAGAAGTTACTTGTGTCCAGGATATACACATCAGACAACCACTTTTTACCATCCCAGCCACCATACCTGCAGTCAATTTACATCTGCTAATATCAAGCACTTAAACCAAAATCTCTACAAGCTATTTGATGAAGAATGCAAACGTAAATATACCCACATAACAATTTTCCTGTTTCCAATAGCTGAAGCAGCAGCAAAATCTCGTGGAGAAGGCAAGTCGCCAAAACTTGTCAGTTCGGACCATTGCCACATATCTGGAACAGACATAGGTTCAATAATCCTTGACAGGCAAAAACAAATAAACCTTGACATGCCAAAAAGGGACATACGGACACAAAGTCAAGTATCTCAAATTTATCACACATAATAGTTATCACACTGCTTTAAATGAATAGACAGACACACACAGAGTTCTTCTCAAGTCCAGGATCATGGATTTAGTTATGTTCAGGACAACAAGAGTTATTAGATATTAAATAGATTTACTTTTGCATAATTGGTAACTAAATTTATTAATTAATGCATGATCAATGGTTAACATATCTCGTCCTAAGTTTAATAAAATCAATTCCTCCCAAGGAAAGTAGAACTATACATATATAGAGTTATTATCTCCTCAGTTCGAACTGATCTTATTATTATTAGTTCCAAGATTGTGGGAAATTAGATAAGTTGAATTTTTGTAATTAATACCAGCTCGTCTATAATCAATGGTCCATAATCTTGGAATTGACAATATTAACAATTTAACATTAGTTCGAATTGAGGAGACAATATATCGATATTTATGAGGACTTTTTAAAGTTGACACTTTTAGCACCTTTGGTGAAATTTAATGAAATTTATTGAATTTTGAGGTGATTGTTTGTATGGATGATAAAAAGAATAAAATAGACTTGCAAAAAAATTTTAAAAAAAATTTCGGATGTGTGAATTTTTTTTTTCCGACTTTTTTTAAGATAAAATATTAATAGTGGAGGGAAATCTCGGAAAATTAGTTCATGAATCCAAACAATTTTCAATTTTTTTTTTCAGATATATTATTTAACTTTCTTTTGTTGCATAGAAACTATACACATCAAAATATATAAAGTTTCATGAAATTTCATCATAGTCACTCATTGCAATAAAATAACGAGGTTCTCATGGGAAAAGTTTTGTGTGTGTGTGTGTGTGTGCATGTGTGTGTATAAAATTACCTGTGTCTAGGACCCAGAAGTCACCCAACCTGAAATTTAAAGGTCATCATCAGTAGCACATTTATGGAGTTCTTCACCTACAGAGTCATAAAATATCGTACAATACAAACCAGTTATTCGATGTTCGATGTGAACATACCTTTTGCTACCAGAGCGTCCACCAAAGATGAACATATGACAATCAATTGCAATAGCAATGTGAAATGCTCGTGGGCTCGGACCTACTTGTCCATCAGAGCCATTCCCATTGCACTCTGGCTGGAACCATATTTTGTTTTCTGAGAAAACAAATACACCAACTTTATAAATAAACCTTTATTAAACCTTCAAAATCAATGTTGGTCCCTATCTTGTATCAAATGCTCTTTCTTTTGGGTGTTTGAATTCATAGATGACTCCAACTAAAAACTTAGCCAAAAAATTCTAAAATACATATAAAATCTGGAGAATAACGAAGTGAACAAGCAGAATCCACAAGCATAGCAAAGAAGATCCAATGCATATCTAGTTTAAATTTACAAAATTGAACTAACCAGGGCGGAATTGAACTACTCCAAAGCCAATATAACGGCACACACAAAGATATTAACATAAATAAATCAAAAGAAGAAAAAGAAAAGGCACCGATATCATATACAACGACATCGCCGAGAAAACGCTTATCTAGAAGGCCACCGAAAACCACTATCTTCGATTTTCCGATATTGACGGCTGTGTGACCGCTGTTGATCACACAATAGAAAAAGAGAGTCAGTGACAAAATGACGATCGTTTTGAATACTAATACAGAAGGAGAGAGAGAGAGAGAGAGAGAGAGAAAATTGCCTGCGAGGTTGAGGAAGAGCTCCGTCGAAATCGGCGGCGGAAGCTCGAATCCAGTAATGCATGTTTTGTGTTGGTTGTTGATTTTTGAGCTCCGCCGCTTGTTTTCAATTCAGCGTTGAGTGGGCTTTGTCAACAAAACGACTCCATCGCCTGTTTCTCTCTCATTTGACGGACCACCAATTCTTACCCAAACCCCACTTTGTTTTACTCATGGGCCCCCACAGTGGAAAAATACCACCAATGGATGGAAACAAATTTGTCAAATAAAATTTTCAACCAAAAAAAGAAAAAATTATCAAATAAAATTTAGACACCGTCCTTGCAAAGTGATTAAGTAATGGTTAAGTATTCCAAGAGATCAAAAAGTTTTAGTCATATACTTATTCTATTGAAATACAAAATGTAGAGAGTGTTTATTTCTTGATAGAAGAAGAGTTGTTATATTCTAATAATGGAACTAGTTTTCTGTTTCGTAAAATGTTAGTGTTAAAAAAATATTAAACAGAATTCAATTTTTATAACAATTATATCAATATGAGGTTTCGAAATTGAGACATGAGTCAAATTCACAATCGATGTAACTGTAAGGGGTATAGTATGTGATTTGATTTGTCACGGTTCAATTACCTAGTAAGGGTGAATGGGTATATTTTTGCTCTTTCAACTTTTGCAAACCTTGAGTAATGAAATTAATATAAAGGAATTAGAACTTATGGAGACAATCATTTTCAACTCCTTCATGGTAAAACTCTTTTCATTAGATTTTTACATATAATGTTAACAATCTTAACATTTAATGTTTACATCAAATGTTAGGAATGTTATCACTAGAACGTGATAGACAACTATTATAAAAATTCGAATTTAGTCCACTTTTAAACCAATTTCTTTGTAATACAAATAAAGCAAATTCACATAAACAGAAAGGATCTTCGTAGGAAACTCAAATGAGTAAATAGCTTGGATGACCTAAGTAAAAGTCAAAAGCAATTCATCATGAAGAGATTCACCCAAGTTCTCATATAATACGGTTAGGGCCTGTTTGGTGCACAAGAAATGGGGATGGATTGGATTAAAAATTTTTCATCTTGTCTTAACCCGTTTTTGGAGTGGCTTGGCTGGGATTATTAAAACTCAATCCCATCTTTTTTTCATGTGTTGTTGTCATGGGAATTCACATTCCTAGCTACCGTGTTGGGATTCAACTGGATGAGTTTCAACAGCTCATTTATTGCATTGCTTGACTTTCTTTCTCTTTCTTTTGCGAGAGCCTTCTTTATTTTTCATCTACCAAAGCCTTCTTTCTCATTCTTGTACCATTCTTTTCCTTGTTTTTACTTTTTTGTTTTTATTTTCTTTTATTGTTGAACACTTGGTTCACTCTACTTCCATCCATCTATCTACGAATCATTTTAATAAATCAAAATACAAATATGTGTTGATTGAAATCTCGAACTTAAAATATACTATATTCAAGTATTTTGTTTATATTTTTCTGCGTTTTTCTCTTTCAAATAAATTCTTTGTTTGATTGTTTCATTCGGTAACATCGTTTGAGGTATAAAATGTGAATACATTTGAGAGATGGAAATCTGGATCTAAAAGAAGAGATTTTCATGGTGAGAAACTGAAGAAAGTGTAGGCATGATGATGACAAATTGATCAAGAAAAATAAGAGGTTTTGATAGAATCAAGTGTTGGATGTGTGTTAAATGGTGATTTGATGCAAGTTGAAGCTTTCCTCTTTTAAACAAGATTTCAACTTTTGTTGTTAAAACAACTTTTGAAAGATACAGGTATGTTTAGTTTTGTATATGAAAATTTGTGTTTTTTTTTTTTTTTAATAGGAGTAAATTTGGTTGAGGTATTATTAAAAAAAAAGGATGAAATAGTTACTTAAATTATAAATGACTTTGTTTGTTTGCATTGTTCTTTGAGAATTATATATTGATATATTTACAGGGACCAACTTTCATTTTCATCAAATTCTTTGAAATACTTTGGGTATGTGTTATAATGATGTTTATGCAAGCAGAACAGTAGATTAGAAGCCAAGGTTTTAGGACTGCAAATGAAATGCTTTTTGTTTTCTTATCTTTAATTTATTATTGTTGCCACTCAAGTTGGTAACTACAAATGACAAGCTTTCATTTTAACGAAAATATTTTTCATTTGAAGAGGTTGTGTCTTATGTTTAAGTACTAAAATGCTAATTTGCCAAAGTAGAGTTGATAGGGTGAGTTAGGACATGTGCATGACATAAGCAAAATTTGGCAACAGAGCATTAATAGGGTGAGTTGGGACAAGTGCATAACAGAGGAAAATAATAAGGATCTATCAAGAGGACATTCTTTCATTCCTATATGCTGGTTGGGTTTCATTTAATTTCCTTGTTAATCTTGAATCTTCATTTTTCTTGTGGACTAGATATGAATAAAAGTGACAGTTTCATATTCTTAATAATGCTTGAGTCGCATAAACAAAGACTTTGTTTATCTATGGTGAATGTGATTATGAGATTTGAAGTGGCACACCAATATCAAAGGAGATTACTCAAGAACCATACATTTGTTAATCACACAACCAGACTTAATTATTTAGATAATATTATAGGTCATAACGACTTAGAACGTGTGTAACAACTAAGAATGGATAGAAGAGCTTTTGGTTTATTGTGTGAACTACTTTGTACAATTGGAAAATTGAAGTCAGATAGTTTGGTTACTATTGAGGAACAAGTATGCATGTTTTTTCACCTACTAACTCATCATGAAAAAAATCAAACCATTTGTAATAGGTTTCTACTATTTGGAGAGACGGATTAGTAGATACTTGAATTTGATTTTACATATAGTTTTATAATTGCATAGTTTATTATTAAAATCATTGATCCTATATAAGAAAATTGCACTACTGAAATGTGGAAATGGTTTAAGGGTATGACAAATACATATTTATGCAATAATTTTTAACTTATTTTTCATTATACACTTTAGTGATCTAGTGTGCATGTGTTTGTCATGGATCAATGACAGAAGCCTCTTCTGTCACGATTTCGTTGCATTTTATGAAAAAAATTTATTTTTTAACTTGTGATTTTATGTTTTTATACTACATCATCTAGTATAATTGAATTCACAACTACAGTTAGTCTACACTACTATAATTATGCAATGTGAATACAAAAAAAAAAAAAAAAATTAAAAGACAAACAACATACCTTTAAAATTCAAACTTTTTCCCTTGAAGATTTTAAATGAAAAGAACGTGATTTTGTTGAAGACAAAGAATCCGACAATTTCAAGATTTTGCTAGGATGGATAAGGAAGCTTGAATGAAAAAGTTTAAAAGCTTGAATGAAGAAACTTCAATAAAGAAGATAGGTAGTAGGAAGAATAAAGGTTAGCTTGGTAATTTGAGATAAGGGTAAGAGAGTCATTTAAAAATTTTTGACTTATGGGTATTTTGGTAAAATGAGGTATAGGATACAAATAGTTTATGTGTAGGAGTAAAAACATATATATATATATATGTGTGTGTGTGTATATATATATATATATTTTTTTTTTTTTCTTTTTGGTTTGGGCTAAAAATAAGGTTTTCTTTTGGTTTTTGGATAGTTTTGAATTTTCCCTTGTCAAAAGAAAGAAACAAAATGGGAGAATGCTAACCATGCACGAAGGTGATGTTTATAAATTCACGCACACTTGGTTAAACAATTTCTGATTAACTTAGTTTTTTCGGACGTGTATCTGAGACCGGTGTCATGCACGTAAGGAACATGTAAGGAATCGCCAGCCTGTTGAGTACTCTACTAAAGTTCTATACATATTAAATTTCTTTGAAAAACAGCATATTTAACATTTAAATTATGCTGATTTGAATGCAAACGTGAGGTTTTAGACACCAAGAATTCGTGCAAATTGAGAGTTTGAGTTTGTTATGCTGATTTAGAAGTATGACTATTAAAAACAAGGTTACACTATCTAATGTAGTAAACTATACTTATAATTACCATATTATTAAGACATCATCGTATATATAATTAATTATATGATGTAATTATTATAAATCATTTTACCATATCATTTGAGCAAAAAATTTGGATAAATTTTTTAAAAGTGTAGTGTTATTCAATCATTATTTATTCTCTCTATTTTTTAATATAAAACTTCATGAATAATCTTTCAATATATAATTTATAGCAATTACCTATCATTATATTAATTTTTCTTCTAGTTATATTTAGTAAACCTGATATAGATTATATTCTTGGTTTTAGTATAGGAGACATTTTAGCAGCATGTATATCCGCTAGACTTACAACATTGTTCCCTTTTTTTTTTTATTTTCTTAGAAAAAAAAAGATTACATTGTTTTAAAACAAGTTAGGCAATTAAAATTATTATCTTATATGAATTGATGGTAGAAAGCATTTATTCGAACTATCTTATTCGATCTTATCCATAAATTATATCCATTTGATTAATTGTAAGAGTAGTTATTAAAACCAATTCAATTAATATAAATAGTTGAGTAAGATTACACAATCAATAAGATAGTTAAATCTATATTTCAAATTGAAGTTTTTATTTCTTAGATGATATTTAAAAACAAATTGATAATATAAAATTTAGAAGGCAGCTTAGGAAGTTTCATAGCTGTAGCATATGATTCCAATTTTATTTGTTTATTTAGTTGACAATATGGACAGATCTAAGTAAGCACAGAACAATATAAAAGTAGATAGTTACCCTCATTAAGGGCAATAATTATTACAGGCTCGGATTTTAATTTTTAATAACTAGAAATTCATATTTATTATTACAACTATGAATAAAATTTCTTACACAATTTTTTAATAAAATAATATTGGGATCTCTCTTAAACACACAATAATTTATATACATTGGGATCTCGATGACCCCGGAGGAGTGGGGGGTTGGGGGCGAGGGGCGCTTATATTTTACCATTCCATATTTCCAAAGGCAATTAAAACTCCCATCCTCATCCTATCCCTGGCTTTGGGTGGGGATGGGGATGGAGATAATCCAAACTTGGAAAAAGAGCTCATCGTCCTATTTGTTCTGTCTCATCCGATTCCATTAATATAATATTAATATATTTTTTTTTGTTTTTTTATTGTGAACCATAATTTATTTATCATTAAAATCACTAAATTGATTTATGAACAAATGTTAAATATAAAAACATTTTATTGAAATATTAATAGCTAATAAATTATTATAATAGTATTTACTTTTGTCATGACATACACCAGAGACATGAATGCATTTTACGAATTCAAATTAACTTTTGTCCATGAGGCTATTTTATATTGTTAATTATAATTAATTAAGAAACAATGAATTTTATCATGTCTAAATAATAAACTACTCACCATTCATGCAGTTACCAACAAATAAACTGCTACAAGTGCATTTGCCTTTATTATGACGTATATTAGACATAATGCATTTTTGTTTTACTTTTCTTATCTCAAGATAATTTTGTTACTGAGTCCAATTTATATTGTTGATTTTAATATAATAAGAAGCAATATATTTATATCTAAATGTACATATTAATATATGTTACAATATTATAACTTTATGGAGCAAAATGGGGCGGTGACCGAAATATAGTATCAGTTGCAAGCTCAAAATAAAATGGATTTAAGATCTAATACCATTCCGGCCGATTTTATAACCCAATTATCATATACCAACCACACCAGACCCTAAACGCATGGGTCCTAGATGCTCCATTCCCTCGAGGATTTTTGACATTCATATTATACATATAATTATATCAGAGTTGCTATATATATCAGAGCGCTGTCATTTATGTGCATGTAATTCGAGGTTGTCTGACCTTAGCAGATGGAAACGAATTGGTCATCTCTTTCTTTGTGTTCTCCCATCATCAAACATACACACGGATACCCCAACCAGTCAACGTGTTTAGCATTGACTTTTCATTTTAATTCTCTGACCAAACAAACAGGCGAGAGAAGTGGGCTTCACATTAGCAAGACGTGTTGATCAGAATATTTTATTCCAATTAATATATTGTGACACTAGCTAATATAATCCAACCGAGCCCCCTCATCTACGAGCCACAATCCCACGAGAACAAAAATTATTGGGCTCCGTCTCAGCTTCACCCTCTGATTGTAGATGGAGAAAAAAAACCTTCTATAAGATTTTCTTATCTTTTTCAATTAATTTTTTTATTTTTTTATCTTTTTAATTAATCCATCTCATAACGTTAACAGTGAGATAATCTCATAAAAGTTTTTTTCTTGAATAAATATATGTCTAGCCCGAAATCACTTTAATTGATATAAACACTATAACACTATATTAGTTTTCATTCATGCATGTGATGATTAATCGTCGATACTAGGGAAGCATCATCATGCATATCGTCAACGTTGACAACCAAACCAAGGTGACAACTATCTATCAATTTGTATAAAATTAATAACAACATCGATTTTGATGAAGTCTTACAAGTTGGCTTGCAAAATTCACAATCTTACAATGAAGAAAAAGCTAGCTATACCCCTCCTTCCTATAAATACACCTAATGAGTTAACACATCAAATCATTCAAAGTCTCATAAGTATTCTTTTGTCATCTAAAAACAATGAATTCTAAAAGCTTCTTTCTTCTGATTGCAATGCCTATTCTCATTGTCCTTGCTTTCTTTGCCTATGCATCCCATGCAACAGATGTTGCTCCCACCACTCCTGTTACACCAGCTGATGTATGCAAGTTCACTTCAAGCCCCTCTTATTGCCACTCTGTTCTCCCTTACCAAACAGCAGATGCCTACACCTATGGCCGCTACCTTGTTCGAAAATCACTTTCACTGTCTCGTGTGTTCTCCAACTTGGTTGACAGATATCTTGAAACATACCGGTCTACATTAGCAAAGCCTGAAATCTATGCCTTAGAAGATTGCAGTGTACTAGCTGGTCTAAATATGGATTTTTTTTCGACTTGTTTCGATACTGTCAATGCTACTAGTACAACCCTTCCTACCACGAAAGCTGATGAGGTGCAATCCTTGCTTAGTGCCACTTTAACAAACCTACAAACCTGTTTAGATGGCTTACAAGTCTCGGTTTCTGCTGGGAGCGTCAAGAATGGTCTTTCAGTTCCTCTTTTAAGCGACACAAAACTTTTTAGTGTCTCTCTCGCTCTTTTTACTCGAACTTGGGTTCCTAAGGAGAGAGGGACTGTGTGGCAGCCTACAAAGAAGCAACTTCGGTTCACAAATGGACGTTTTCAATTTAAAATGTCCGCCAGAACTCGCGCAATCTATGACTCTGTGGTCAAAAGAAGACTTCAACAAGCTGGTGGTGGAGGTGATGATGATCAAGTCTTGGTGAGCGATATGCTGGTAGTGAGTCAGGATGGGAGTGGAAATTTCTCTACCATCACTGATGCTATCAATGCTGCACCAAACAACACCGATGGTAGCAATGGGTACTTCTTGATCTATGTTAAAGCCGGTGTCTATGCAGAATACATTTCCATTGCTAAGAACAAGAATTATTTGATTATGATGGGCGACGGTATCAATCAGACAGTGATCACTGGCAACAGAAGCGTCGTTGATGGCTGGACTACTTTCAATTCTGCAACTCTTGGTAAACCCTCGCGCCACCGCCCGTCCTAACTTTTATATATATATATATGTATATATATACATCATAATTTTTAAATTATTTTGACCATTAATCTTAGTTATTTATTGTTTATAAATTAAATAAGAAAGAAAAATATTTTTCGGAGAAAGAATATAATAAATTATTAAGATTAATGGTTCTAACAATTTAAAAGTTAAGGTGGAACACTCTTTCTCTCCCTTTCTATATATATCCAAGTTGCACTTATTATTATATAGGCACTTTATTTTAATGCACATCTTCAATCACTTTTATGGTGGGATTAAAGTCCCACCAAACGTATTTTCTGAGCTTCATATGTAATTATTTTATTTTATTTTTTTTATTATGAAAGTATTTATTTGATAACATAATTGATCTCGATAGATTCTAATAGATTTCAAATCCGTTTAATATCAGATTTCAAAGAAAAAACAACATACAAACGAGTTTGTTATCTTATGAGTTCATTGTCAATAATCTTGCAGCTGTGGTGGCACCAAACTTTGTAATGCTGGAAATTACTATCCGGAACACAGCTGGGGCAATCAAGCAGCAGGCAGTTGCGCTTCGTAGTGGGGCTGACTTATCTACATTCTACAGGTGCAGCTTCGAAGGGTACCAGGATACTTTGTACACACATTCTCTAAGGCAATTCTACAGGGAATGCGATATATACGGTACTGTTGATTTCATATTTGGCAACGCTGCTGTTGTTCTCCAAAATTGCAACATCTATCCACGGCTGCCAATAAGTGGACAATTTAACACGATCACCGCGCAAGGTCGGACTGACCCTAATCAGAACACGGGCACATCCATTCATAATTGCACCATCAGAGCAGCTGCTGATCTAGCTCCAAGCGGTCAAAACGTGCAAACATACCTAGGGAGGCCGTGGAAACAATACTGCAGGACTGCTTACATGCAGTCTTTCATGGACAGCTTGATTAATCCTAATGGTTGGCAAGTATGGAGTGGAGATTTTGCATTAAGTACATTGTACTATGCTGAGTATAACAACACCGGACCAGGATCAAACACGAGCAATAGAGTTACATGGCCTGGTTACCATGTGATTAACGCTACAGACGCCGCCAATTTCACTGTGTCTGAATTTATAACGGCAGATGCTTGGTTGCCCAATACAGGTGTGCCTTACACTGGCGGCTTAATATAAGCTACTGCTACAGTTGCATTTCTCTATATCCATATATTCGTTTGTTTTTCAATTCATTTCTTTATGGTTGTTTAATAAAGCAAAATGCATGAAATACTTTCGAGCATCTTCAATGCTCTCACGGATTGTGAAAAAATTACATGTCACATGCTCACATAGAATAAATAGATATTTAAGTTAAAATAAATCTTTCCAGTGCAATTATCACTTATCAATGTAAAGCTAAGGTGACAAAAAAAAAATGACATTGTCAACATGACCATTTATTTATAAAGAATGTGTTAGATAGTTATATCAATAAATTAATAATTAATTAATTCTAATTTTTAAATCTAATTAAAAGTAAAAAAAAAAAAAAAAAAACAGAAAAAAGGAAGCATTGAATGGAAATATATGAAAACATTGAATGGAAATATATGGAAGTATTGAAGAATAATTTTTCAATTAAATTATCTATCAAATGATACATATGTCATGTAGAGAAACAAATATTTTGACATTGATGATATGCATTCTTTTTTTTAAAAAAAAAATAATTCCTATAACATTTGAGATACTCGTAGACAGAGCAAGGACAAGATGCTATATCTAGTATAGCAAGTTATAAAGTCATATAAAATCATTTAATTTGTGACATTAAGATTCCGTGTTTGATACAGAGATATATATTTCCAAATGTACGACTTTGCATAATGCATGCCATTTTTTTTTTTTTGAGAGATTAATGCATGCCAATTTTTTAATTTATTCAAGCAATTTTTATATTTTAGCAACAAGGGCATGTTTGTTACTCTGTATTGTATTGCACTAGAGGAGTTAAAATGTACAAAAATTGCACTAATTTCTCCCGACTCATTAGTCATTACTAATTGGAGTCAACCATGAACAATTAATTTATTTAGTTATACTATCATTCTCTCTTACTAACCGCTGTTAATCCTTAACGGTAGAGGGACAATTACATTTTGTTCCTTAATTACTTATTTATCTTTTATTTTTATAAATTGTAAAACTAATATTTAATATTCAATTTAATAAATTTATTATTTCTTTTTCTTTTTTTTTAAATATTCATTGGACCTTTGTTGGCTTATCAGATATTCATTTCCTCCTCAACACAACTTTTTTCAATCAAAACATAAGACAAAATATGCAACATATGGATCTTTTATTATCCAATTAGATTAAAAAAAATCGCATAAATAAATATATGAATTTTTTAAAATAAAAGATTAAAAAAATATATGAGAGAGAGAGGTCTAATGGAGCAAAACTCTACCGCAAACTAATAAATTTTCAATTTGTAATATGACATAGTCTAGATAGTGGAGGGGTAAACTCCTCCACAATTAGGAGAAAACCTACCCTTCCACGATATGTACAAAACTAGATCGTGGAGGAGACAACTTCTCCAAGATCGTGGTGGAGATGAAATTAAGTTTACATCTATCTTGCAGATCAGATTGAGCAGTTAAGGAGTGAAGTATTTTTCATTAAAAAAAAAATTGAAGATATACATATATATATATATATAATTTTAATGAATAAAATATTTTTACTCTTTAAGGGGTAAAGATGTGTCATAATATTATTGGAGGACTATTTTTCTTTTGATATTTATTTAATTATAATTATAGAATTATCAAAATGCACCTCTACTGTTGCTGCCTAATAGTCATCAACTGTTAGTCAACAATCAAAGAGGTTGTTAGTATAATTAAATCACTTGTTTAGGATTGAATGCAATTAATGATAAAGTAATGGGTGTTAATGCAATTTACCCCTAATAATGTGTTGTATAATCCAACACAACTGTTTGGACTCTCTAATTGTATATTGCACTGTGAGTGTTTATGTTTGCACCCCTTAGAAATAGTAGGTAAACCCTTTTTTTTTGTACACCCCATTAAAATACTCCAATAGGTAATGTTTTGTAAATTTACCCTACACATTACCAACTATACCCTTTATTTTAATTTTAAGATAATATCATAAATAAATAAATAAATTATAAATAATTAAACTAAAACATTAAAAAAAAAATGTTGTTTTTTTTTTAAACGAAAAAAAAAAAAAATGTTGTTGTGTCGTTGTTTCTCTACTGATACTCGGGCATTGTCCTTAAAGCAATTGGTCAATTCGATAGCCTAGCTGAATAAGGCCAAGTTTTTGCTTGTTGTCTGATCCCTCAAATCTATGCTTTTGCACTGAGCTGCCTTATGCAGCGGTTCCTTCAAGCACAGAACATCGTCAGCCCTTTGGCTTACATGTCTATTAGGGTGTTTGTGGTGCACCTTCTGTTGACTTGGTTTGTTGTTTATGTACTGGATTATGGACTTCTTGGTCCATCTCTGGCTCTCAGTTTCTCATAGTGGCTTGTTGTCATTACTAATGAATTTTAACACCGTTTTGAGCCTTTCTTGCAACGAAAATTAGACTGGTTTATCCATGATAGTAGCCGCCTTCACCCTAATTTTCTTAGTCACCTTAAAGTCGTATGGGGAGCTGCTGCCTCCTTCTGTTTCTCATCCAAGCCACTTCTCCATCTATTCTTTTGTCTCAAGAAACTTTCTATTCCTTCTAAACTACTAGATCAAAATTTTTGTTTTTTTTTTTTATATGTATTTTATTTTATATTTAAATTTAGTAATTTATAATATATTTTAAAATATATTAATCATCTACTTTAAGGGTAATATCGAAATTTTGTAAAAATATAAAATTAGGGGTGTAAATATAACTTTAAAAGGGTGCAAATATCGCCACTCTTGCACTATTTATAGCAAACAAGGCCCCTAATACAATACGGGCCACATTAGCGAATACTTAGAAAATGGGCAGCATTACATTGCGTTGGAATCGCTAGCTTTTTCTCCTTTCATAGTTTTTTTTTTTTTTTTTTCAAATCAAGTTATGTAATATATTATATGATATATATTAAAGTAATTACAAATAATATTAAAATTATTTAATTAAAAACATTAGTATATACTAAAAATCCAAAAAGTATAATATAATTTAAAAAATAACTTAATTAAATTAAAATAAAATTATACATAATTGAGTACATTTATAATAAAAAAAAATAAAAATAAAAAGTATAAATATTTGTTAACTTGATATAATATATTACGAAACACATTGTTACATAAAGATTGTGCAATCTAACCCAATCCGTTGTTGTACAATACAAAACAATGCGACACATTAAAGGAGACCTACTAGTGCAATAAAATTACTTAATAGAGTAACAGGATTAGTTATTCGGGCTCCACAACTTTTTCAATCTGTTTAACTCAATCAAAATTAATCAAGTATCAAAGGACTAAGGCAATTCTATTTAACTTGACCGAAGTCCAAAGATTAATTCTAGACTCAACCCTCTCAAACTGACTACAGCTAAATATCTTCCAAAGAAAATTTGAAGTTAAGATTAACTACATCCTATCTATATAACAACACATATATCGAAAAAATTACATGCCACATAGGATGAATAGACATTGAGTTAAAATAAATTTTTCCAATACAATTATCACTCATCAATATCAAGTTGAGATGACAATACAAAAAATAGAAATTGTTCATATGATTATCAATAGAGAAAGTGTGTTAGACAGTCATGTCAATAAATCAATAATTATTTTATTCTAATTTCAAATCTAATTAAAAGTAAAAAAATATAGAAGCATTAAATGAAAAATATTAACACATTAAATGAAAATACATGAAGACATTAAATGAGAATACATGAGAATAATTTTTTAATTTAATTATTTATAAAATGATATTTATGTCATATAGGATGTAAATCTCTTCATATTAATAATATGATATTTTTTGTTAAATTATAATCTATGAAAGCATTAGAGAGTTCTAAGGATACAAAATTGAAAATGATGAATACGGAAGGTGAAAGAAAACGTGGCAGAGAAGCAGACCATTGCTAGAAGAGTGGCTGTGGGCCTGGAAGCAAGAAATGAATATTCGTGTTAAACCTTACGTGAGTGTTTTGTGTACTATTGAAAGTTTTTATTTTGTTTTATTTTTAAAGATTTATTGGGTCTGCTAAGATGAACTGCTAATGATCTCAAGATTATTTGTACTTCATGACATTAGTATTTACTGTTATAAGCGGTGTAACTATTACCTCATTAATTACTGTTTGCACGAATTAAAAAAATATATATATACCCACGTCCTGTTGTTGTAATAAATAACTACTTCCTTATAATATTACTTGCTACTTGTGCTGCTCCCTTATTGGCCCCTCTGTATATGACTTTGATAAAATAGGAAGAGAACAACTTTCTATTTCTAATAAAACTTAAATTTTATCATTGAAAATTTATAATAGATAGAGAATTACTCAATTGGGGGTGTTTGGGCCATTGACATCGAGATTTAGATTGAGCATGGCCAAATTCTTTGCCTGGAATTATAATCGATTAAGTTTGGTCAAATGTTTTTTACTCAATCTGACTTAATTAACCTGCTTTATTTTATTTTTATTACACACTAAGAATCTCCAATTCGACCCAAACTGATGGAGCCTTTGTTCGTTTGAGGTGTGTTTGGGGCATTGAAATCAAGTTTCAAATTGAGCATGGATCAAATTTTTTACCAAAAATTATAATCGTGTCAAGTTTGGTCAAACACTTTTGACTCAATCTAACCCGGTTAATCCGTTTTATTATATTTTTATTACGCATTATTATTATTATTATTATTATTATTATTATAGTTAACTTTTAAGTGTTGTGCATTATAATTTTGTTATGTATTAATTATTATTTTGGTGCTTATAATGAAACTTTGTTATATGATAATTATTATTTTAGTGTCTGTACTTACTAAATTATGTTTTTCATGAACTTTATATTGATAATAAACATTCACCAGGATTTGCTCTCACCATTAAAATAACTAGATAAATACACAACCACCACTGCTAGAAGGAGATATCCAATGATGAGATTCGATTTGTATTCTTTTAATATATAAAATACAATCAGTAATTTTAAAATATAATCAGTTCAAATGTATCGATACTCAAGTGTATTATATATATATACATATATATAGCAGCAGACTCAAAAATTCTCACGAGAAGGCATATTTATACAAAACAATAACAATAATAATAAAAAATTAAAAACATTGCCAATTTTATAAAATAAAAATTCGATAACATGATGAAATTTAGATAAAATAAAAATAAATAATACTTTTAATTTAGATGAATCAAATAGCCTAACACTCAAAGAGTTCTAAACAAGGTATTAAAAACATAAAAATAACGTAAATTATATATTGTTATAATTTTCCTCTATTAGATTTCTTATTTTGAATCTTTATAATCTCCTTATCAATTTTATTGAAATTATAAATCTCCACATAATTAAGCAAACTACCATTCAACTAAGTATTTCCTATTCAATTAAGTAAAACTAAAACTATTCAATATATGAAATACAATTGAGATTTTAGGGTTTATTAATTAAATATAGTAAATTAAAATTTAAAATTTTAAAATTTATTGACTGGATATATGTCGAAATAAAATTATTAAGTATAAAAATTAAAAAGAATAAGAACTAATTTAAAATAAAATGATGCTATACTTATTAATTTAGAATATAAAAACAGTTGCCAAGATGTTGATGATTCAAAGATATTATTAGTGTTGATTGTATAGAAGAACATGAATGTTTGGTTGTTAGAAGACAAATGAATTGAAAACAAAATAAATGACACAAATCAATAATTCATAAAAGAAAATTTAGAAAGAAATTACGCATAAGAAAAACTGAAAAAATATGAAATTTTAATTATTATTATTCTTTTATAGAATTTGATGGGAGGCAAGATTGGATCCGCCAATATATATATATGAAAACTGTGATTCAATTACCTCTCTTATAGATAAAAAGATATTGTAATAAATTAGATACCAATGAAATGAAAATCATCTTAAAATGTTGGCTCATAAACATATGCTACAAATGCAGAAATTACAAGGCTATAGTTAAAAAACAGTTTATTCTCCTTGCACGCAAATATGAACCAGTTCATCTACCACCTTGTCAATCCCTTCATCACCTTTCTCTCTTATAATCCCTCTCATTTCCCTTGCTTTCCTCCTTATTTTCTCTCCATTCTTCTCCACGACCACTTCTCTGATCACTCTTGAAAACTCTTCCCTCTCAATTCTACCATTCTTGTTTCTTATTACTTCTAACCCCACACCAACATCTTCCACCAATCTAGCATTTAATGGCTGGTCAAGATGCATTGGAGTGGCTACTATTGGAACTCCAAATTTCATGCTCTCCATCACAGAACTCCAGCCACAGTGACTCACAAACCCACCAATACTAGAATGCTCCAAAATTTTGACCTGTGGTGCCCAATTCTTAACAATCATTCCTCTCTCTTTGGTCTTCACAAGAAACCCTTGTGGAAGGGCTTCTTTGAGTTTCATTTTTCCTCCAGTTGGAAACCTTACAACCCATATAAAATTTACTTGGCTCAGCTCTAGACCATGAGCTATCTCTTCTCTCTCTTCGTTGGAAAGGAAGTACTCACTCCCAAAAGAAACAAACAGTGTTGAAGCTCTCTCCTTCTTGTCAAGCCATTCGATGATCTCCATTTCATCATCGTCTTGATCCTCAGTGGTGTCTTGAACAAGTGGACCAACTGGGACTATCTTCTTATTTGTTAAAGTAGACAAATAATTAATATATTTCCCCTCAAGCTCATTAAACGTTTTCGCCAGAATAATGTTATCAAAAGAGTAATCAAAGCACATAGAAAACCTCTCTTTGTCTTGGATGCCATTTGAGGAGTTCTCAAGAATTTGGTCTATCTTTGGTTTCATATAATCATGAACAAAAATTGATGAAAAGGGGAATTCATGATCTGGGTTTATGGCAGCATGAAGGATGAAAGAAGCTGTGGCTACAGACGAAACCAGGAAATGAACGGCAGGAATGTTGTGAGTTGAAGCCACAGCCGGTGCCCAAGGCTGAAGAAAATCATAGATGACCAAGTCCGGGCTGAGCTTTTTCAGTATATTGGAGAAGCTAGGGCTAGCCATGTCAAAGGCTCGTTTGAGAGTGGTCATGAGATGTGGTGGCAACCCTTTAGTTGTGTGATAAGGAGGAGGCAGCTCTGGAAATGATGGAAGATGAAGCTCTACAAGTTTAATAGAGAGCGAGTGTTTTGGAGAGAGTTTGATGGAACTGAGATTCACAGGTGTGGAACAAAAATATATGTGGACATTTTTGGTTGCAAGCTTCTTGGATAGCTCTAAAAAAGGAGATATATGACCATGAGCTAGCCATGGTAACATCAAAACACTAAAACCATTTTTTCTGGTATCCATGTTATACTTGTCTCTCTCTTTTGCTCTTCTATTTGCTTGAGATTGTGTTGGTGATGCATGGTTATATATAACAATTATGGGGATGTATTCAATTTGGAGTTTTTCAGTTCTTGATGTTTTTTTTTTTTTTTTTTTTTTTTTTTTTTTTGTTTGTTATTATAGATTTTGATAGAAATAATAGATTTTGTAAATTATGATTTCGTTAGAATTCTTTAGTAAAAAATCTAAATTTCATTAAATACATTTAATTTTAATGGATTTCATTAAAAATTTAAATTGAAAATTTGAATGAATTTCATAAAAATTTGGATTAAATATACCTAAAATTTAATAAATTCTATATAATTTTAAATTTAATATATTAAATTTCAATAAAATTTATTTAAATTTAGATTTAATATATCCAAACTTTTAAAATCTTTTAAATTTAAAAGAATCTTAAATGGAATACTCCAGCTTTTAGTTATATACAATCATATTTACTTAGGGACCTTACTTTGTATCCTTTCTTTAGTTCATTTAAATAAGTAGAAGCCTCACGATAGCCATCGTCCAGATAGAGGACTCTTCTAGAAATGAATTAGTAAGATCTAGAGAATAGTTTATTTATTTATTAATAGCATATATTCACTATAATTTTTAAGCAATATTATTTATCAAAAAATGTTGTGGCAAAGCACATCCTATAGTATATCTGCTTCTGTAACTTTCCATTTTTTTTGGAAGGAATTCGAGTCCTATTAAATATATTTTATAAAATTTTGCATAAATAATTTTCTTACCATTGAAATAATTGTCCTAGACTATATTATGCTAATAGTTTTCTTTCATGATGAGAGCAATTTGTACAATCGCATTGATTTGTGTATCTTACTTTGTGTGCTTTTCTCTGAGTTCATTTAAAATAAGTAGAAGTCTGATGTTTCTTAAAAAGAAAAAAAAAGTAGAAGTCTGATGAATAGCTGGTACATATTAGAAGACTCTTCTAGATGAATTAGTAAGAGAATAGTTTATTTATTCATGAACGCATTGTTGTTTTTTTTGAAGCTGTTCATGAGGACATCTGGTCTACATGACAAGATATATCGAAAACGATGAATACGGATGTGAAAATGAAAGAAAACGTGGCAGAGTAGCAGACCTTTGGTGGAAGAGTGGCTGTAGGCGTGGAAGCAGGAAATGAAGCTTGGTGTTAAACCTTACGTGTGTGCTTTGGTGTGCTCCTCAAATTTTTTTTTTTTTCATTTTTTTTATTTTTAAAGATTTTTTGGGTCTGCTAAGATGAATTGCAAAAAAGTCCCAAGATTGATTGTGCTTCGTGACATTAATATTTACTAGTATAATCCATGATATCTATTATCTTATTAATTTCTTCTTACATGAATCCACATCCTGAAGAAAATTTTTCATAGAGCTAAGTTAACATACATGTTAATATTGGTATTTCATTCTAATACCAATTTAACACGTGACATAACTTGTTAAATAAAAACTTACTCATTATAAGGGAGTAACTATTTGTGCTACTCCCTTATTAATCACTATTTATATGACTTTGATAAAATGAGACAAGAAAAACTGCCTATATGAAATTAAACTTAAATTTTAAGGAAAAATCTTAAAAAATCACCTAATTTTTTATATATTGTCTATTTTTTATTATGTAGTTTCGTTTTTATTGATAATCATTCTTCGATTATAAAGTTAACAGAAATGTTAGATAATAAATAAAAAGATATTTTTAACCTTTAGATTTTTATTTAAAAAATAAAATAATTAATTATAAAACAAAATTTTCAAATAAAAAATTATAAACTAATAAAAATTTATCTTCACCGTGCATCTCATAAATGGGCAGTGGATATCAACATACTAAATTAAAAAAATTAAAAATTAAAAATTAAATAATAGTTTAAATTAAAAAAATTATATACTAATAATTAAAAATAAAAAATATATAAAAATAAAAATTTGAATAATAATTTAAATTAAAAAATTATATACTAATAAAAATTGATATCCACAATCCATTTACAAGATAAATAATGGAGATCACCACATTAAATTAAAATATAAAAAATTGATAAAAATTAAAAAAAAAAGTGGAGATCCAGAATGGATCCAATTTACATGTCCATCAGTCATTACTTCACCATCATCATCATTAACCTTCAACATGAACTCCATCAATCCAGATTTCTCATCATCAATCTTCTACAATCATCAGTCATCAAGCCTAGAGAATCATTAGTCTTTCACCTTCATCAACAAACACCATAGAAAAAGAAAAAAAAAAAACCAATCAACAAACCACCGATTCAACCCAAATAAACAGTCAACCTCTCCCTCACTCACCAATGCGACTCCTCATCCACCGTCATCATCGAAGTTGTCTACCACCACCACGAGATGAAGCCGTTGATCACCAAGCGAGGGAGTGTCAGGAACAAGAGCCTCCCTTGTAGCAACATTGAACTGAACCCACCAACGACAACAAAGTTGGATAAGATTTTCAGGGCCACGTGACCTTTATGGTGACATAGTGGAGACCGTTATGGGTTATGGTCTCTACCATAGGAGACCCACATGGGTCTCCAATGGTGGAGACCACGATAGTCTTCATTACGTTGCCGATCGGAGATAGAGAGAGAAGAGGATGTCAGAGATAGAGAGAGAAGAGTAAGAGAGGAAAGAGAGAGAGAGAGAGAGAGAAGAGAGAAAAAATTATATTTTTATTCAAATATATTTTATATTTAAATGAAATTATCTTATTTTTTATAATTTTATATTTAATATTATTTATTTTGATTTTTGATTTTTTAATTAATTTTTCATCGCATTTCCTTTTTTGTCTCTAAAATCAAACAATCAATCATGTCCACCTAATGAAACCTGTTACCCGTCAGGGGTATTATCATCATTTCATATGCCTCAAAGGGGTATTTTGGGTATTTATCTTAAAGTCAAATGGTATTTTGGAATAAAACGAAACTACATGGGTGAAAATAAACAATATGTGAAAAGTCAGACGGTCTTTTGGGATTTTCCCTAAATTTTATCACTAAAAATTTATAATGGATAGAGAATTACTCAATTGGGGTGTTTGGAGCGTTGACACCGAGATTCAAATTGAGCATAAGTCAAATTTTTTATTTGGAATTATAATCAGGTCAAGTTTGATCAAATACTTCTGACTTAATCTGACTCAATTAACTCACTTTATTATATTTTTATTACAGTACATTAAAAATCCCCGATTCGACCCAAATCGATGGGGTCTTGATCTGTATGAGACGTATTTGGGGCATTGAAATCGAGTTTTATTAAGAGTATGGGTCAAATTTTTTACCTACAATTATAATCAAGTCAAGTTTGGTTAAACACTTTTGTCTCGATCTAACCCAGTTAACCCACTTTATTATATTTTTATTACACACTAAAGTTATTTTTATTATAATCATTATGGTTAACATTTAAGTGTTATGCATTACCATTTTGTTATGTACTTATTATTATTTTGGTGTATATAATGAAACTTTATTATATGGTAGTTATTATTTTAGTGTTTAAACTTAATAAATTATGTTTTCCATGAACTTTATATTGATAATAAGCATTCGGTAAGATTTGGTCAACTCTCACTCCTAAAATAAATGGAGAAATGCACAACTACCACTGTTAGGAGGGGATATCTAAGGATGAGATTCAATTTGTATTCTATTTGTGAAAGAATTGAATTATTGAAGGCCAAGGACAAAAATGGCTTAAAAATTTAAGAAGTAAACACTTGAGTCACTTGTCATTGAATTTAACATTTAGTTACAATGGGCATGTGTTTTGACAAAATTACCCTTTAGAAAAAAAAATTAATTTCATTTTCTCCAATTTCTTTCATTAAAAGAATTCCTCTCTTCTTCATTTGGCAAATTTTCTCATTTCTTCGTCCGACATCTTTCTTTATCCTTCTTCTTCATTATCATCATCATCATCATCTTCTTCTTATTATTATCCATCATCATCATCATCTTCTTTTTCTTCCTCTTTCATCCCCTCGCTCCTTGCCAAAAAGTTGTAGGTTTGCAATTGTAGATTTGCAACCTATTGTTAATCATAACAGGAAAATCTATTGTGACTGACTTTAGATAATATGTGGTGAGTAAGATAGGTAAAACTGTTGTGACTCATGTTTATAAATATTAAATGTAATAACAATAGATGAATGATGTGAAAGCTAAAGAAGAGCATTAAGTTGAACTTCCTGTTAGCCTGTATTATTCAAAGGTTTTTTCCTATCATAGCATTCTGAGCATGCTACAATTTTTTATTATTTTTTTAAATTTATAAAGCAATTTCTTTTCTTCAAATCATTTATGTGATGCTATATTAAAAAATGCTACTGATGTAACAGTTATAACTTCTTAAAAAATGCTAATATGGTTGTACCCACTATAAAAATTATACAATTATATATATTTCAAAGTTTGTTTCAATTGACAATTATATATATATATATATATTTTTAATATGAGGTTGTTTGTGAAAGATAACATATTATTAAAAAAGGAAAAGACAAACAAAGAACATCTAGGCAAAAAGCCATCACAAAAAATAGAACAAACACTAAAAGACTACAATCAGGTCATGAGTAGGGAATTGAGATAATAAAAAATTCAGCCGAAACCAAAGCTTTACAAATCAATTGACAATTAATTTAAAATTGAATATAATGTACAAAACAGAAAATTTCAACCATTAAAGAAAAAATTATAGAAATCTTTTATTAATGAATTAGAATAAACATATAGTTCACACGATATGTAAAACTTATTAGGAAATCTCTATTTACCAAAATTTGAATGTACTGCTATAATAAGAAAAAAATACAATAAAATAATTGGTCCACCAATTTTAAAAGATACAAGAACATGATTGCTTGACCAATTCTCATATTCTGTTTTCGATAAAATATAACAGTGTCAATCTTGATAACATGAATGAGTTCAAAATAATAAAACCAATTATGTTATGAATGATGAAAAAAAAAAAAAAAAACTTGAACATATATAACTTATAAATTTACTCTAAAAAGCATCAAAAAAGAAAGTGAAAAACTCAAAAAATGCCCATCCTAATACAAACTGTTAAATAAACGCCCCCGCAAATGCCCATCCTAATACAATACAAACTGTTAAATAAACGCCCCCGGCCGCCCCGCCCCCCCCCACCCACGTTCGTATCAACGGAAGGTTGTAAAAATATAAAGTTTTTTTTTTTAATTAAAAAATGTTTTGTCTTGTTTTTTTGTTTTTGTTTTTGTTTTGAGATTTTGGTTGCCTTGATTTGATGATTTTGAAATGTTGATGAAGATGTGTTGATGTTGATTTCCTGGTTTTGGTTGAGTCGGCAAGATATGTTGATTCAAATATGTTTATAAAATTATGTTGATTTTTTGGTTCTTGATGATGTGTTGAAGACATGGGTTTTTGCATGTGTGACTTTGATGAAAAAGATCTGGATTGTTGAAGAGGGCGATTTTAAAGATTGAAAAACCCGGATCTTTAACTTTTTTTTTTTAAAAAAAAAAATCTTTTTAAGATCTGGGTGGATCTTCAAGTTGAAGATCCGATTTCCAGATCTTAAATATATATATATATATATATATATGTTGAAGTTTTGGGTAGATCTTCAAGTTGAAGATCTACCCAAAACTTTAACATACTTTTTTTTTCTTAATTTTTATTTTTTTTTTCATTTTTAGAATTTAAATTGTAAAAAAAAATTAAAAAATAATAAAATTCTAAAATAACCCTAAATTAGAGGGGTTTGACTAACTTTAATGGTTTTTTACTAACGGAATGAGGGTGTTGTGTAATAAAAGGATAAAAGTGTTTCTAGATGTTTTTAAGCAAATCTCAGGTGGGTGTTGTGCAATTCATTCATATCAACATAAACCTGATTATTCCAACTTGAATATGATTATTAATATCAATTTTGCTGGAATTGACCAAACTTTAAAATAGTGTGGGAGAAAAAGATTTTTTAAGGTTCATAAATGTAATAGAGGAAGAGAAATAAAGCTCCATCGTAAAATATTCACCATAAGTTTGTGAATGTATGTATGTAACAAGAAGAGAAGTAAAGTTTTATGTAAAAAAACTCATTCCAAGTGCTTTTAGAAAAACATGATCTGATTGGGTGGTAAGTCATGACCCAAAAGTTTGTGAGTTTGAATCTCACTTGCCCACTATATGGGCAATTTTCTCCCCACCTGCTATGGATGCTTCCTCACATAATATGAGTTGTCCTCTTCCACCTTTTGCGAGTAGATCCTCGTACCATACCTCAAAATTATAACCTAGTTGGTTCTAGTAACACTTTGAACAAAGTACTAGTAATAAAAAAAAAGGTGCTTTTAGAATTTGAACATTTGTCATATTTAGTTAAAAGTTTAAAATGCCATTAAATATAAGAAGATCATTGATGGATTACTAACAACATTAGTCATTTATTTTCATACATGACATAATTGAAGTTTTATAAAGACATTATGATATCATTTAATATAACTTAATAATAGATAATTGGGTCGGATTACCTTATTGGTTAAGTAATATTATTTATTAATAATAACTTTTGGATTGGTTGGAAGGGTAGATATTGAAAAATATGCAATGGTTGTTATTGATGAGTTCCTTTATTCAATTCAAGAATGACTCATATTTGAGTTCATCTTAAGCTTGACATATAAGACACATAAGAGCTACTATTTCTCTATCAGAAAGGAGGATGGAATGCACAACTCAACCAAGGGCAATATATGGGATTTAATTTGTATTATCAACAAGCCAAACTGTCTAATAGGAAAGAATCAATCTTTCCTATAAATTAAGAGAAGTTAAATGTCAATGATAGAAAAAAATCAATCCCTCCCATCAATCAAGAGAAATCAAATGTCAATTTTTGATTATAGGATTAATTTACTGTATATGATTTACTCATCAATGTATTTCCCTTAGACATAGATGTTAATTGATTTATTTTCTTTACAACTTTGTTTGTGTATGTATATATGTAGCACTGTTGCATAATAATATAATACATCTTTACACAATTTTTTTCTTATGGTGTGTTTACTTAATGGATTAGAGAATGAAAATATGGAATGAAAATAATTGTTGGTGTTTATTTATCCTAAAATCAATCCATAATGAAAATGAAAATATGAGTCCCACATGAATTTGAGGTTATATATCCACTCATGATCAAGTTGCCAATGTGCTCACCAAACCATTGGCTTAAGTCTAAGTTTGCTTCCTTACGTTCCAGGATTGATGATTCCGATGGAATCACCATCTTGCAAGGGCATAATAGGAAAGAATCAATCCATCCCATACATAAAGAGAAGTCAAATGTCAAGATAGCAAAGAATCAATCTTTCTCATAAATCAAGATAGTAAAGAATTAATCTTTCTCATAAATCAAGATAAGTTAAATGTCAATTTTTAATTGTAGGAGTATTTTAGTTATAGACGGAATTACAATTTAGCTACCCACGCGAAACTCTAATTCAAGCGGAGCACATGTTTGGATATTATTACAATTTACCTACCTCTCGTTATCAACTTTCCGTTAAAATTGCCTGTGAACAGTAAAAAAAAGTAAAAAGATGAAAATACAATTGATTGTTGAAGTTGATGTAATTGACCGAATAAAAAATTGAAAAATCAAAATTGAAAAATTGAATAGAGATTGAACTGCTGCCTTTGTTCTGGGTCAGCTCCAGTCACACTTCATCACTGTTCCGACAAGATTTGGTTGCGTTCGGGGTTTGATCTCGAGCTGAAAATGGCGTGGATCAGCTTGTTTTCGCGTCGGGTCTTCGTGGTGGTCGTGATGGCACTAGAGATTGAACTACTGCCTTTGTTCTGGTTCAGCTCCAGTCACACTTCATCACTGTTCCGACAAGATTTGGTCGCGTTCGGGATCTGATCTCGAGTTGAAAATGTCATGGATCAGCTTGTTTTCGCGTCGGGTCTTCGTGGTGGTAGTGATGGCACTTGCCGTCGCCGGTTCTGCTCCGATCTACCTTCAATCTGTCGCCGGTTCTGCGTGCATTGAGGACTGGTCTTGATGGAGTTCGGCGAGGTCTGGTTCGTGCTTGGCGTCTGCTTGAGCTGGGTTCTACAGGTCGTGCGCGTCGGCAACTCCCCTCGGGTCTTCGTGGTGGTCGTGATGGCACTTGCCGTCGCCGGTTCTGCTCCGATCTACCTTTAATCTGTCGCCGGTTCTGCGTGCGTTGAGGACTGGTCTTGGTGGAGTTCGGCGAGGTCTGGTTCGTGCTTGGCGTCGGCTTGAGCTGGGTTCTACAGGTCGTGTGCGTCGGCAGCTCCCCTCGTCATCGTCGTCGGTCTGGTTGGGGTGCAGCAACGGGTCTGGTTTGCTTCGGCTGCTCGGTTTTGTGGCGAGATCGTGGCTGCGTCGACGAGCTTGGCGTTGATCTTGGTCTGGTCGGAGCTGCTCGGTCCGTCGGTCCTCCTCTTCTTCTTCTTCTCTTCTTCTTCTTCTTTCTCTCCTTCATCTTCTTCAATCTGCCCTCACCTTCTTCCTTTGGCGTTCATCCCTTCACCTCTTCCATCTTCCTTCACCTTCTTCCATCTGCTACATCTGAGAATTTTTTTTTTTAATTCATTTAATTTTTTTAATTTTTTAGACCACTGCCCATCGAAATGACAACTTTACCCCTGAATCAGTTCACGGTAATAGAAAGTTGATAACGGGAGGTAGATAAATTGTAATAATATCCAAACATGTGCTCCGCTTGAATTAGAGTTTCGTGTGGGTAGCTAAATTGTAATTCCGTCTTTAGTTATATGATTTACTTGTCAATATATTTCTTTTAATATAGATTTATTCCTTTTACAGCTTTGTTTGTGTATGTATATATATAACATTATTGCAGAATAATACAATATATCTTTTCCTCATTTATTTTCTTAGATTCTACACTGCCACAAAAATTGGAAAGAAGTCACGGTTGAAAAAATAAAAAAAAAGAAAAAAGAAAAAAGAAAGATAAGGACAAAAAATGGTGAAGGATAGTGGGAATGAAAGAGATGGGAGGATGGATGGGCCATGGTTGTTCAAGTGGTCTCCAAAAGAAGCTTCCTCTCTTCATTCCCAGCGGACCCTAAGCCCCTCTTTTTCTTTCTCTCTAAATTTTAGTGAAAGTAAACTCCTCCTCATTTTGCCTTCATCATGGACTTTTGTTCTCCAAGGTATTCCTTGGGGATCTCACACCTGTCTTCTCCTCAATCACCCTTTTAACTGTCTCTTGTTTTCACAGAAGCTAATTTTTTTTTTTTTTTTTTTTTTTTTAAAGTCGGAGTCTTGTGGGTTGAAGGGGTTTCTTTTGTCCTTTTGAGTTGTGATAATGCATAATTCTGATCAGGACAACCAAGATCAGAGGTAAGACCCATTTGGGTATCTCTCCTTTTTTCCTGATTTATGTGTTTTGACTTAGGTTTTTGTATGGTCCTAGTGGTTTGAGTCTTTTCTCTTGGATTTCTGTTGCTTATCCTGTCTTTAGTTGTTGAGTTGAATAGAGGAAAGAAGATCTGGGCATGTACTGTTAATTCTGTTTTTGTTGTTGGTTGACTGATTGGGTTGAATTCAATTGCTTTGGACAAGGATTCTGTTGCTTGTCTATTAGTTTGGTTTTAAGATGATAAAATGAGATCAGCTTTAGGTTGTTAGATTGGTTATATACAGTGGTGTTAAGTTAATGTGTTCTTGTAAGTGTCTGGTTTATGGTGTGAGTTTAGCTTATGGTGTATTATTGGTTTGTTGGTTATTTTATCAGGACAACCTCTGCCATGGAGGATCCTGCAATGACTATTGAGTTTCTTCGGGCACGCTTGCTGTCTGAAAGATGCGTCTCCAAAAGTGCAAGGCAGAGAGCGGATGAGCTGGCCAGAAGGGTATGTTTTTTTGGCTAATTTAATTTACTTTTGAAGAACCAGCATAGCTTTCTTTACAACTCTTACACATGTTGATTCTGTAAACGGGCTAGGTAGAAGCATTGGAGGAACAATTAAAGATTGTGTCTCTTCAAAGAAAGAAGGCTGAGAAGGCAACAGCTGATGTTCTTGCTATTTTGGAGAACAATGGGATAAGTGACAGTTGTGAATCATTTGATTCTAGCACTGACCAGGAAACCCCTTGTGGATCAAAAGCAGATAACGGTTCCACTAAAGAAGAGGAGAACTCAGTCAATTCAACATTGAGAAGAAATGAATCAGGGGAACTTTCAGGTTCTGATATTGATTTTTCTCCAGAGCCTCGAAGAGCTTTGTCTTGGAAAGGCCGCAAGGGCACTAAGCATTCTCCTGAAAAGTACAAGGATTCTTATAGGAGAAGAGGGAGCAGTTTTACATCTATTAGTTCATCCCCAAAACATCGTGTAGGCAGATCATGTCGTCAGATAAGACGAAAAGAATCAAGGTTAGTTAATTTTTATTTACTTTTTTAATTTGGTTGTATTCTACTCAATAATGTAATATAACCATTCGTTTACTTATTTCCGTCTTTCTTTATTCTTTATTCAGGCAGCACTCCATGATTGTTGTAGCATTGGTGCACAACCTATATTTAAGCACTTGCCTGCCTTTTAGAAATGCTAAACTAGTGCAAGAACTTATATCTATCCTTAATGTCCAGATATTTGTTTTCTGTGGAAACCTGTTACTTATCATATGATTTTGTTCTAGATGACGATATAATTAGATACTGAAAACCATAGGTTCATAAATACGTTCTAGATGAACATCCTGGATTTGTCATTTTTAATGGAAGGTGGCAAGTAAATTTTAATCTCTCTTCTTTGAGGCACCTGTTAAGTTCTTATCTTTGCATCTTGGATCTGTGCAGAAGTTATAACTACTCAAGCTAAACTCTGCTTCACCCTGTATATTAGTTAATTATGTCTCAGTTGTTTGTGTTGCAGATCTACGGTTGAGGAGGTTAAAACGGATGCTATCAAGGTTGATTCCCAAGAAAATGGAGTTGCTGCATCATTAGAAGTTTCTCCTAATGACTCTGATGGTAGACCTGAACGCTTGAGAGGAGGCTCTCAACCTCAGGAAGAGAAGCTCTCAGTGGATGGTTCACATTTAGGTTGCTTAGAAAATGGAACAAATGTGAGCTGCTGTGATGTTGACTTTAATGGACTTGGATTGGACAAAGATATGGAGAAAGCACTTGAACAACAGGCACAACTCATTGGGAAATATGAGGATATGGAAAAGGCCCAGAGAGAATGGGAAGAGAGGTTTAGAGAAAATAACAGCAGTACACCGGTATGCATCATTAGAACCTATATGATGTATAACTGTTACATGCCCTTGAGGACTTATTAAATTTGTTTGGCATTTATTACTAGAGTAAACTTTTATGTCTTTCATCATTGTTATGTTTCCTTGAGGACATCCTGGGAAGAGAGTTATAGTATAATTTGCAAATGGTAACTTGACTGGGCTTTAAAACGACTAAGTTTATTTTGTTGCAACTTGCAAAAGGTTGATCGAATCGAAGTGTTTTGAAAAAATCCCGCAGTTCTCTGTTTTGGTGTGAAAATGATGCTGGAAGTGAATTTCATTATAATTTATGTTGAATAATTGAAGTGATTAATATGTTATATGTGATTTTATTTGTATTTCTCAATATGCATGAGAAATATGAAGAAGTTATATCCTGTAGTTTGGCATGTAGAGCTTATGCTGTGTTGATGTGTAACAATGAAATTTGCCTTAACCAATATTTAGACCAAAATGGAGGAGATGTGTGAATCAGGAGGATACACTGTCCTCAAATCGTCAAATTGACCCATTTGATACCAACAACAAGGCACTTGCAGTGCTTAAAATAATTCAGGCCTCAATGCTTAAGATATATATATATATCTGTATATCAGACAATAGCGTTGAGAAGTTTTTCATTTACTCCACCCACATGAAAAAGAGATGAGCATCATATTCCTTGTGATACATCATTACAACTGCTTTGCTCTAATCTTTACTTTTCTGGCATTAATTGGTTATCTATATTAGGTTTGTACCTGAAATAATTCTATGGTTGCTGTTCTTAAATTTTGCAGGATTCTTGTGACCCTGGGAATCAGTCAGATATAACAGAAGAAAGGGAGGAGATCAAGGTGCAGGCAGCTCTATGTCCTGCTGACACCACCAACTTTGAACTGGCTAAGTCTAAGGTGGAAGGTGTTCAATTCTCCAATGAATTGACTAAGGTGGAAGGTGTTCAATTCTCCAACGAATTGTCTAAGACTCAGTCCAATAGCTTTGTGCCACCTAGGCAGAATGACGTACAATGTTTAGAGGATCAGCAATGCTGCAGCATTTCTGCTTCTGATTCTTCGACTCAAGAATTTGCATTTCCTACTGCTAAGGAAAAGCACAATCAGGAGAGCGTGGAAAATGGCCATTTTCTACCTCCACGTAGCTCCCATAATCATTTAGATCTGCGTGGTTCCCCTGGAAACCAATCAGCAAACATTGTTTCATCCAATACAAGCGGTAGTTCCAGTAGAGGAGACATTTCTGGGCGCCAGAATGAAGTCTATGCGTTGGTGCCACATGAACCATCCAATGGGTTCAATGGTGTGCTGGAGTCGCTTAAGCAGGCTAGGTTATCACTGCAACAGAAAATGAGTAGGTCGTCATCAACAGCAACTGGATCTGTGGGAAAAGCTACTGAACCTGCAGTTCCTGCTTTTAAATTTGGGGATAGGGCTGAGATTCCTGTTGGATTTGGTGGTCTTTTCAGGTTACCAACTGATTTTGCCGTAGAGGCAAGTAAAGCCAACTTTCTTGACTCAGGTTCTCAACCAACTTTGGCAAACTATTATCCTAATTCTGGCCTTGGTATAACTGCACATGACCAAACTCTCAACAATTCTTACATCGATACTAGGTACAATTATTCAGCTGATAATTTGCTGGTTGCGGCTGATTCATTACCCACGAGGCCATACACAGATTTGTGGTCAAGTTATTCAATAGATGATCGACTTCGTAGCAGCCAATACAGAGAGACTCAGTCCAGAGCATTCACTCAGAGGCCTACTTTTGATCGGAACCTGGAAGTGGATATACCCTCTTCCAATCAGTACACTCACCCCACCTATTCCTCCTATCCTGACTTGATCCCACGGGTTCCTGTCAATGAAGGATTTCCTACATTCCCACCTCGTAGGTCAGTTGGGATACCTCCTACTAATCATTTATCATTTTACGATGATCACACTAGACCTAATATGTATAGATAAGTACTTGAGAATAAAAAACGTACCAGGAATAGTGGCATTGTAGTGTAAAATAGATTTGTTGTCATGGCTGGCTTTTCGTAATTTATCTTTTGCTATCCTCTCCTTGCATTACTTCTTCGGGCCTCTCTTCATGTAAAGATGCACTGATGTTCATGTTTGTATCTTGTTCTCCTTAATAATTTTGATAAATATTTGTACCAAATAGAGTTGTAATAAGCAGTCCTCAAGGAACTCATCTGCCCTTGTGTTGGCACTGATAGCTATTATAGATTAGTTAAATGTAGACATTTTACTTGTAGTGTCTCTGGCTTTCTGCTGAAAGGGTGCGGAGCTGTCAACTGATAAATGTTTGATGGAAGTTGATTTTTCTGGACATGTTGAAGAATTGATATGAAGAACAGGTAAAAGAACCAAACAAGCAAGATGCATGCATATTTGATCAAAGGAAAAAGTCTTGGGTGAAATAGCCCCGCGTTGGGTGACGAAAGTGTGATTAATCTCCGTTGATTTTTTATCCATTTAAGTGTTAATAACCTTAAAAAAAAATAATAATATAAATATAAATCCTTGGTTATATACAATTTCTTTTAATCTTTTCATTTCAACTTGAAGCTAGTTAAAAAGAAATTAACTTAATTCTTTTAATACCAAATAATTTGGGAATAAAGAATAAAATGGCTCAATTAAAAAAAAAAAAAACAGTTGGTTCAAACCAACACTTAATTCATAACACTTAATTATTAAAAAAGGTCAGTGTTAAAAAGCTCGGTTTTTTATTTTTTTATTAGTTTCATTTTTCATTTTTTTGTTATTTATTGAAATTTTTACCATTTTGTTTTATTACAAATTTTCTAGTAAAAATCTATCTTTGAACCCCAAAAAAAAAAAAAAAAAGAGATTAAATTTCTTATTAAGCAAAAGACTTTTCTGGGTGGCCTACAAGAAACTTCGATTATGACTAGACTTAGAAATCTGTTTCTCTTAGAAGAATCAATTCTAGAAACAATTTTCCCAGAGAGTCATATGCAAGACCAGCTGTTGCATTTTCCACTGAACCATAAAAATGATAACAGTGAATTGCGTGAGACTTGAGAGAGTCCGGAATCATCCTGGAAAATGAAGCACAACGATGACTTGGTCTTGGCTTGAAAGTCTCAACGGTGTCTTAACTTTCGATTGCTCAACAAGTATCTCTTCTATATATAGTCCAAAACCATAACTTGAAACCCCAAACCAATTCAATTCATTAACCCACGTACGTTTTTCTCTCTCAAACGCTTGTTTCGAAATTCAGATATCCTCTCGACTTATTACAATGTCGACAGGTAGAAATCAACATGCAACATGCCCGGATTCTTATCCTTTGTGGGAGTATCAAATGAAAATGGCATCTTCAAGCACACAGTCTATGGGTGATGATAGGGAGCTGTTCTATCAGATATATTCACCCAAGGCCGGCAAATCCATTGATCCAAGACTGATTACGTTGTTGGAATATTTTAGAGAGCTATGTGACCGAAAGAGGGAGCTGTTCAGGAAAATACTTCCGGGAAGTGATGAGTTGTTGGAGTTTTTCAACAAAATCGGTGAGGTGGTAAAGCAATTGAAATCAAACCAAAGGGGTGTGACCACTTTGCAGAGGAGCATGAGCGTTGGCTCGCCACGTACACGTGAAATCAAAGGTGGTACTGCATCGCCATTAAGGCCTGAGCGATTCAGGGTGACAACTGTGGTGGTCAATGGTAGTGGTGGTGGTGGTGGTGGTGGTGGTCAGGGTGATAGTGATACCAAGTCTACTGGTGGTGGTGGTCAGGGTGATAGCGATACCAAGTCTACTGGCTCCAAATAAGACTAGTTTGAGAAAACGCGTTTCAGGAGAAATATTCAAAACTCCACCGACATGTCATGTCATGCCTAACCATGCACAGATGCACTGCTCATATTCTTTGATTCTTTAAAACCACTCAGTCTAATTCTTCAAGTCTTTTGTTTTGTTTTGTTTTTTTTCGTTAAAACTTAATTCTTCAAGTTGCTGTTTATATTATTATTTAATTATTTAATTGTAAATTTTAATGATTAAATTAATGTAATGAATGAAGGAGTGTTGTGTATTTTAATTCAATTTTATTACATTTGTGGATGCGATCTTTACGCGTATATGTGCTTTGCTATCTCAGTTTGCGTCTGGTATACTAATAGTTCCAACATTTGTATTCATTTAAAATAGGTCAACATTTTTCTTCATTTAAAATCCATTATATATATATGTCACATTCTATAAAATACATGTAATATCGATACACTTGATAAAAAAAATCTAATTATAATTTATTATATTTTTATTATATATTATTACAACTAGATATATCTTATTACAATCAATAATTATGATTTTATTTATTGATTGTTATAACATGATCTAACTTATTTAATTATAATCAGATATAATAAATTACAATCAATAATTTTAGAATATAATAACTTATTTTTTTTATTAAGTGTATCAACATCCCAGATGTATTTAAAAGGACATGGTATAAAAGATGTTATCAACTCTACGAAATAACGCTGCCCAGAATATTGAGCTTGTTGTTTTCCAAAAATGGGGATATTAATGGAAGAAAATTTTGGTGAACTCGTGCATGTAGAAAATGTACTTACTAATAATCAAACGCAAGAAAAATGAAAAGTTGGAAAATATGTAATGTAGAGTAAATGAGCTGACAGAGGCAGTTAAGTACCCGTCCCGATAAAGATAAGGAAGAGGTGAAGTGATTTTAGAAATCGAACTTAAATTATTTTAAATTATAGATTTTCTTATCCCATTCATTTATGTATCTGTTATGTATTTTTTTTTTTTTAAATAAAAAAATTAAATATATAGTTGTATCCTTATCATCATCTGTAATCTCCTATACATTTTTATTTGTGAATAAAATAGCTGTGAGTTGAAGTTTCCTTTTGACATACAACTCTGAATTTTATCTTGCCCCAACTTTCAAGTAAGCATGCGAAATATGGTGCAAAGGTTATCCAAAGAGCAAGAAAATAAAAAAGTAAACAGAAGCATACATAGACGTTTGAACGTTTCCAGTGACTCCATATATATATACATATATGGGTATGTGTTGAATATTTCTTTAATCTCTGTCTATGGCTTGGGTGGGTTGGGTAGCTTACTATAATCTATATAGATCGTTTCAAACATATGATGTACTTGCCATTTCCTAGTACTTTCACTTTAAAGGGATGTGTTTAATCTAAATTTTTAATAATTTTTATAGAATTTAAAAGCTTGGTGTATTTAATATAGACTTTTAAAGACTCTATAAAAATCATGTGATATTCAATATAGACTTTTAATGATTTTTAAAAGGTATATAAAAATTATAAGATATTCAAAATGTCAATGACTTTTATAGAATTTACAATTTTAATGATTTTGATAGACTTTTAGAGACTTTTATATTAAATTTATAATAATCAAACTCCATGAATTCTCTTATACTCCCCTCAAACATTTTTGTAGACTTTTGTTGGTGGTTATAAAAAACAAACCTCACAATCTCATTAAATTTGAATCTCCTTAAACTCAATAATAGTCATAAGTAAAAATATTTCACTTATTTAACAAAAAAAAAAACACACACACACACACACACACACACACACATATATATATTTCACTCCTATTTTATTGTTAATTATAATGATCAATTATTTTTTTCCTATATTCAAATTTAGTTTTTAAATTTTAATAAGCCTCTTCTTTTTCAAAAGACATAAATTTATTATTTTATAGACGATTTCAAATTTGAATCAAAATTGAGGAATTATATCTCGACAAAATAATTTTTTTTTTTAAAAAAGGAAACATTTTATAATTTATATATATATACAAAAAAAAAAAATGTCTAGATGAATATTAATCCAAATAATCTCATTTGAAAATCTCATTACTTGAAAATCGATGAAATTAATCAATAGAATCTTTATTTTTTACTCTAAAAAATAAGAGAAAAAACCTCTATTTCAAGTAAAAAAGAAAAAAAAATTAATATTTGGAGATTTTTTTAGCTAGTGGTTTATCAAAAATAAATAAATTTTAAATTTGATCATTTAATTATATCTATAGGTGTGATATTTTTTTTCAACTTTTATTCCTATTACATTCTTGTTGGAGAATTTCTTAAACTTTTACTTTTCATAATTGTTTTTCACCGGTTTATTTACACTATATCAAAAAAGATGAGAAATATAACTTACAAAGTATATAATTTGCACGAGTTTGTTAAAGAATATATTTTATTTTAGAAGTAGATGAAAATCTATAAAAATCTATTAATATCTACGAATTTTCATCATTTTCATCAGTACTAATTAATGAAAAGAGATGATTTTAACTCATTTATTGAGATTCAAGAACAACAAAGATAGTACGCTAATGAATGAAATGTTGTTATAACTATTGAAATATAGAGTGATGTTGGGATTATTGATAATAATAGTATTTAAAATTTTATTTTTCATAGAAGACATAAAATGAATAATAAAACACTTAAAATACTTGGTGTTTTGATTATCAATTAATGTAATTAAAATAACTTTACTTTTATTTTATGTGTTATGCTTTTTTATTAGTATTGACATGATAAATATCGTTTTCTTAACTTATAAAATGTATATTATATTATAAGTCGGTGAAAGTTTAGTCTATGAAAGTATGTGTAAGTCTATAAAAGTCTATAAAAGTTTATGTAAGTTTTTTATAATTTTTTTTAACAGTCTATCAAAATTAATGAAAGTCTATTAAAAATGAGTTTATAAAAGTCTATAAAAGTCTTTTATGAGTCTAACTCATACAATACAAGCAATTCCATCAATTTGAAAGTTACAAATATTACCATCTCACTTTATGAATTACCCAAATTCATAAACAATTAGAACTGAATATATATTAATTTATAAAAATTTTTAATTTATTATCTATCTATGCGTATTTACCATGTATTGTTTTATAATAAATGAGACTGATACTCATTTATTATAAAAACATGCCGCACTAACAAATAAATGATAAATGATAAACATTTATCTAGTTTTGAAAATAATAAATAATAAAGTTTTATTCCCCAACTCAAAAGTCATGTAGTATAATATCTGTATGTAACAAGTTATGCATAGAATGTGACATGAGTTTCTGTCAAACTCAAGATTATGTTGAAGAATAGGCAATAGGCCATGATTAACCCAACAACAACTTAGCAGCCAAGGCTAGCCAAATCATATATAAATATAACAAGTATATATGTCGGACACATGCAAATATGATTAGAAATTTGAAGCGAAATAAATATAATAAAACGATATAATGTATGGATTTATCCAATAATTAGTGGATTACTTCATTATCACCCGACAAATGTCTAAGCTATACTTGGCCATTGTAATATGGATTACTTAATCATGAAATGTTGGCTTTAATAAGAAAGATGCCTATTTCTTAAACAAAATAAATGACCATTACCGGTAGTTGAAAACAACTGTACAATCATATGCTAGACTTGTGAGCCTCGCTCATGACTGCGGGAGCATTTATATATGTGAGAATTGTTATGGCCCCATTGAATGTCTTGTGTGTTTAGCCCGAACTTACTCTACAAGCCCAACCAAAACTTAAAAATTGGTTTGTTATGGTGTAAGCCTTGCCATTTGAATGAGATAACAAATGTCCGAAAAGTAAGTTTCGTTCTATCTGATTCCAAATTATTCCCAATAACATGTTCTCTAATTAAGAATAAAAGTAAAATTAATAAATTTTTATGCAATGGTACTTGTGCAGTTAATGTATGTGTGATGGAACACGCTTATATTGTATATTAGAACATTTGGTAACGACAGTGTTCAAGTTTTAATTATTAGTGCAATAGAGAATGATCAAAGATGATTTGATTAATAAAACGAACAAATGGAGGGTATTTAGAGAGGTCATGCCTAAAATTTAATTTTCTCAACTCCAATATGAGATGCATCTTCGATAGTAATCTTAATATATTTTACTTTGTAGTGATCTTCTTTGGGCTGCACTCTTCTATATGGTATTTAAGACCAAGTTGTAATAACAAAAAACCAGTTGACAAAAGTCACTTTCTGGTCGTCTCTTTACTCGAATGGATCGAGAATAACAGAAACGAAAAAGATTCACCGAAAAGTACATAATTAAAAACCTGGCTTTGCTATCAAGTTGTTATTGAAGAATTGTAATACGTTGCCATCATATTGCCTCCTCCGTTAACACTTTTTTTTGTCTTTGAATAAGACATCAACTTACTTCATAACAGATATTTACTAAAGGGTGAGATATTTGCTGAGATATTTGTTTGATGTTCAAGTATTGATGGGTCAATTGCAAATGGTTTATTAGACAGATAAGTACGAATTTGTATATTTATATACATATGGATATGCTAAAATAAAACTCATAACCTATGGAAATCTTGTTGCAGCCAATGTCTTATAGAACGTTTCTACATAAATTAACAACTCTGAATCATCGTTACTTCGATCTTCGAATTAAATAAACTGTTGACCTACAGAAATCTTGTTGCCGACAATGTCTTATAGAACGTTTCTACATAAATTAACAACTTTGAATTGTCGTTACTTCGACCTCGGAATTAAATATATTTATTTAATTGTTTGAATTATAGTTTGAATGAGCTTATGATTAAGATTCTTGATCTTGGCTTGTAATGCTTTGTTGACTATGAAAAAGATATCAATTGAGATATTTTCTCATGAATCATGATCAATATCATCAATATAGATCAATAAAACTTCTTCAAAGTCAACTATGTTGACTGAAAAAAAAAACAAAAGAGAAAAGAGTAGAAGAAATTACATATTGATGATTAATCGAGTTTAAGGAATACAGAATTTGAGATATTTTTTCATGAATCATTATCAATATCATCAATATAGACCAATAAAGCTTCTTCAAAGTAAATTATGTAGATTGAAGAAACAAACAAAAGAGTGGAAGAAAATATATATTGATAATTAATATTCGAGTTTAAGGAATATAGAATTCCGTGCTTATGGAGGTTTTCGAAAAATGCCCCTTGCATGAAGGGCTTTTTTTTTTTTTTTTTTTTTTTTCAATTTTTTTTGCCTTCTTTGTCACATTCTAATTGGGATCCTTTTTGCATTATTTTTTGATGCATTTGGTTCTACCGAACATAATGAGCTTATCAACTAGGGTTTGAGGTACTTGAAGGAGTTTCAAGATGCTCAAGTTAGATATCAAACTCCCTCTCTTCCTGCTACTATCTCATCGTCTCTTTCTTGGTTCCCTTCTCATTTGTCTGCATTAAAACTCAATACTGATGTTATAATAAAGAAAGGAATAGACTAGATTGGTATTGGTGTTGTTCTCACACTACAATAAAACAGGCTAATCATGCCGGACTATCCATACCGGGTATTAAAGGCCCGGTATGGATACTAGTATTTAATTTAAAAAAATTTGAAAAGTGGATTATTCATATCGGGCGGATTGCGCCTGGTATGGAATTATAGTTATCAATACCGGGCGCGACCCGCCCGGTAATGAAAAAATATTATCCATACCGGGCGGGTGACCCGACCGATATGGATAATATTTTTAAAATCTATTTTATTTAATACTTTTTATCCTTACCGAGCGGGTCACCCAACCGGTATGAATACTCCTTATCCTTACCGGGCGGATACCGTCCGGTTTGGATATCCATAATTCCTTACCGGGCACGACCCGCCCGGTAAGGAATTAGGATTATCCTTACTGGGCATGATCCGCCTGGTAAGGATAACCGGTTTTCCTTACCGGGCGGGCGACCCGCCCGACATCTCTCCAACCTTTCTCATTTTCATTTTCATTTTCTTTCCCCCATCCCATTTTCATTTTCTTTTCTCTTTCTTTCATTTTCTCTCACATCTCCTCTCTCTTAACCCTAGCTACCGCCGCCGCCGCCTTTCACCCATCGCCGACCGATCATCGCTCCCAGAGGTCGCTGTTCACCTCGCCGTTCGTCGTCGTCTGCCGATCTAGTGAGAGTGAGTCTTCCCTTTCCTCTTGTTCTTGTTCTTCTTTTTTTTCTCCCTTTCTTCTTCTTCTTCTTCTCCCTTTATTCTTCTTCTTGTTTTTCTTCTTCTCCTTCTTCTGATCGTTGCGGGACCAGTCGGAACAAGTCCGATCGCACGACGGTCAATAGGACTGGTTTCGATCGCCGGCGCGACGGTCTCCCTTTTCTTCTTCTTCGATCTTCTTCTCCTTCTTATTTTCTTCTTCTTCTTCTTCTTCTCCTTCTCATTTTCTTCTTCTTCTTCTTCTCTTCTGCTTCTTGTTCTTTGGTTCGCAAGACCGGTCGGAGTGATTCTGGCCACGACCGTCGGTCAGACTGTTTCCGAAAGCGGCACACATGCAAAACCCCACCCCCATATCCCCCATCCAAAGCAAGCACGTCGGATTCAGACGCCTACAACCTCACGTGAAACCCAATATAGTAATTCAAAAAATTAGCGGCTGAAACTAGGACTTCTAAAAGAATCAGCGGCTCGCTTTTTGTTGATGGTGTATTGTGATTTTAGTACATTGTTTAGATGAATTTGTTTTTTTATGAATATTTTGTTTAATCGTTTTTGTTTGTGGTGTGATGATTGGCTTGTTGTTAACTTGGGGGTTTTGGTTTTGTTTGTACAAGGTGGTGCAAAGAAGGTTGTTATTTCTGCACCAAGCAAAGATGCTCCCATGTTTGTTGTAGGTGTGAATGAGAAGGAGTACAGGCCAGAACTTGACATTGTTTCCAATGCTAGCTGCACTACCAACTGCCTTGCTCCTCTTGCCAAGGTTTGTTATATGTTTCCTAATTGTTTGAGCTATAGAGTTTGAAATGTGTGTGATTAGAGTTGTTGTGGTTAATATTTAGAATGTTTTATTGTAGGTTATCAATGACAAGTTTAGAATTATTGAGGGTCTCATGACCATTGTCCACTCCATTACCGGTAAGTTGTATACCGTACAACTATTTGTTATAATTCTCTAGTATATGCTTGAAGGTGAAATTAATTGGTATGTTGGTTTTGTATTTTTTTTTATCCAACCACACAAAAGACTGTTGATGTTCCATCAATGAAGGACTGGAGAGGTGGAAGAGCTGCTTTGTTCAACATCATTCCTAGCAGCACTAGAGTTGCCAAGTTATGCTTAATTTCTTGGAAGATTTGTTAGGTTATGTGTTGTTAGATAGAGATATCTGAGTATGTTTTTGCGATCATGCAGGCTGTTGGAAAAGTCTTGCCAACCCTTAATGGAAAATTGACTGGAATGTCATTCCGAGTTTCAACTGTTGATGTTTCAGTTGTGGACCTCACACAACTTAATAATACTGCACACTAACATTAACCATGTCGGGCACATGACTGGTATGGAAAATAATTATAAATATCGGGCACTGTGCCCGGTATGGATATTCAATATCAATACCGAGCTCTATGACCGGTATTGATATTGATTTTTTATGCCGGTCATCTGCCCGGTATGGATAATAATTATCCATGCCGGGCAGTGTCCGATATGGATATTCTCAGTATCCATACCATCGGCATCCATACCGAACAGTATGTCTGGTATGGATAATCATCCATATCGGGTATTGCCCGATATAAATGAGTTGTTTTCTTGTAGTGTCATGAATGACAGGGGAGAAGTGGTTACTGTTGGTGGTAGAGTAAGAAAATTTATTCAGAAGAGGCACATGAATAATGTAATAAAACATAGATAATTTTAGTACAATAGCTTAAAGTTTAAGATTTGAGGGTTTATTGATGAGATGTATATTAAATTCATATTATTAAAAATAAATAAATTTAAAAAATGGTAATCAATTTAGCAAGCTAACTTGGTAAGTGACAAGTTGTCAAAGTGAAGATAAAGAAATCTCAAAAAGATGAAGAGAAAAAGAAAAGAAGCTGCTCACTAAAATTGCAAATTGCCAATGGATTTTGTATAGCACACAAAAAGTAGAAGTAAATAGTATTTATACAGAAGAAAATTAAAAGGATAAAATTTAAAAAATAAAATATTAATTAATTAGGAGTAGGAAAAATATTAGAAGTAGGAAAATTAGGTAAAGGAAATAAGTTAATTATATTAGAAATAGGAAGAATAAATAATAAATAACTACCAACAAAACAACGAAGTAAGGATCCGGAATTCTAGATAAATGAAGAAAAATAAGTTGTTTTAGACAATATAAACTGTTTTTAAAATAAAATAATAATAATAATTATTATTATTTTAATAATAATTATTATTATTATTTTAAAATAATAAAATAATCTTGCATGTCTAGCCACTACATGCGGGCCAACAAGCGCATCCCATTGCATGAATAAACTCATTGGCAAGCCTAAGCCCACCTAAGTGCCTAAGGGAGTGCCACACACTGCCACAAGCGCGCCCCTATGGCTCGCCTAAGCCCAACAAGCACTCATTGAAAAAAGGGTAATTTTACAACCTTTTAATCTAATTTTCGTGTCTTAGCTCTCAAGCCTATAAATTCACCCAAACCACACCATTTTCATGAGTTTTAAGGGGTTGAAATGGGGCTCTCATGCCCCTTCTCTCACTCTTGATTCTTAACCCAAATCACCTCTAGTTCACCTGCAATCTTTCACCTACCAACATCATTCACCCATACTTTGAAGAAAAAGCTTTACAAGAGTGGAGAAGACGATGCAAAGGCTCAAACTTGAAAGAGAGAAGCTTCATAGATTCAAACTTGGGAGAGGGAGATTCATGGGTTGTATTTTCGATTTTTCTCTTGTATTTGTAATTTTTCTTTTATATGTAGCTGTATTTAATATTGTGTTGGAATGATGATAGATTTTGATTTTTAATATTAATAAAGTTTATTGTTATTACTTGAGGATGTTGTGTATGTTGAGTAGAGATTTTAAAACTTAATACTTATTTGTGATTGGCCACATATGAATGAGTTGAGGTTGTGTGTTGAGACCGAAAGGAATAGCATTCAAAGTGATTGATAAAATACATACCCTAGGTTAGAAAAGGGAAATAGGTCACTTGTGTGATAGTCGAGTTATTGTGAGTGCACGAGTGACAGCCGAGTATCTCATAAAAATACCAATCCAACTTAGTTGGTAGATTATCTTGAATCTAATGAGCATTCGTTTATTCAATAGCCATTAGAAAATAGGTGTTGATGGATGAGAGTACGTTCGATGCGTCATTGAAAGAGATTTATTAAGAGAATTAGTGATAAACTAGCGATAAATCTTTAATACTTTGATAATTAATTTCTAAAATCTAATTGGTATCCAAAATCCTAATATATTTTGTTTATTTATTTATTTTTATTTATGACTAGTTTGATAATCATTTCTCACATCCCTGTAGAGACGATCCTGTAATCGTTATACGACATCTACACGATTCGTATACTTGCGATGTTTTATTATTAAATGAGAACTGAAAGGTAGCCAACAAGGTTTATGATTCAGAGATCTTTTACTTTTTAACGAAGCCCTTCTAGTTAAACAAGCTTGGAGGCTATTGGAGAACCCTAACTCCTTAGCACTCTAAGTGTTAAAAGCAAAGTACTTTAAAAATTAAGACTTTTTGGAGACTCAATTGAAACAATGGGCTTCTTATGTATGAAAAAGTATACTATCGGTAGACAGCTTTTATATTAAAAGGTTTGAGGTGGAAGATGGGTAATAAAAACAAAATTTGTGCCTTTAAGGCTCTTTAGTTGCCTAGGTTGTTTTCTTTCAAAATCGATTTCTCATGGTGGTAATAGTAGTGTCAAAGTGGCAAACTTCATTCAGGCTATTAGAGGTCGTTGGGATTTAGACAAATTGGAACACACCTTTTTGCTATTGACATAGAGGTTATACTCTCCATCTTGCTCAGATTATCTAGTAAGGAGGATAAGCTTATGTGACACTTTGACAAGTCAGAGTAGAAAAATTGTAGAACTTTAAAGCCCCCCTAAAAGTTTGCATTCTCCAATGGAGATGTTGTAAAATTGCCTTTCTTATGCTATTCAACTTAGTCTATAAAAAGGTTTGCTTGTCTCCAAATTGTATCAGATGCAACAAAGAGATTGATTTTATAAAGTATTCCCTGTTTTGGTGAAGCAAAACTAAAGCGGTTTGGAGATCAATTGCTTTCTAGACCTTACTTGTGAATCTGAAAGATATCCTCATTTTGGATTTGCTTTCAATTATTAGTCTTTTTTTTAAGGAGGCAGAGTTGGAACTCATGGTTGTCATCATGTGGGATGTCCGATTTAACCGCAATAGAGACGGTTATCTAAGAAAAGCCGCTAGGTCTTTGGATTCAGTACAATAGGCAGTAACTTTTCTTGCAAAATATAATTACTTTTCTTGGGCTATGTAAAGCATCTCAGGTTCCTCAGTTAGCAATGTTGCTGATTAGTGGATTCCCATTCCACAGGGCAGCCTTAAATTGAATACTAATGCAACTATCAAAAACGACTTCAAGTTTACTAGAGTAAGAGTTGTAATAAAAGATAATTTAGGGTAGATCAAGGCTGCCATTTCCAAACCTTTAACATGTTCATTTCCAACCGAATTAACTTGCTTTAAAGAAGGGTCTCTTATTGACTCAAAAATTGGGCCCTACAATAACAATTGCTAAAAACAATGCTAGGTAGGTTGTTGATGATTTTCAAACAAGGTTCCCTTATAATAATTATGTTAGTTTTATGCAAGAAGTTATTGGAAAAGTTCGCCTTCCAAAACATTTTCTTAAAAAAAAAAAAATCCGTCTCCCGTAAGAATATAAAAAATAATAAAGAAATAAAATAGAAAATAATAACAATCATAATAATACAAGAATTTACATGGAAAACTTCAAAATAGGAGAAAAAATCATAGCTGTCAGAAAGAAATTCACTATGTGAAAAATTATTTTAATCACATAGACTATTCTCTAACATCCTACGATCCTAATACACCCACACTTTCCAAAGCATATATTAACTCACACATTCCTACACTTTAAAACAATGAGAACAAGAAAGGAATTTAAGTAAAGTAAAAAACAATGTTTAAAGTGTCTTTAACTGAGGCGATTTGAAACCAAAACCTTAAGCTCCTTTTATAGTCTTCAAAACCCATCCTCCCTTATTTTGTTTCAGATGTGGGATTGGCTCCACTTTTATTTTTGCTTTTTGTTTCCGATGTGGTATTGACTCCACTTTTATTTTTTTTCAATTTCCTAACAAACTCCACCTTGGTAAAATAAAAGAAACATTCACTACAATTACGGTGTAATCATTGTCTATACCAACAATCATAATTCTCAATCCAGAGAACTATCATACTCCACCATAAAAAAATACAATCACTTAAAATTACCACATTCCAAGAATTTCACTTCGACATAAGTCGAAAAACCTGTTGAAAATTTATGGTGCAACTTCCACATTTGACTTTATCGGAAGTTTATCAGCCATCGACATGCATTCTACTATAAACCTTGCATCAATGCCAAACCAATGCCTATGTACAATTGTGGATCCGCTAACAACACATCCTCTTCCATGGCAACGGAGACATACCATGAGGATGTATTTCTTACTTCTCAAAGGAAATCTCCTTCTCTCATGAGGAAGATACTGTTAGCTTCTACCTTGAAACTTTTTGCCGAACCCGCTCCACTTTGACAATTATTCTTGACGTGCCCAGATTATCCACACCCCAAGCAAATTATATTCCTTTCGGAGTTCTTTTTCTGGTTGCTCTCATTTTCAGTTACCAATATTGTGTTTGCTGATGAAGTGTGATTTCCACTTTTTAGTTTTCTCTCCTCATAAAGGAGTTTATTGGTAACTTCTACAAATTTCAAAGTCTCATTTCCATACATCAAAATAGGTTTCATGTGCTCATAGGAAGGTGGAAGAGATCATATGAGCCTTAATGCTTTATGCTCATCTTCAATTTTAACTCCAATAGCCTCCAGTTTAGAAACAATACCATTGAAAACACTCAGGTGATTTGAGATTTTCATATATTCATCCATACACAGAGTATGAAATTGTTCCTTTAGGTACAACTGATTTGAAATGTCTTTTGCCTGATACAACTCTTCAAGTTTCTCCCAAAGTTCCTTGGTTGTTAATATTTCATGCATGTTTGTAAGAACATTCTTGGCCAAACACAGACGAATTGTACTTACGGTTCTCAAATCTAGATCTTTCCAATTTTCATTGCTCATACTAGGCTTGCTAGAATCTTTGTCTTCGCTGGAATCTTCGTTGAGAACAGAGCTTGATTTCTTCTATAATGTCTTGTGTAACGCGGATTGTATCAGCACATATTTGACTTACACTTGCCACAAGCCGAAATTGATCTTTCCATCAAATTTCTCCACATCAAGCCTCATAAAGCTTGAAAATTTTGACATGATTGTATATTGAAACAGTGCACTCATAGTCCGTGAACAGTACACTAGGTAAGTTCCCAGGAAAGAGAAGTCGGTCACAATAGATACATTTAAATATCAAGTCTTTCGTAGCTAAAACCTTCCCTAACCATGCACTTTCACACCACCACACTTATTCCAGCAACCAAGAACAATTCTTTTCTGATGTGAAAGATCAGACAATGCTGCAACTATAGAGCATACTAAGAATTTTCTAAAACATCTAACATCTTACCAACCAGACAACCAGACTCTGATACCACTTATTAGGAAAATTCACCTCCCAAAACCTCTTCTTAAAAATAAAAACCTACCTCCTATAAGAATATCAGAAATAATAGAGAAACAAAATAGAAAATAATAACAATTACCATAACACAAGAATTTATGTGGAAAACTCTAAAACAAGAGAAAAAATCACGACCCTCAGAAAGAAATTCACTATGTGAAAAATTGTTACAATCACATAGACTATTCTCTCACATCTCACAACCCTAATACACCCACACTTTCCAAAGCATACATCAACTCACACTTTCCTACACTCTAAAATAATAAAAACAGGGAAGAAATTTAATTAGAGTAAAAAATAATATTTAAAGTGTCTTTGACTGGGTAGATTTGCAAAACCTTAGGCTCCTTTTATAGTCTTCAAAACCTATTCTCCCTTGTTTTGTTTCAGATGTGGGATTGACTCCACTTTTATTTTTGCCAATTTCCTAACAGAAGATATGGTCGCTTTATGTAAAGTCGTTGGCAATTGTAAGTGTCAAACAATCTCCCGCAAAAGAAATAGTATAGCACATCGCTTGGCAGCTTTGGCTTTCTCTTCAAGAAGAGACATGTTTTGGGAGGTTGTAAGCCTTCATTGTATTTTTCCTCATTTTGATTGAATGAAGTTTTGTTTTGTTTAAAAAAAAAAAATTCCATTCATCAAATCTCATTTTCAAAAAACCTTAGTTGTCAATGAATCAACTCATACCCCCCTCCTGTTCCGCCTCCTCCGCCACCTTTTCCATCCATAAGCATAAGTTGCCAACAACAGTCACTGCTACCGCATCCAACGACCGTGCTTCTCCCACATTCCCTCCCTTATTTTCCCATAGAACAAACACAATGAAGTCAGAGATTTTGACATTGGTTTTGGTAAATCTAGTTGGAATAATGGAAAGAGCAAGTGAAGCATTGTTACCAAGTGTGTACAAAGAAGATGATGAGGCTCTTCACATGAACCCAACTGGGTTGGGTTCACCCACTCTATTGATTAATGGATTTCCAAGAAGGAGTTAAAGATGTAAAGTTAAAATTTCTATTCTAAATTCATCAAATTTCATGATACTAAGTAATTAATTAATTAGACTAAAATGAATACAATTTGTTCCTTCCATTCACAGACTTTTTCAATAAGATCATACTTCAGACTATTAAATTAACATAAATTATCATTGTTCATGGCTTTTACGAAGTGTAAGAAATTCAAATCTTATGAAGAGATATTATATTCTTACAGAAATGCAAGACCTTACTTCCTTGGTTTTAGATTTTTTTTTTTTTTCCTTGGAACTACCTTGGTTTTAGACTTTCTCTTATATAGAAACTCCATTTCTCCAGAGACAATGAGAGAGGAGAAAAAATAAAGAGAAGACAGAGAGGATATGAAAAAACATGAATAAAGAGAGAAATAAATGCAGACGTAATCGTCATGTGTTTAACAACTCTTAGAGCATCTCCAACCTTACTCTCTCAATTTTAACTATATTTTAATTAAAATAACAAGAAACCTATTTTAGCTTACAATTTTTTACTAGGTAATTCCAACCATTCTCTCTAATATAGCAAAAATAATAAGAGAGAGATTTTTAGCTAAACATTAATATGAAAACAATATGAGAGAAAGTTTGGTTAGGATTTTCAAAATACTTTATTTCGAATTTGGCTATGACTTTTTTGCTCTTTATATTTATAGAGAGTGGTTTAACTTTTATAATATAGCTAGCCATATAAAAAGTGGTTGAAATGTACAAAAAGTGTGACACCATTAGCTATTTTAGCTAGGCACAACAGGTAGCTTGTATGATTGGAAATTTTCTTACATTCTAAAATAATATAAAATCTCCACCATCAATGTTTTTTAATCCGATAGTTCAAAAACTGTATAAAGATCTCAAAATTCTAGATTGCCGATCCCGTCCATATATATATATAAAGAATCAAACAATCTTAATCGTGGATTAGATCTAATGAATAGAAAAAGAGAGGACAAAAATGAAAACAAATAATTATATTTCATTTTTGTCTTCTTATTTTCAATTTTGTCTAATATAATACAATATAATTATTTATTTTCATTTTTATCTTATATTTTTTTGATAGTAGAATTACTATATATATATATATATATATATGACGCACTGACCATAGAAGTTCTTCCTAATTTTTAAATTGTAAGAACCACTTGATGGAAACTAAGATAGCAATCATGGAGGACAATGAGACAATTGGACTTAATCTTGAAGGCCTAGGGATGCTAATTGAATGCAATTGGACTTTATTAGGCTTCACGATATTATTCAAGTTCAAGAACAAGTCCAAGAACATCAATCTTTAGGAAATCTTGAGGCTTGAGTGTCAATTATAATGCAATTGAGCTGTTATTTAATTATTTGATATAAATTGGGCCTAATTTGTATTATGGGATTGTTTAAATTACTTTACTTTCTGAATATTTAGATAATAACAAAAAAAAAAGTAAAAACAAAAAAAAAAAACATTGAGACAATTATGAATTCCATTGAGTTTTCCTTACTTGATCGAACAATCCCCAATTCAATTATTTCAACTACATCAAATGATCTTTCAAATTGGTCAAAACTCTCCAGTTCATGGCCCTGTTTTAATCTTTCTTGGGGTTGTATTTCAATTTAATTATGGGTGTTGTATCAATATATACGGGGTTTGCATCACCACTTATCTCAATCATTGATGGCATTCTCTCTTAAAAACATTTTTATCTTCTATTTAATTCAAATGCATTGAATAATTGACATTAATGGTACTAACAATTTAAAAGTTAGGATACATTGACCGTAGAAGTTATATATATATATATATATATATCTCACAGAAGGTCTATTATTCATAGGGGAAGATGTGCACTATCTATAAGGTCCGTCAAACTACTTTGTTGGGTTGATTGCAAGTGATAGCAGAATAAATTTATACCACAATCATCTATATATTGTGGCCTCCAAATCCATACCAAATGAAATCGATCAAAGAGTATATTTGACCGACGTCAACGGAATACTGCATTCATATCCTGATAAATTGTCCTGTAATTTGGTTGCGTATAACTTCACCCATGGCACCGGCCACATCGGTACATATATGCATAATAAACATAAATAAAAGCTGTCTCGAGCCCCTCTTCAGTTAGGTGGTGGGCACTACTAACATCTATCTATGTCACATGCATCTGTCTATCTAATGCATTACCTTTTATTATTATTATTATTATTTTACTACAATTTAGCCATCACACGTATCAAACCAAATATAGGAACACCTTAATATATCTTAAGAGTATATCAACTTCCAATAACTATCCATCATTTTCTAAGGGGCCAGGTCTTTTTTTTTCTCTTTTTGGGTTTTAAGTGCTTTTTAATCATTTTGGTTGTGTGCACATGAAACCATAGTGTTTCAAATCTCAAATTTCTTATTTATCTTTGGAATCTTTTAGTAGATTGTATCTAAGTAAACATTTATATAAGCTAGGGATATAATCTAAGTTCTTGTATAATTATATAAAATAAATGCCAAATGGCATCCCAGCTAGGAAAAAAAGGGTTTTACTACCATGTCTGCTCTATTGTATCCAGTCCACACAAATCATTCTATAGAGCACTAAATTATATATGATGATGAAAAAAGAAGTTAGTTTTGCAACTTATGTCCATATTGAAATCATGTTTGGCACATTAAAGCTGCTCTCCTAACAAAACTATTTCTTAAAAAGTGAAACTTTTCTTATAAATAACCCATGATAATTTGACACGAAGAACTAACAATAAAGATTTTAAATATTAATGCCATAGCATTCATCAAATCATATAGTAAACTAAATGGCAAATGTAAAAACGAAATCTTTAACTTTAAGATTTTTTTTTTCTTTACTTAATTTTTAAGATATGATTTGTTACTCTTCCTCAAATCCATGAACTGCTTTTTGTATGAAGAACGAAGACACAATCTCATAACTAGACTTTCCAACACATAGTGCCACCTTTCAGCACAAGTATACGATGATTTATTTCCATCTGATATTTTTTGTAAGACTTGGTATTTGTTTTCTTTTTTCTCTCGTGGTTCCCATGCTCTATCTAATTACTACATTATTCTGTATGCAAATGATGACAGCAATAGTCATATGTGCAAATATTTTAACATTAAATAAAATAAAATTTTTATATTTCTTATATTTTTCGTAGTGAGAAACTTTTCTTAACTTGTGTTTCCTTTATAAATAAATGTATAATTAAAAAAAAAATTGATGTAAAATTTAATAATTACTTAATAAATTAAATAAACACCATAAAATGATTTAAATCTCATGTAATGTTATGGGTGCAGTCTGATATTCAAAAGATTTCGTCCATTTAAGAAAACATTTCCATATTACATAGTCTAAATTCACTAAATAAGTTCGCCTAGTTTTTCCCTATTAAAAGTTATGTCAATTGTTTTTCCAAGTATAATTTAAAATTTTAGAGAATGCATCGACTTAATATCATGATTTTAACATGTGGATGTGAGGGCGTTATATATAAATCAAGTTACCTCAATTTTTTGTCAAAATTATGTCAAATTATGCGAATAAGTATGTGATATGATTTATTACATTACAACTTGAAGGCACTATGTATAGTATATTAATTGACCTTTTTCCCTTTTTTATGGCCTTGTGGGTCTTTCTGGTAGCTAGTAATTTTATTTGTTAATTACACCCCTAACAGATGTCTCATCGTATTAAAAAATAAATGAATAAAATAAATTTATAAAACCTCAACACGCATAGATGAACACCTGGTCTCTATCGTATGGTGTTGCCCTACTAGTGACCACAAACGAAACCAAGTGTATCATTCCAACGCCCGCACTCCACTTTTTTTAGCCACGTACTGACTTGGCAAGACAAGTGGTCTGTCGTTTTAATATATAAAAAATTTTGTCATTATGACATTGACAGAATTAAAATCACCTATTGATAAAGAATTCATGAAGGTGACCCACCCTTTACCACCACCCTTTGTGGTATTAGTAGACAAGATTCGATTTAGTGAACGGTGGATTTGACATCATTATTTATGAGCCACTTTTTATATATACAAGTAGTTTCCAACTTGCCATTAACTAAAATTAATTCACATCTTGACATGAAATTTTGGCCTTAATGTAACAAATCTTTCAACAAGGAAGACTAATATAGGGTATATCATATTACGAGACATCATTAGAATTATGCCATCAATTCATTTTATCGCGTATGTAAAAAATTTATGAAAGAAACAAAGAAAAAAAAAAGATATTTCATTCATTAAAAAAACAATTATATAATCTTACAATTAATTAGATAATATCTTTTTTAATTCTGTAGCAAAAACACTTATTGAATGACAAAGACAGACAGATGCACACGGCCATTAAATCCTTAGCTCAAAGAACAATTATAAATTGATTTTAAAAAATTTGAATATATATATATATATATATATATTTATCGTTTTAGCCCCTCTCAAATACTTTGTCTTAATTGCTTGACCACTCCAACAAAAAATTTTCTAGATAGAGGGGGGCTTTCATTAAATACTGGAATTAAAAGGTTGTTTTTAAAACAAGTCATATTTGAGAGGGACTTTTTGCATTGTCTTTTAATTTAGTAGTTAGAAATACATATATCTAATACATTAAGTTCAAATCTTAAAACACTTCGTGATAAATTTATGTCTTATTCTATAGTAAAGTCGGTATACATATATATATATATATTGATAAGTATTAATTACGAAAAAATCGATACATCCAATGATTTATAAGTTTAGAATTGATATTATTAAAATCATTTTATTCTTATGAAGCAAGACTCTCTATATCGGATGTAATATTTTTTAATAATTACTAATTATAATTTCATTCATGAAATTATATAATTCCATCGTTAACCATATCGATTAGTACATAGATTGATTTACACAAAGTTGTTGAAACAGTTAGAAGAGGTTTTAAACAAATTACGAAATAATAATAATGAATTTAAAATTTAAGGAGATGTGTTTTTTTATTAGTTTAAAAACTTTTACGTAAAATAAAATATGGAAAGTAAAGCAACCCATTACTATTTTAACATTGTTGGGTTGTACATTTGTTTTGCTTGTGCTTGCTGGGCTTTATTTTAAAAAAGAGAAGCTTAGTTGACTAATTCATGTGATGCCTGACCCCCATAGTCTCTGCAAATACAACGCCAAGTGGTCCAATTTCTTATTGCCATTTGAAGTTGACAACGTGCAACCAAGTCCACTTGTTTTGTTATTGCTGTGTTACAAGGGGTTCCGTCACATTGGGGTCGTCTAAAAAGTATTTAAAAATTTTGAAAAGAAAATTAAATAATAAGAAGCCTGGGACACAATCTAAATTAGATTTTACGCTCTTTGTTGAAACTATTTCGGCCTGGATGGACATGCAACGTGGCTTCCCCACTAGCTATGACATTATCTATACAAAATCCAAAATTTAAAATGATTGTTTAAAAAGTGTTTTTAAGGGATAATCCCAAAAAACTCATTGTAGATTCCAAAAATGTTCATTTTATCACATATGATTTCATTTCTGTCCCAAATCCCCCTGACGTTAAAAAATTAACAAAAAACGTTCATTTTATCTTCTATAACTTCATCATCAATTTGTGACTATCAGAGGTATTATCATTCTTTTACACATCTTTAGGAGATATTTTAAGTGTTTTTATTAACGTTAGAGATGATTTTGGATATAAATGAAATCATATATGGTAAAATATACATTTTTACAAACTATAATAGTTTTTTTAGAATTTTTTTTTTTAAATACTGGAGTTTCAATAAACCATTCCAAATTTAGGAACAATAAGAATTCAATCACTAAGAACCCAATCAAATTTGGCACAACAAAATTCAATCCACAAACTACCCGATCAATTCTCATATATGAGGAAGCCCAGATGGTCAGATGTAGAATACCAGATAATTTGCAAAACAAGAAAAATGGCCTGGCAATGCTAAATCTAGTCCATCCATATAAAACTAACACACAAATTACAACCAACAACACTAAAACAAAGAGAAAATCAACAACACCACAAAAGTAGACTACACAAACAGCAACCTTACACCATAGTCGAAATCTTTATAAAATTTGCAACTTGGGAACCTTCAAAGGACTGAATATAGCCACTAATATAATATTGATGAGGAACCCTATTTGTTCTGCTATAACCAAAAGAAGAGTCTATGAATTGTCAGAAGCTATGGTCATTAAAGAGGCTTGAGATTTGTTGATCTTCTTATAAACTCAAATCACCGACCTCTAAACCTGCAAAACAAAAGGCTTTTAAAGGTTAGATCCAAAATTTATCTGGATCCAACTCTTATAAACCTCAAAACCTCTTTAAGAATTGAAGAGGAGGAAGTTAAAAAGAAAATAATCGACTGATCGATATTCTAAGAAAGACCAAAAACTGTACATTATTTTGGGTTTTAAGGGATGGATTCAAAAATCTTTGGATCCAACCCTTGCAGGAAACAAAAAGAAAACGACAAAGAAATTAAAGCAAATGATGAGTCTTACTAGAGATGATGGCTTCCAAGAGGTCTCTCTCTGGAGCGTTCTAGAGAGAAGACTCTAGAAGACAGTTGCTCTTTCGAATTTTAAAAAGTATTACAAACTTGGATGGATAAACTTATCATTTGATCACAAACCTTTCTATAGGCAAATGGTTGTGTACTTCTTTATTCTTTTGGAGGTTGAAGGTTAAATTCTCACTAAATATATATTACAACTTATGTTGGTAGTTTTAGAACAACTCTGCATAAGCGATATTTGCTCTCAGTAGTTTTAGTTAGCTCTTATTCATAGAGTAGATATTCGAATTGCATAAATAGTTTTTGATGTTGTTTGATTTTGACAGACCTCTTATCCTTATTGTGAAAGTAACTATCTCTCATTCATGGAGTAGATATTTGGGCCAGGTTTCTCAATCTCGAATTCATTAATTATATCTTATGTTTACTATTTAATTAGGCTTGATGGTGAGAAAAATAGTTTAAAAATAGGGTTGCTTGTGAAATAGTTAAAAAAACGCCTTGTTTGTTAGAAAAGTGGTCTTCTAAAATCTGAAAGTAAGGGGCTTTTTGACATTGTCGTAAACAATAAGGAGAAAAATTATGATTCCTTAATTGTTAGGGGAAAAAATATCACAAGAAAATTGGTGTTTGAAAAAGATTAGAATTACTAAAAATATAATTAACCTCTTTAATTTTTAATTTAAATATAGAGACACTTAAGAATCTATTAGAAGTTTGTTTGCTAAACTTTTCTCTTAAAATTGATAAAGTTTCAAAAGATTTTATCCAACTCATTCAATTTTTTTTTAGAAAAAAAAAATTGATAATTACTTTTGAATAATATTTGAATTTAATAAGAGAACATATAAAATAAAAATTTAAAAAAAAAATGTAAATGTTAGCAATCCTATTAGACTTAATGCCCTAAAAACAATAAGAAGTTATTATAAGCATTAAATCATTATTGTTTATCATAAGCAAGAGCAAATATGATGGCATGGTACTTGATTTTATTTTAGTACGAGATATGTTTAGGTATAGTTACATCAAAATCAAGGTTCCTTGGTTCACAATCATATATCAACTGGAAAAATGGACGCGTCATCGTGACGTATTATATTGTAATACATCAAATTTCCAAAACGATGAAATGACTTGTTTGTCATTAGAGCAGGAGGTGTCTTTCGATTTACTGTGTTGATACATTTGGAAATAAGTTTCAGGCCATAAAATTGAAAATCATTTGCATAAAATTTTTGTCACCCAAATAAAAAATAACATAACAGTTACAGTGACAACAGATTCGACAAGGGTGGTAAACTTGTATTGGTTAATTAGTTGATTTGAATAATTTGATTACGAATGAGTGAGACTAATTACAATTAATATCTTAGTACGTTGGTCAATGCATTGTAATTAATATAGAGAATTTCACTTTCATTAATTTGAGATACAGCCTTCACTTGAGTCGATTGTGTGATGGATGATCATGAATCGAAACGCTTTGTTATTCTAGTCCACATATTGAAATATTTATATGATATTTATTCATGAATATTTTGTTCATTCTGAATTATAAATATATCATTTCAATCATCGTGTCATAATTAGGTTTAACTCAAGGAATAGAAGACATAGAGGGAAGTAGTTTACGCTAACCGATCTACTTCCTAATTTACATATTTCTTTGTAAAGGATAATATTATATATCGTATAACTGGTCAAAGACGAAAAGTAATTTCTAATAAAATTGCTTTCTTACAATTTATGTATACTAATTTGCAGTTTACTACATATTTACAGTTGTGTAAAAATGTATTAAAAAATATATATATACTATGATAAATCTAGGAAAGGGATTTATACATAATTATATGTTTAAGGAAACAAAAATCAATAATCTTATGGTCTCCTTCAAAGCTCATTTTAGCATATAGTTTCGACTTTATTCATAACTATTATGGTTGTTAAAAAAAAAAAAAAAAAAAAACTGAGATCACATATAAAATCACAAGAAAAAAAATACTCAAAAAAAATTCATTGAAAAAAAAAGTTAAAAAAACTCTACGTCTCCATCAACAGAAACCCAAATCCAGGTCTTCATCATTCGAGACCTAGTTTTGGGTCTCCATTGTGGTGATCCAAAACTGGGAGAGACCCGGTTTTAGGTCTCCACAATGGAAATTAGAAATTAAGTCTCCGTTGTTGAAGACCCTATTTTGGGTCGCTAACGATAGAAATCTAATTATGGATTTTCAATGATAGAGATCATTGGTGCGATGGAGACCAATGGTTTCCATGCTAGCTATGGAGAAGCGACGGAGATCAGTTTGATCTCCAAATCATTTTTTTTTTTTCAATTTTTTTATTTAATATTTTTATTTGGTTAAAAGACAAAAGGACCAATTAGAACCAATTAAAGGCGATGTGATAAATTTTGATTGGTTACCTTTTTTAATTTATTTAATATAGCATAAAAGGACCAAATTATCTTTAATGGTTTGAGCATTTTTGCAAGATTTATGAAACCTTAAGTGATGTTAGTGGAGAAAGTATCATAGTTGCTATATCCATGTAATATTGGCAACCCTTGGGAGATGTTGGTGTAATTTGCCCATCTTAAAAAATAACCCTATAATTCGAAATTCTAGTGAAAATCTCTTTGTTAGGTTTATGTTAAAAGAGTTGACATGAAAATAAAATAAATAAATAAATAAAATATCACTTTAAAATAAATTAAAATAAAAACACATTAAATATGAAAGAAAAAAAAAAATCCATGGTGGAGGAAATCTATAACTATTGACAATTTTAGAAGAACTTCCTCCATACTTTAAACCTTATTTGTGAAGGAAGTGCCTCCTTCCTCCACAAACCGGATCTCATTATACGAACTATTTTCTTTCATAACTTTTATCATTAATTTTTTAAAGTTTTTTAATTTTTACTTTGATTTATCAATATATAACTTTTAAAAATTTTATACTTAGTTTAAACTTTTATATTATAGATATTATTAAACTTAACAAAAATCAACTAATGGTTAGCTAACTTCGATAAATTCTCACAAAAATTAATTCAAAGCTATAGGGTTGTTTTTGAGGATGGTTAGAATATTAATGGATTTTTGCAAATCGCCAATAGTTACAATAGTTACAATTGCTTAATGTTGAGCAAAAAAGTGAAAAAAAAAAAGGGATTTTTCTAACTTACTGATTTAAATAATAATTTGTTGATTAGTCATAAGGTCAGTTATTAAAAAATCTTAGGAAAAACTTCATTTTAATCTTTAAGGTTTTAGAAAATATTAAATTTTTAAAGTTCTTTTAAAAACAGTTATTTTCATTCTTAACTTTTTAAAAATTCTTTAAAAAGATCCAAAACTTTTAATCAATTTACAGTCAACATTAACAAAATATGTAAAAAAATATTTTCACCCTTAATGATTGTTAGTTTCATGTAAATTAACAGATTATCCTAATAAAATAATGAATTTATAAGTTAAATCATCTAAAAAACCTCTGAATTTAAGTTGTTAAAAATAGTTTAAAGTCACCATTGACTGTTGGTTGACTAATCACTTTAATTTTTTTTAAGAGATTTTTTAAAAAAAAAAAATAAAGATGAAAAGAACTGTTTTAAAAAAAATTTTAAAAATATGATATTTTTTAAAATCCTGAAGAATAAAATAAAGTTTCTACGAAATCTTATAACGGGGTATTATTGGGGATTTTTATTAGGTAAAATTATCAAAACGAGCAATATAGTCGATCTCCGAATAAAATAATAAAAAATAAAGTGATTCGAGCATAAAAGCATGACAAGAATAGGAAATGGAAGGAAAATATAAGAATAAAAAAAAGGCAAACGGATTCTATTTGGATCAGCTCTCGGTTCTGGTCCAAAAAAATTGCACTGTTTATAGATCTGCTGCCCTTAAATCTCTGCATGATTATCTCTCTTAATATCTGCAAATCCCAAATTCTCTGTTGTGACATGGGATTCAGTCCTCCATCATGCCACTCTCCATCCCCGCCTTTCTTCTTTTCACACTCTCTCCACTTATGAAACAGTCACCTTTCTCTTCGTGCTCTGACAGCAACCAACACTGAGTGTAGTAGTGTAGAATCTAGTGATGAAAAAGGGAGAGACATAGAGTTTTAGAATTATGAAGATTTGAACCTTGTTTCTATTTTTTTTTTCTGGGTTTGGTTGGATTTTGGATATTGGGATTTGTAGCGGTGATAGTGAAGGAAATGATATCGTCTGGAATCAATTTGGTGATGACGGTGATTGGTTTCGCTGTGAGCGTCATGTTCATAGTGTTCGTCTGTACTCGACTTGTCTGTGCTCGCATTCACTTGAATGCTTCTAGAAGATCATTTCCCATTGCCGCCAGATCTGATCTTAGTCTGGTTTGTCTCTCTCTCTCTCTTTTTTTTTTTTTTCCCCCAATTTTATTATTTGATTTTTTTTTTTCAATTTTATAATTTGATTTTTTGTTTAGTACCCTTTTAGTGGAAACTTTGAATTCTTTGAATTTTGTTTCTATTGAATGATGTACTCAATCGTATGCTTTGTTTTTAATGACGAGTAATTATTTATGTTGTTGACAGCCAAAGTGTGTGTGTAGTGTATGTATATAGTACTACATTGGGTTCAAATTGACTTTGTTGAAACATTTATTTTTTCTGGGTCTAGTATGGGATGATAAGTCCTTTGTGGGGGCATTTGCTGATTGATTGTAAACTTGACCCTTGCTGTCTTTTATTGTGGTGCAGCTGGAACGAGGGTTACATGGTCTCGAGCCTGTAACAGTAGCCACCTTTCCGATGAAGAAATACAGTGATGAGTATTTTTCTGCTGCAGAAGACGCTCAGTATGTTCTTATTTATTTTCCCTGTTTAATCCTTTAAAATGATGACTATTTGTTGAGATTTTTGTGTTGAAGACAGGTTTACATCAAGTTTGTTGAATTGTGGTTGCCGACGAACTCTTTTTAAAGGAGTTAGTTAGCTTACAGGGCATTAGAAACAGACATGTTGTCTTGGTGATGTGAAATAAAATTGTTGTTTGATTCAACTTTTATTTTTTGGGTTCTTTCTATTGATATCTAAAATCACCGTTAAGAATGACTAGAGAATAAAGAGGACGAGGGAAAGAGGGGGGAATAGAAGAGGGAAGAATGACTTGTACTTCTTGGATATTTTGAGATTCTGTTAGGCCATTAATTCTTTAATACGTATGTCTTTGATTTGATCACGGAGAGGCCCTTTGTATAGATGCATAGTTAAAGATAAAATCTTAATTATAGTGGACACGCATGTAATCATGTATGATGATTTTGTGGGCAGCAAAGTTGTTCATCTCATTTGTGTTGTTATACGGATAAATTGATGTATGTCCTACAATAAAGAAATAGATTTCTAAGGCAAAATATTCATTAGATTTATGAGAGCGAATAGCATGGGTAACATTTTAGTAATTCCCTCGTGGAAAGCATATAAATTAGAACTTATAGAATTGGATATGTTTTTCCCTTACAAGTTGCACCAATTTTATTGATTCTTCCTTGTGAGTAAGCCTATATCTGTTTCCATTGGACCTTCTACAGGCATTGTATAGTATCAGCGTATTTTAAAGTTATTTCACATTATGAATATTTAGCAATGCTACCGTGGGATACATGGGTAATCGGAGGCTAAGTATACTGTCTTTGTTTGAAACCTCATTGTTAGCTTTAGTTGTTTTGACGCACAGTTTAAGTGAGGTAATTCAGTTTTCAGTTCATTTGCTCATCTAAGAAGTATCAAGTGAAGCAAACCTTTAATTACTTGATTCTTGATTTGTTTTTTACCTTTTGCATTGTGCACGTCTGCATCTAGTCATGCCTTCCTCACACCTTCTTCAGTCTATAGATGCTTCATTTCTGGGAAAGTTCTTGGACACTGGATGCCCTTGATTGGATATGAGTTACTCTTTGAATATGTGCTTGATTATTCATGATTTTGCTGCCTTGATCACAGTTGATGTAATTGATAATAACCCATATTTCCATCTTAAATTTCAATATGAAAAATGCTTCGTATGAACTACTTCTGACTTGTGACAATATTTTGCTTTTGGCTTGCCGGTTTTATTGATGCCAAGTCTGCAAATAACTGTGTTATGACATAAATTCTGATCATCCTTATAGTTTGGTTGATATGCAATTTGTCCGACGCTATTTTATATATTGTGATGATACTATTTTTCCAAAGACTTGCTGGTGCATAAAGGTTTGAAGGTTTCGAGTATCTGATACAGTAGAAATAATTACTACATTGTTTGTAGTACAGAATACAAAGTTTGGACTCACTTTTAATTTAGATCTTGTCCTTATTAGGTCAGCATTTTGTAATTTTGTGCAAATATCTTTTCCTTAGCGATGTCAAGATGATTTTGGAATTGTGTAGATTGGTGAATCATGTATATGGAGGCCTACTAGTTGTTTCTCTTTATCTCTACTGGAATTGTACTGCAGATTATAAAACTACTTGGGCCATGTCTAAATTTATTTGTGTCTATCTGATTCCTTTATTTTCCTGTTCACATAGCAATTTGAATGCTGTGATCACACATTTTAATGGAATGCTATGTGTCCATCATGGCTGGGTCCTAGCTTCCAAACCTCCTCATATATGGATAAAAATGCAGCCAGCAAAAAATTAGTGTTCTTTAATTATATTTGACAAGTTATCACTCTGATTCACTAGGTCCTTTTCTGATATCTTAATGCTCTTCCTATTTATCCTTACCAGGTTAAGAAAGCAGGGCCGTAACTGGTCTACATCTTCATCTGTTATTCTGGTTTGATTGAACATAAGTTTGAATGTCTAGAAATTGGTAAAAGAGTAAACAAGTAATTGAATTCTATAAGTAGGTGGTTGTTTTTGCCCTAAAATCTGAATTGAAGTTATCTACTGGCATTCCGTCTCTAGGTTTTTTTTTTGACCTGGAATGTGCTATTGGTATGCCATGAGGTCTCATCTATTGATTTAACCTTGTTTGTATGAGTTTATCTCTTCATTGTTTATGAGGTTTCTGTCGTTGATTGGTTGATAGAAGATTATTTCCATGATGCTTGGGATTAAATTGAGTAGGCATATTTTTGGTGATGTGATTGTCTCGTTAGGATAGATTAGGTACTGAAAGTTGGTCCCTGGAATGAGATTAACTGTTTTGTCATCCTTTACAGAGTGCAAGTTATTCTGACTATATCGATGTGTATAGAACCCATTGTAACTGAACTGACTGACATCTAAAGATGTCATTAAATAGATGTTTCCCTCCATTTGTGAAATTTATGATATACCTTTGTCCTGTTGGCAGACTCAATTATATTATTTCATTTCGGTTGTGCTTTCCGATTTTTGAGCACACTAGTGGTTTTGGCTTGTGTTGTACTGTTTACCCCCTTGATATTCTGTGTAAAGTCTAGTATTCAGTTATAAAACAGAGGATTAACTTTTTGTTATTTTGAATTATTTCCATCTTTGTGGATGCTGGTGATATTAGTTGTCCTACCAGGGAAACAGAACTAGGGTGTTGACATGACTGTAGGTCACTTGTAAAACTATCTAGTTGAACATCCGGGTTCTGGACTTAAACCAAACAAAATGTATTATAACTTCTCCTAATTTGCCTATTTGTTTCTCATGATTTGGTTGTTTGAGTTTTGGTTTAAAGAATTTCCTTTCGAAATAAATAATAAATTCCTGAAGCCCAAAAGATGGAACAAGCCTAGTCATAGAAGTCTGCATATCCTTGCTTATTTTTAGCTCAAATGGTGGAACAGCATTATATTGTAAATGAGAATCGGTTTATTTAATGACACATTTTTGTTGCTAAAATTGATGGTGCTTATGCTGTTGAAAGTGCTATAAGCATTTTCTCTAATATATTAATAAGCGAAAGTCAGGCAATTCTCTTGTGTGTTCTGCATATTTATGAGAATGCTTCTATTTAGAGTTATGTTTTTTGTGTCACAATTGCATGTTTCTTTTATATCATCAATCTTCTGCTAGGTTGAACTGCTGATCGTTTTATTTGGCAGATGCACGGTTTGCCTGGCTGAATACCAGGGTGAAGATACATTGCGAATTCTTCCCTATTGTGGCCACTCCTTCCATGCAACCTGCATAGACATATGGTTGCAACAACACTCGACATGTCCAGTGTGTCGAGTATCATTGCGCGAGTTACCGGAGAGAAAGCGCTTGATGCAACCCTTGTTTAGTTCAGCTGTTCGGTCACATTATAGCACGGAAGCTTTTGATATGTCACATAATCCATTTAACTTTTTGTTGACTGATCATGGGTTCTCATCAAGAACCCTTGGGAACCCGGGGACAGATCCCGTTCAAGAGCACCCTTATGCATCACAGGGTGGCGGAGCAGAAGTTGGGGAAACTGATCCTCCCACAACTGAAGGTAATCAGACTACAAAAGACTCAGGAAACAAGCATGTTGAAAGTCCATCAAATCCTTAGATTTCATGCTAGTCTTGGAATCTAAAGTCATTCATTTCAAATCTTGCCAATGTTGGAAAATGGGTATACAATCCATTTTATGTCAAACAAAAACTGGCATTCAGATTCCAGAGGAACACTGGAGTTCATTATCTTCCCTTGTGCCCTCATTGTATATATTGCCGAAGTGTTTTTTTTTTTTTCCCTTTCTTTCTATGTCCACCTTTTTTCCCCCTAAATAGTGGCTGATTTCTGGGCAGTTTTGTTACTTTTTCACTGGGGAAAACTAGAATTGGTTGGTGAGTTAATAGTTCTTTATCTTTCTCTCTACATCTTCATCAATCCTACAGCTGGATTCGTTTATTGGATTCTCCACATGATGCAACTCTTGGTCGGCCTTTATAACTGTGATGTATTGCATCTCATATCAGGTAAATTATCACGTGTTTAGATTCTCTACAAAGTGAAGTTGCAAATGTGTTGCCAAAAAATGGAGATTTGGTAGTATCTCTTGTTCTTGCTTTTTCATCATTTAGTTTGTCTTGTAGGGTAGGCTAGTCAGCAATAATGCAAATGACAGTTGTAGGCTTATAGCTTTATAGGGAGGAGGTAGCAGGAGCATCCTCCTCTACTTTTATTATCAAAAATGTTTTTAATTATTTTATATTATTTTGACTAATATTTTTAATCAAGATTTTTATATCCTATTTGATAATTAATTAAGCTTTTTTATTTTATTCTTTAAAAAAAAAAATTGATTTCATTTTTAATGAACTTATTTATTTCAGTCTTTAGTAAATATTACATCCCCTAATTTTGGTTCAAATGCAAAAGCTAATAAATTGCCCAACACTATGTTTTATATGTAAGCTCAAATAACTTCAAAGTGAGCTCAAGACTTTGAATTTGCACAGTAAGAGTTTTATAATATTATGATAACAATTGCATACCAAATGGTACAATTTTTCATAGCTGAAGTGATAGATAATTTTGTTTTGGTTCCGTGCACTTGTATCAGTATGTATGAGTTTTTTCTTTATTGTGCGAGTAGATTTTGTTTATTACAAGAACGGTATAATTTTTTTCATTAAAAGAGTAGTTTTTCAGACGGGATCTTCGTAAACCTTTGATACGTAGGTCATGTCATGCTTTGGACTATTAGTGCTGGTATATTCAATTATACTTATATTGCAATTATATTTAAAAGAAACAAATGCATACTTAATCATCTTTAACATATCTTACAAGTGTTTTTGGAAAATTTTATTTTAATACCTTTGTTTTGACGAATTATTTACTTTTTACTTGTAAATGCAATTTTAGTTCAAGGTGATGGTGGCTGTGTTGCTTGCTTTTCTTCTAAGTTGGGTGCTAAGGTACCCAGAGATGAACATTTGGTTCAAAAATCCACAGCTTCTAGGTTCAATCTAATCTTCAACATCCTAATTTAAAAATCACCTTTATTTTCTTTAAAATATATATATATATATATATATATATTTGAAAAAAATTTATATTCAAATGTTAAAAATCTGGGTTCGATCCCAAATCTTCAACAATCAAAGATTTGGGTTCGATCCCAAATCTTCAACAATTTTTCTTTTTCTTTTTAATCATTTTTCTTAAAAACCTACAGTATCAATAGATGCAATGGACGATAAGGATTTCAATTTTATAAAAGCTTTTTAAATTATTTAATTTTTATTTTTTAATGATTATAGCAATTTCGTAACCATAAGGATGGTTAAATTGTAGTTGTAAGATCTTTTTATGGGCAATAATGTCATTTTAATCACTTTATTAGAACTCAAGGGTAAGAAAGTCTTCATACTGATTCGTCGCGTTTGACTGTTAGTCTTTTGGTCAAAGAGACCATATTGATGAATTTTTAAAATTTTAGGGATGATGAGGGACAAAAACACATTCAAGAGTGAAAGAGTAAAAAGAATGATATTTCGCCAAAAGATAGAGACTAAATTGAAATTCATCTTTTTTTGTTTTTAGGACATTAAACCTATCCTATAAATTAAAATATAATTCATAACTTATAAGTTAAAGATGATTTGTCCGTCCATATTTGATATTTAATGTCTTTTGAGAGTGACGCATACTCTTTTTGTTTATATTAATAAATTTTCTCTCGGTTTAATAAAATGAAATAAAGTATCTTTATATAAAGTCAACAAAAAATCAAATCAACAATACCTTCCGAAAATAGAAAAACATTATATCAATAACAGTATTTGTACTCTATCACATTCACTCATAACTTGAGTAGTTGCAACTTTTGTTTCACATCCCTAATAAAAGTTCAAATTCACTATGTGTATTCATTAACATGTGTTGGAAGTAAGGTTCATAAATATGCGGTACAGTACGGCCACCCCGCGGTGGTACAATACGGTACGGTACGGTCAGTACGCATTATACGGGCATATTATACGGTAAATGATAAAAAAAAATAAAAAATAAAAAACAATAGGAAATGTCATAAATTTCTAAAACAACAATTTATTTAAACATCAAACCAAATAAAAAACAATACAAAAGTCACAAAAACAAAAGATGAACACCAATGTATTGCTAGTAAGTAGCAACAATACCAAACCAAAAACAATACAAAAGTCACAAAACAAAAGATGATCTAATCATCTGATTCTGGTAAAGTCTCTGATCGGAAATGAGAATTGAAATGGAAACGGAATGTGTCATAATTGTCATCATCATCATCACAATCATTCTCCTCCTCACTGGGGATGTCATCTCACTCCGTTTCATCATCTAATGATTGAACACCCTTTCCTTTCCCTACACCAAAATAATTTAAAGTAACATTATTAAAAATTTCAATGTATATTCAAATTACTCCATTTACTTAGTGATAAACTTACGTATATCCCTAATCCTCTTTCGTCGTTGGGCCTACTTCCACTTGGTTCCACAACATCTTCTCCTGTGACTCACTTATTATCGGAAGGCAAGTCAGCAAACACTAAGGGGTCAGCAGCATCAGGTAAACACTGAAGCTTCTCGAATCTTTGCCGCAACTTTCTATTGTACATTATGTACACTAATGAGTTCAACTTCTCCGTGGCCGACCGATTTCTTCTCTTAGTATGAATCTACAATAATTAATAATGAAAAAATTAGTATCAATGAAAAAATAATTTTATAGTATATTCTAACTAGACTCATACCATATTAAACGCACTCTAATTTCGCTCACAAACGGAGGATGAGCAAGTAAGACTTAAAGCCTTCACTGCAAAAGATCTTAATTCTAGGGAACGATCTCCAAATTGACTCCACCATTCAGCTACAATGCCAATAATAATCCTTTTAGTAAGAAAACACGAGTGATTAAATAACACCTAAAAGAAAACACCACATACCCGGAGTACACTTGCCAATAGAAGTTTTTGTCTGGGTTATGCCAAACATCCCTCTTGCATGCTTGAATTCTTCAACTTGCAAATCTGCCTTCTCTTGATCTTTATCGTCCTTAATAAGCCTATCCATGTACTTATACAACCCCTATTTAATCTCATAATCGGTAATTTTTTATGAATATTGAAATTGAGGATTCAAAAAGTAGGCAGCAGCGTGCAAATGACGGTGCATCTGGAACTCCCATTTGTCATCAATTATCTTCCAAATCTCACTGTAAGCTCCAATATCACCCCCCAAGTTTTTGGCTATCTCTTCTTTAGCGGTATCTATTGCTCCATAAATAAATCTCATTGCAGGGACTTTTTCTAAATCCGTTAGCCTCAACACATGAACAAGAGGTCTAGTTGTCTTCAATGCATAAGAGATGCCTTCCCAAAAAGTCAAATCCGTCAGTATGATTTTCTTTACTTCCTTTCCCTCTAGCTTCTTTGCATATGAACATCCCTCCCACTCCGATGAAGTAAACATATGCTGCAAAGGTTGCTGCAGTTCGGACATACTCTGCAAAGTCAAATATGTAATAGCAAACCTTGTAGGCGCAGGTCATACCAATTCCTTGTTTGTAAACTTTCTCATCAATGCCAACACCCATCCATGATTGTAAATGAAATTAGTCACCTATTATATGACATAAATTTTTTTAATTAAAATATGAGTTAAGTTGGAAAAAAGTAAGAATTAGTAATATTATTATTATTATCGTACATTTTTCACTTTTCTCAATGCATTTCTATATTGGGGTAGTTCTCCAAGTTTTTTAAGCATTAAGTCTATGTAATGAGCTGCACAAGGTGTCCACCATAGTCGTTTCCTCTTCTCCATCAACATTTTCCCAACCTTTTTGTAGTTGGAGGCATTATCTATCCCTACCTAAACAATAATATGCTCTCCAACCTCTTTAGCCACACCATCAAGTAAACGAAATAATAATGCTGCATCCTTCACTACATCACTAACATCAACTGAACGAAGGAAAACTGTGTCATATGGTTTGTTTACAATGAAGTTGATCAATTGTCTACCCCTTATATCTTTCCATCCATCTAACAATATCGACACTTCTGTTTTCGTCCATGTCTTCTTCACTTAAGCTACAATAGTTTCAGTGTTTTGTTCTTCCCTCCTCAATATGGAAGTGCTCAACTCATAGCTAGTCGGTGGTTTTAAACCTGTCTCATAACACCCAACTGCCCGAATCATTGCCACAAAAGATGGACTATCAACAACATTAAATGTGATGTCATTCTCAAAGAAAAATAGACCTATCTCATCGCATGTTCGGTCACGTAACTCCTTATCAATTCCTCCATTTCTAGTTCCCTCTAATTCTTCAATCTGATTATCTTCCACACTATTAAGAAACCTATCCATAGGTCCACTAATCCCTCTCTGATTCTGAGTCACACTACCACTACCCGACCTCTCTTTAGACTTAGATTGACTATTCAATTTCATACATTTATCAATTCTTTCCTCCCTAACTAACTGATTATATCTTTTCACTTTCTCTGAATTCTCCATCTAACTTTTGATATCATCCCTAATGTCTGATGGAACTGTTTTACATGAGGCAACATTCCCTTTAATACCCGCAAGATGTTCTTTCATTCTATACACTCCCCCCCTCATTACTTTATCACATAGAGTACACCACGTATGTTTTTTTCCCATCTATTTCAATCTCAACCCCATACTTGCACGTCGGATCCTTTTTATTAGTAGCCATTACAACCACAAAGCCTCTTGTAATTTATAAAAAACAATATAAACTAAATAAAACTCAAATGCTAAATATAAACTTATAAACTTAAGCTTAAAATAGAGAGTGAGAGACTGTCGGGTAGTTCTCCAAGTGAGACTGTAAAAAAAAGAGAGAGAAAGCAGGAAAAGAGAGAGAGAGAGAGAGAGAGAGAGAGAGACAACCTAGAGAGAGAAAAATGAGTTGAAGAAAAGAGAGAGAAAGCACTGTCAAATAAGCAATACCCATCAGAAAAGTGAGAGAGACAGTCGAGACCCGCCTAAGACCTTCTGCGTCGCCGAAAATGGAAGTTTTTTGAGCCAAAAATAGAAGCCTTGGCGTCGGCAATGGAAGCTTTGGCGCCGATGAGGAGGGAGCTTGGGAGGGATGCTGCTGATCGGGTAAAAACGCGCCGAAAATGGAAGCTTTGCTGTAAAAAATAGAAGCTTTGGCGCCGGTCAATAGGGAGGTTAGAGAGATGCTGTCAATCGGTGAGAAGAGAAGCTGAAGAGATGTTGAGAACAGAGCATTTAGGGTAGTATGTCTTTAAATCGTTTTTTTTTTTTGTCCATTTCTGCCCCTTAGCATCCAAATACGGCCATATATGTCAATATACAGTCGTACCGGTAAGCAAAAGACGGAAAAAATGGCATACGGGAGTGATGCGTTCGGCCAAAGGCCGATACGACCATATCGTAGTATATACAGCCTGATACGGTCATATTTTCAAACAATGGTTGGAAGTTTTATCTGTTTATTATAAAAGTAGATTTCCCTCAGTATAAAAGTAGATTTTTTAATGGGGTATAGTGTTTAACTTATTAAAAAATAAAAAAGGGAAAAAAACAATTTCATACTCTCATTTGTTTCATATATAATACAATAAGAATTGTTTGTTTTTTTTTTGTCTACAGACTACTAAAATTTATAGAAGATTGAATAGTAATTAAAATATGAAATCTGAACAACATGTTTATTTTTTTTTTCTTTATCTCTGAATATATTGTAAATTTGTTTGTTTTTTAAAGTTAAAATTGTCTGAAAACTAGTCATTTGACATATATAATCTTTTTACTATTTTTTGTTATGTAACTTTAATTAATTTAATACAAACAACTGAAAACAAATAATTTACTAAACTCTAAAATATTTCTATGTACGTATTCATAATTAAAGTATGATTAAAAAATGTAGTAGCATTAATCATATTATATTTTTAAAAGATATTGATATATTCAAGAAAGTAATTAGAAAAATGAATTTTTAAATTATAAATTAAAATACAACAGTTTGGGATGAAATGTATTTAGATTTTCTTTTCAAATATATTTCTTGTAAGCATCAAGGGGGAAAAAAGAATAGAAAATTTGAGTAGTATAAACTTAGGATAAATTTGAAAATATATTATTTTAGGGAAGATGGACTTGAAATGGAATTTTTTTTTTTTTTAAATATCTTTAAGTGATTTGCAATTAAATGAAAAGTCAATATTTCTTTTTTTTTTTTTTCTTAAAATTGTCTTTGGGTAGTTTTAAGTGGTTACAATTCAACAACATAAAGTTATAAATGGGAGAAAAAAAAACAAACAAACAAACAAACAATTCCTAAATATTGACGGCTAAAATTTAGTTAGGAATTTAATCTGATTTAATTAACCCTAAAATTTGGTCCAATCCACTAGATTGAAAAGGATGGCATATTCCTATATAAAACTCCTCTCAATCCACCATAATTCGAAACTCATATGTTATTTTTAATTCTAATTCATTGTTTAAGTCCATTAAATTTTCTAACTCTAACATAATAAATTAGGGTTGCAACAAGTGGGGTTGCTGTTATGGTTTAAGGCACCCCCACTCTTGCTTAAGTCAAAGGTTTGATTGCATTTTCCACGATAATATGGGTAGTTTTTTCCACTCTATATGGGTAGTCCCTCTCCTATTTTTGAGAGCTAGAATTTGGACTATGTTTCATAGTCTTATCTCAGCTTATCTCGATAGTATTCTAGTTTAATGCTAAGTAGATAAAAAAAAACATAATAAATTAGAGTTCTTTTGTTCATAATTTTTCCTTTTAGTTTTTATTTTCTCATACCAACAACCAAATCATTTTTCCACCATACACCAAATGAATGGTAGCTATTGTTTGGTAACTAATTGTATTTAAAGTGTATTTGATGATATAATAATTATGTTTTAGACTTGGCTCATGGCCTTTAGGATTTTTTTTTTTTTTTTTTTTTTTCACTTGTTGGCTTTGATTGTAATAAAACATGATGTTTTGTTTTATTAGTGTTTGGACTTTCAACTCCAACTAATGTGTCCTTGTTAGACTATTTGAATTTTGAACTTTAAAATGATCTTTACTCAAGATATAGTGTTGTGTTGGTATTTGGCTGTTTTATGTTAATAATTTGTTTGTTAATTTTACTATATTTATAACTGCTAGTTAATTTTATGAATATTTTAACCATTAACAATAGTTTCATATTATCAAATCCAATGAATCGAACCAATTGAATTTATAAATTATTGGATATGGTTTGGATAGGTTTGAAATGTACTATAATGGATCATATTGTAATTGTATTTTTATCCCATTAGATCAAATCGGATTAAGATTTTTTCGACGGAATCCTAAATTCAATCCATATTTGTCTCATTCCCAAAATGCTCCATCAGGGCAATTCTATTGGGTTTTTTTTTTTTAATAATTTCTTATTATGGGTTTACATATTAAATAACAATTATATTATATGTTATCTATTTTTAATATAACTAAATAAATGATCTATTAATTGAACTCTAGAGATATTTATTATGTATGATTTTTAGTGTGTCGAAACCTAATACTAATTAAATTAGAGTTAATAGGTACCTAATTTAAGTTGGTATATAAAGAACATTAAAAGGGTTATGATCCCATGTCAAATTAATATACAAAAAATTTTGCTCTTCTTCTCCTTTCTCATTCAAGAAAAAATTTATAAAGTATCTTAAGGTGATTTGACTGTAGAAGACTCTATCATTCTCTAACTTGTCAACGTAGATTTAGGTATATGTTGTTATCTATAATAATTATTGATGATTTGATATGATAGAAGTAAGTACATATTTCTGATGTTATATGTCGATGATATATTGCTTGCTAACAGCCATATACTTATTGTATGAAACCAAGAGATTTCTGACAAAAAATTTTAAGATGCAAGATCTTGGGGATGCCACTTTTGTATTAGACATACAGATACATTGAGATATCCTTAGGTTATCACAAAAGAGATATATCGAAAGAGTTCTTAATAGATTAGGTATGAAAGGTTGTGCACCAAGAGATACCCTTGTTGCTATTCAATCTCAATAAATGCGTCAAGAATGAGTTGGAACAGAAAGAAATGCAAAAGATTTCTTATATGTCAACTGTAGGAAGTCTAATGTATACTTTAGTATGCACGCGTCCAAACATAACGTTCATAGTGGGAATATTAGATAGATATTTAAGTAACTCACGGATGGATCATTAAAAAGCAGTCAAACGAGTTATGCATTATTTGTAGAGAGCAAAGATCATTTGTTAACTTATTAGAGATCAGATCATTTAGAGATCGTTGGATATTCTGATTCCAATTTTTCTGGATGCCAAGACAGTAAAAGATTCACATCAGACTATTATTTACCTGCTAATTGGGAGAGCTATTTCCTGGAAGAGTGCTAAGCAAACACTTATAGCTTATTCCACAATAGCAGTTGAGTCATAGCCTATTATAAGGCATCTAATCATGGGATATAGCTGTGAAATTTTGTCAAAAGTCTACAAGTTACAGATTATATTGAAAGACCATTAAAGATGTATCGTTACAATAATTTGGTTGTGCTTTATTCCAACAACAACTAAAGCTCTACAAAGTCGAAATACATAGACATCAAATTTCTCGTTGTTAAAGCAAGAGTTCAAAGTCTTCAAGTGACTATTGAATGTATCAAGACAAACTCCATAATTGTAGATCCGCTTACTAACAGATTATTACTCAAGGTCTTTCATTAGCACATTGCTTATATGGTTGTTGTTTTGGTTGATGATGTGTATGTTTAGTGGGAGTTAGTATGTTGATATTCTTTGTAACAAACATGCTTTATATTTATTTTTTGCAGAATAAAGTATATGATTCATTTATAAACTCTGAATGTTATTTATGTTTGATCTCACTGAAGAATAAAGTTGAACCAGTTAGAAATAGGTGTGTTTGAGATCACATTGCATATAATTTTCATGCTACGCATGCATACTCAATCTATGTCATTGAATATATTAGTATGGTAACCATTGATGGGTCTAGTTATAAATATATGTAACAAATGTCACTTTGATCTCGTGCTAATATACTAGATGGACTAAATTGTAACTAAAGGGATATTTCAAAACGAATAACTTTTCATTACACACTCAAGATTATAGATAATATAATTATTTCAAGAAACATATATAGCTTAAGTGAGAGATATTGTTGGGATTTTTTATAATTTTTTATTATGGGCTTACATATTAAATAACAATTATATTATAGATTTTTTTTTTTGTTTAAATAAAGTCAAATAAATGATCTATTAGAGATATCCATTAGGTATTGACTTTAGTGTATAAAAGCCCAATACTAATTAAATTATGGTTAAAGGGTACCTAATTTAAGTTAGTATATAAAGAACATTATGAAAGTTATGATCTTCAAGTCAAATCAATATACAAAAAATTTTGTTTTTCTTCTCCTTCCTTGTTCAAGAAGAAAACTATGAAGAACCTTAAGGTGATTTGACTATGGAAGACTTTATCTTTTTTTAATTTGTTAATACAAGTTCAGGTGTATATTCTCTATAATAATTATTGATGATTTGATATGAGATTTTAGACTTTAGTATTGGTTTTCATCTATTAAAGTTTTTGCAACAAGTCCCTATTCCATGAGAATTTTTGACATCCCTACTCACTCAAGAGTCAAGACTATCTCTTTGGTATAATTTTATTTGTATATCATTGAAAATATAAGAAGCTCACTAGTAATTTTTCTATGAACATGTATGAGAGAGAGAGAGAGAGAGAGAGAGAGGAATGTAGGGGGGGAGGCGAGGGAGGGGGGGGCTGCAGGCCGGGGTGTGGGGTGGTGTGGTGGGGGTTGTGGGAATGGTGCTGTCTAGGACCATCTCCAATATATGACGTCAAATTTTACATCATTTTGGTGTCAACATTAAATTTTCTTATATCAAATTTTATTTCACTCTAATGTATATTATACCAAATTGGTGTAAAGAGTATCTTCAAAGAATATTATATATATATATATATATACATATGTATTTTTTTAATCAATATTAATTATTTATTTGGTATAAAATATTATTCTCAAATAATTACTCACAATATATTAAAAAAATTATTAAATACTCGCATAAATTTTTTTAAAAATTTTTTACAAAATATTATTCTCATTATATTTCCAACCAATTTTATCATGCATTTTTAATTTAAGGTAATGGTAATGTTAATGTTATTGCTTTTGATTACATTATTGAGTTTTTGTGTTAAAAATATTACCCTTTCTATCAAGTAAATATTGAAATAATAAATTTTCATATACATTAAGAAATTTAATTCATTTTACATTAATATATTATTTATAACATATATTAAAAACTTAAAAATGTATTAAAACATATTCAATATTACACTCATTTTAAAGATCTCAATCAAATGTTTTCAATTATATATATTCTTATAATAATTTGATTTATATTTTTAATTATCAATTAAATTATAAAAATATATAAAACATAATAAATGATACAAATAAATCATATAGTGTTGTTGTTATTATAAGGGAGACATTGTTGAAATTTTGAAAAAGAAAAACGAAGAGCACCTGGCTTAAAAATCCATTTAGTGTTAGTTACAGTATCACACCAAATTTTACCTCGAAATTTTCAAGTTGGCATGTTTACACACCAAATCGGTGTTTCCTCTTAAAATGGTGTCACTTTAGAGTTGCTCTAAGTACACTGATGCAAATCAAGTAGGAAAGTGGTTGGTTAACTTGGTTTGGTGAAGGGAAGCCTCCCTTTTAAGTGAAGGTTACATTAAAAGTCTATTTTCAGTCGGAGAACCGACTTCTCTCTCCCTGTCAATTATTGTGCCTCTCCTTTTCATCATCCACAATTAATAGCCATTAAAAGTTGTTGATCCTCATTCATTAGTCAAACCTTATGCTCACTTATAAGCCACCACGTTTACTTTTTATATCCACACATATGCAACAACTTAAATACCAATCATATTAAAAGAATATTTTCTATCATTAAATCATATTAAGTGGTCATAAGTTATAACCTTCATGTATTATCATTTTCTTACGTTTATTCCATTACCGCAAGTAAAATTGGTTTAAAATTTCATAACGGTATTATGAGTTTTCTATGGAAAGACTTCTTTTAACATAAGGTTTTGATAGATGTTAGAAATAATTTCGATCTATTTGCATTTAACTCAATAAGTATCAAAGTTGGATAATCACCCAATGTATTACTTGATGGTGAAAGGTACTTCCACAGTTGAGTTGTTGCATTGCATGTATTTACAAAAAAATTATCAACGTGTTTTCTAAGGGTACATACTAAGTTTAGATAAATAAATAAAAATATTATATTTATATTTTTTAAGGTACATAAAGTTGTGTATTAATGCATTGAAATAATAATTATGATTTGTTTTTACATTTTAAGTAATTAACATATATTCTTAGACTACATGTTTTACTTTCTAATGAAATATCTCTTCCGTTAATATTATCCTTAAGAATTTTGATGAACTCTAATCATTTTCAATAAATTGTAGTAAGATTATTTTGTTATGAATTATAAAATTATTAAATATAAAATTGAATTGAAATGAATTATTTATAAGATTATTCTTGTAAATGATCAAAATATATTTGGAAAAGAATAAGTAATATTTTTTAATCAAATTTTTTAATCAATTTTGAATTCTCAGCCACACCTTTATAGTTGGTTCTCCTTCCGAAATTAAATGATGACATAAATGCCGAAACAATCGGGTTCTCCGAATCATAACAAGTACTATTTCAAAAAAAGAATCATAACAAGTACTGTTTCTCAAAAAAAAAAAAAATCATGTAACAAGTTTGGTTTGTTTTTTCACGGACCGCAATTTCTAAATACTTTCAGCTTTCAGCTTTCTCTATTCTAATAAGTGCAAATGATCAAATGAAAATTCTTTGAATGCAATTTGTTTTTTTCTTTCTCAAAGGAACGTTTATAAAGGAAAATTTGTTATTTTAGAGTGAAAATGGAGATAAGTTACTTGGAAGTTGGAACATAGAAATCTAAAGAAAAATATATACGCCAATTATCTATGTACTTATCGAATTAAAGTTGAACGTACCATTTAATCATGATATATGTAATTTTATTGCATCGAGGACTTCGAATAGATCATTTAAATTTGATATATTTATCTTATTCAACACTGTTTCCATCGATCTCTGACATCTCTTCGTGGTCGGTGAAAAGTCATCTTGATGTACTAAACAGCAGACCAGGTAACAACAATGCAGAGCACCGCCCACTCAAATTTAGTCAAAGCTCTATGTAAATGGCCCTGTTCTGCACATCAACCTTCAGGTTCAACTGACCATGTGTTGCTTCAAGTGAAATTTGGATTCTTAATATCTCCCTAATCGACAACAGTTCTAAAACTTCTTAAAATATGCCTATTTAAAAACGTAAAATATCTTACATAAAACTGTGACTTTTCTATTGATATATTGTAATACATCAATTATAAAACAATCCCATGTAAGAATTTTTTAAAACAGTGTATAATGATCTTTGTTATTATAATAAGTCAACTGATTCTAGAAAAAAAATTAAAATTTATCCTAATTGGAGAAACAGGGCAAGGACTGTTTTAGTATCTCCAAAGGAAAATAAGTGCCTTTGACAATCATACGAAGGGTCAAGTACTGCATCACCAATTCACCATCGATAATAATTACATTAAAGTTTGAGGTATCATAAATTTATAATGTTTAATGTCATTAGTAAAGATAGATATACTGGATTTGAAACTCGCGCTATTCCCGCATATAAACCAAACAAAAGTGAAGGGAAAAAGTGTAACCAATAGCAAGTTACAACTTAGAAATTGAAGTGGTAAATTTCAAAACAAATTCTCAATGAACCGATCAAAGCAAAATTTATTAATCATTTATCAATCCATGGAGTGAAAACCACAAGAATAATGAAAAGAAAATAACAAAACCCCGTTTTCCAAATCACAATTCAAGATCAAACTATACATATATAGCATAATTTATATAAATTATATATGAAAAAAAAAAAATCACCTCAATAACTATATAAATTATATATAGTTATATAAATTTTATATAACTATACATATACAATAATCACCTCAATTTCAGACCACCCTCGGTTTGATCATGGCTCTGAGAGTTTGGTTCATCACCACCGTAAACTCCAACTTGCCAGTGAAATCCACCTTGCTATTCGGAGGACAAGCACTCCATTCGAACTCTTGCACCATTCTCGCTAACATCAAGTGGACATGCACCGTGGCCAAGCCCAAACCAGGACATATCCTCCTACCAACACCAAACGGCATCATTTTCACCGCGGTAACACCCGTTATGTCAGCATCCTCCCCACCCGAAACGAACCGCTCTGGATGGAATTTCTCCGGGTTGGACCACAACTTGGGATCGTCCCCCACTGCAGGCAAATAGATCTCAACATTTGCATCGGTGGGTATGTCATATCCGGCCAAAGTAGTGGGCTCGGTTACTGCATGGGTTAGAGAAAAATAGGTTGGTGGGTGTTTACGTAGCAACTCTTTTACGACAGCTTGTAAGTAGGGCATTTTGTCCACGTCTTTCTCGTCCACTTTTTTGTCACCAACAGTTGTTTGGATTTCTTGGTATAGTTTGGCTTGGACATCAGGGTTGGCTATCAGCTGGGCTATGCCCCACTCTAAGGCTGTGGCGGTCGTGTCGGTTCCACCGTTGAGGAACTCTGAGCAGAGAGTGACCAGCTCCACGTTGGACGGTCCAGATTTTCGTCCGTCGACTTTGAGATCGAGCAAGGTGTCCAAGTAGGAGAAAGATATGGCGGTCTTGTCGGAGCCTGGATTTTGTAACATTTCACGGCGCTTTTCGATGAAGGGTACCATGAATGCGACCTGCTCTTTGCGTACTTGGAGAGCTTGCTTGCGTTGCTTGGAGAAAAAGGGACTCAAGATGGGCAAGTAGTCATCGATTCTTGGGTCCAAAGTGATCAAAACGGACTTCATTACCTGGTCCATTTTCACTACCGTTTCTTCGTCCATGTCGATCCCGAAACACATAGCTAAAAGGATACAAAACACGGCGAAGCGTGAGTTTTTGAGCACCCAAACGGCTCCTTCGTTGGCTTCGGCTTCGGCTCGGAGCCTGTTGATGAGTGTGTCCATGGCCTTGTCTCTCACCCCACGAAACCCTTTGATCCTGCTCGAGGTCAGCATGTTCTGCACCATGTTCCGTCTCAGTGACCGCCAAAGTGGCCCGTAAACGGCAGCGTTGACTGTGAACTTGTTGGCGCTGAAGATGTTTCTTGTGGGGTTTTCTCTCGGCCTGGTAGCAAATAGAGGACCCTTCTCGATCAGGGCTTCATGAATCAGCTTGGAGTCCGTGAGAATTATCATGGTTCTAGTCCCCATCTTGAGTGTGAAAATGGGCCCATATTTGGGGAGGAGATCTTCAACATACTTGAAGAAGGGTTTCCCAGAACGAGCTACCTGAAAAAGGTTACCGACGACCGGCCAGCCGGGCGGTCCTGGAGGCAGATTCACGCGTTTCGATTTGGTTTTCCGGGGAGCCAAGAAAACGAGGCCAGAAACGAGAAAGGCCAGGAGGGTGAAGAAGAGATGATAGTAGGAAGAAAAGCACTGAAAAGAAGAGAGAAAATCCATTTGTGAGTGTGAGGATGGCGATAAGAGCCAAGGGCTTAGTGGATGATATAAAAATGGAGAGAGCATGAAATTACTGGTGAGATTTAATTAAAGCTCGTGAAAGAAGTTCAACCGAAAGCGGTCAGGCAGGGCTGTTAAATGCTGTGCTCCTCTAAAGGGCCTTTACAAACTATGGGCTCAAACCAAATGCACTTCCGCTTGGAATTTTGCTGCCACACAGTTTGCTATTGCCTAGTATATTCAGATGTTGTGGGACAGTAATTAATTTTCCTTCTATTTTTAAAACTGTTAATGAATTAGTAAAGAGTATAATCAATCACTATCAATACGTCGAATATTTTCATAATTAGATGAGAAAATCAGTTACACAAGACTTATAAAAAACATGATTAGAATCTTACTACTAAGGTAGATGAGCAACTGTACAACCATGTTTGCTAAGATGAGATGCATATGTACTGTGGGTAATGGTTTCTACCTTAGTCTAATCATATATTTGCTTGAATTACAAACTAATCAGCACAGGTGCACAGTTTGGGCGGATATATTTACGTTATGGATCAAGTTTTGTGTGGTATACTTCAAACTAGCAGTTCTTTTAATGAATAATATTATTTCGTTTAAAAATTTTATTTAAATTCATATCAAAGTAATATGTTATTTAAGTTATTAATATCTTATAAATTATGAAACGATATTATAGATAATATAATATTAATAAATCACACACTATATATATTTAAGTATAAATTTCAACGAAATTTTCGGTGAACCTATAATGCTATTTTGTTTCTTTGACGTATCATCACTATCACCTGAAACTATGAAGATCCACTTGAAGCTAGCACTGTGCTTTTGATGACTAAACAAGTAAAATAATAAAATAATTGCCAATTTATCATGTAAACGATTAGAAATCTAAATAGATATTGACTCTTTAAATAAATTAATTTATAATTTTCAAAGTTTCGAAAAACCAAATGTATTATTTATTTTTGAAAGTGTATTTTTTTTATTTAGTTGTTAATACGTAATATATTAGCATTTTGTTTTAAATGAAACGGAAGAACAAAAGTAAATCAGTGGGGCTGTAAAACAGAGGTCCAGTGATGGTTAGATGCCATGAATGCATTCAACCACTTAATGAATGCAATGCACGCGAAATCCAAACGATGCCGCAGCGAAAAGCAAAGAAGAAAGAAGTTTAATTATGGTGAATTCAGGGGCCTAGCCTAGGTTGACACAGAACCCTATGGATCAGTCTTCAGTCTTAGGTAGTAGGTAGTAGTACTCGTTTATTTTACTCACAAGGCGTTTGATATCATTACTTCAAAAAAATATATACATATAAAGACAGTTGACATTAATCCCTCACGTATGATATTGTATTGTAACTTGTAACAATGACTTAAAGTTGAAAAGATAAATAAATTAATAAAACCAATGGGTTAACGCTGTTAGCTATTTTAGTCATTGATGGATCTACCCTCAAAAAAACAAAAAAAAAATGATGGATCTGAAGGTTAAATTGATATTTAAAATATAAGATTTTATATGTCAATTAATAAGGAAATAAATTAGAAAGAAAAATAAGAAAAATAGGCAATTGTAACAATTAAAGTGTCATCTTTAGGTTTTAGCGTACATGTCGCCATAATAGCTTTTGAAAAAGGAGAAATTTTAATTTTGTCCCCTTATATCTAGTAATTTTTTTTTTTTTTTAAATACGAATTGATTTATAATTTTGTTATCTCTTAAAGTTTTAAAAATATCATCAATTTTATCTTTTTGATCAAGTTTTTAATGGTCAAACTTAGTAGATATTATTAAATAGTGATTTTACCCTGATTATCTAAACAGTCCATTAAATGACTCGACTATTCTTTTAAAAAATGAGAATTACAATTCACTATGGAAAACCATTTATTTTAAAAATAATTACAATTTATTTTTTTTTAAAAATGGATGGAGGATATTTAATCACTTCCATTCATCATGCCATCCCCACCATCCAAAAAAAAAATTATTGTAAGAAAAAAAAGCAAATAATAATATAATATCAAAAAAATAAATTGTGAAAAATGTTTTAAAAATTGATCTCTTCTTTGTCGTCTATTACTCACTAATAGGGATGGCAACGGGTAATATTAGGTCCGAGTCGAACTACCACAAACCCGACCCAAAATTTTTAAGGGATATCACAAACCTGATTCGTGCCCCAAACAGATTGCTATTTTCCGCTTCAAACTCAAACCCAACTTGTTGACCTGATCTAATTTTTAACTAATAATATAATTAATATCAAAAAACAAATATGCAAATAATAATAATAATAATAAACTTTCAATGGTTCAATTTAACTATAATATAACATCAAATCTATATAATTATTAATATAAAATTCGTAAAATACACAAATTTTTTTAAATACAAATACAAAAGACTTGCTACATTACAATATTTCATTACAAATATCAAAAGACTTGTTATATTTATGATAAAGTTTTATTACACAATCCAAAATACTATGACTACATAGTCTTAAATACCCAAATAATAACAACAATATAAACAAATTTCATTACAAACACTAAATAAAATAAAAACAAGAGAAAACATTATAAAACTCGAAGCTAGAGATGGCAACAGGTCAGGTCAGGTCTAGATTGGCCCGTCCCAAACCTGACCTGGTACTATAAGGGTTTTTTTTTTTTTTTTTTTTAATTTGATATAATTTTTGTATTGTCTTGGTTTTTTATTGAGGTGTTCGTAGATATTAAATAGGTGGCAGATTAGGGTTGATTTTGTGGTTGAAGGTTAATGTAGTAGCTTGGTTGAAGGTAGATGTGGTAGCTTGATGTTGTGTTGATTTTTTTTTCTTTAATCTTCAAACTTCGGCACAGATCTTCCATCTTTTGTTTTATTTTTTTAATGAAATTATGGGTTCAACTCATATTTTCAAAATTTAATTTTTTTTTACTCCATTTTTTCATCTTTGTTTTCTTAATAATTACATATTTTCATTTCTCAACTTGTTTATGTTCACATGTGATACATATATATTTAAAGACAAAAATACCCTTAAACCGTTAAGTTTGACTAACATTTGACCATCAATGAGGATCAAATTGATGAATTTTATAAAATTTTAGGGATAATGGGGCTATAAATCAAAGTTTTAGTTATTTTATAAAATTGTGATTGAAATCTGCCAAAATTTTAGTTAGATGAATCCTCAAGGGCTGTGAAATATGATTTTAATAACAATTTCTTTAGAATCTCTATTTCCCTTCTGCATCAAGACATTTATACGTCTCCTCGATCTATACATATCATTTCCATTTAAACAAACACAACTTATAATTACAAACACATTTTCAAACACAACCTATAATTACAAACACAACCTAATGACAATTTCTTTAGGATCTTTATTTCCCTAGTACCTCAAGACATTTATATATGCGTATCCTCATTCTATTATTCTATACATATCATTTCTATTTGAACAAACACAACCTACAACTACAAACCCATTTCAAATGCAACATATAATTACAAACACAACATAATAATAATTTTTTTAGGATCTCTATTTCCCTACTATATCAAGACATTTATTCGTATCCTCATTCGATGCATATCATTTCCCTTTGAACAAATGCGACCTATAATTACAAACACATTTTCAAACTTTTTTGTTAGGGTTGTGATGTATTTCAATTTCACATGTTTTATTTTCCATAATAAAATAAATAAATAAATAAACTAAACGTATTTTTCACACTCTTAATACCCTTCTAAATGGTAGATACACTTCTTTATTTCTGAAGAATAAGACATACTTGAATGAGAAAACGGGTTGTCAAAATGATGGATGGTACAACGTTTGAAATTATATTATATAAGCGACATAGAAATGAGAGATTTACTTTGCAGTGCACTGGTTCAAAGCTACGCCCAGGGAGGCCAAGGTTGAGGTCCCCGATCTAAAATTGATTTGAATAACATGTAGGATTAATTATTTTTACAATTATAATTTCATCAGTCCATAATATATATATATATATTTTTGCAAATATATATATAAGTTATTAACTGTAGAATTTCGATATTATATATCATCGGGATTTTGCATAAAAAAAATACGTGACATACACTTCAAAGTTTCTATATTGGTTTGTATATAATCGACTGAATTATATCAAGTATCTCACTTGATGTGGTAATAATTGTAATAATTGTAGAATTAAATAGCTGAATCTAGATCATATACCATATGTCTTGTAAAGTTAATTAAAGGAAACAACAATAAATGAAAGCTTGGCTTCTGTCTAACTTTTGCCTTCCTTTTCATTTATAATCACTTTCAACGCACGTTGTTAAATCCCGACCATAAAAGCAACAATAAAACAATAGTTGCACTTATAGGTAGGATTTAAAGGGCCATCAAATTTCTACAAAAAAGGGACTGGTTTAAATAAGGATAAATAATTAACAAATTTGAAAGATATAGTCTCACCATGCCACTTTGTATTTACCTAATTCAAACTTGTCATATGATAAGTAAAACTTAGCTATAAATTATAATATAATGATATAAAAATGATTTTTTTTTAGAAAAAAAAAGAACTCTATTGATATAAAAAATATTTATTAATCACATATTAGATGATATATCGTGAATGAAGCTTTATTGGTTATTAATATGATCAATTGAAAAAAGAAAAAACTCACATTAAAACCACTTAAAAAAAAAAAAACCACTCAAAACTTGGGATAGTGATGGATACTAAAGTTTAAAAACTATTATGTTGACTGATGCATGTCATTTATCAGCCAATGGGAACGGTTGGCAGCAAAAAATCATTCACTAATTTGCGCTGGGGGTGTACACGTTGACCTAAAATATCTTCATCACGTACAAAATGGCCGAGTGTGTTTGCTAATATCAAATCTAGTTCGACCAGACCTGCTTTTCTTTGCTCTAACTCAACGTCTTTACATCATTGGATATAACGATATCAATAATATTAAGAGAAAGGATTCTTTATTATTTTTTCTTTATTAAATTTTTTATAATCGAATGATATATCATCATAAAAAATAATAAATTATTATTATTATTATATTTTTCTCTTTCATACATCATTTAAATTTAAATTCTTCTTATAAAGAATTTAACGAAAACAAGAAGTTTTTTTTTTTTTTTTTGATAAGAACAAAAACAAGAAGTTAATAGATAAGTATTTGTTCAACACCGGATATGTCTTAACTCATATGTCCATTCAAACCAACTCATTAACATGATTTTGTTTGTAATTTACTGTATGCCACAAACCACTAGACACAAAATCTAAATTCGTGTTTTTTTTTTCCTAATAAGAAAAGAAAATCTAAATTCGTCGATTAAAATTTAATAATAGTATCAAAGATATGAGTAATGTTAAACTTGTATCCGTAGACCACATGTTAGAATCTGGAAATTAGGAGAGGTTACAAGGAATCAATACATTAGTTAGTTTATTTATTTTACTTCTTTTTATTGCATTAATTCACCATTTATTTGCAATTTTCTTTTTATTTAAAATATTACAATTGATTCAGAATTTTGGAGGATTGCATGTAAGTAAGGTTGGACACAAAAATAGGAACCAACCTGACCCAAACTAATTTTTGGGTGTTTGGGTTGGTTCCTGTAACAAACGGATCCGTTGTTCGGTTTGTCAAAGGAAGAACCAACCATATATTGGTTCCTGTTCAAGTCTAGGTCTCCAAACTTGAGACTTGAACCGAAACCAATAAGTTATTCTATTTTTTTTTTTTTCATATTTTAAATTTAGGTATTTAACGTTGAGGATTATTCAAATTTTGAATAATGCTCACAAATACATGCATAAATTACCACACGTAACCTTAGATCAGAGACAAAAAACTCTCATTTTTTCTTCTTCACTATGATTTTTTATTTTAATTTTCTATTGAGTTTTACGTAGTACAAAAATTATCTAACTGGAATACACTCCAATTGTACATCACAATTGAAACTAAATAATAAGTATAAAATAATATATATATATATATATACAAAACAATTAAAAATTTATATACAAGAATTGAAAATCCCCTCTCCCCCCCCCCCCCCCCCCCCCAAAACAAAACGTATTTTTACATAATACAAAATGATGGATGGCACTTGGATTTGTAATTTATTCTTTTTCATAACACTTTTTCAAAAATTCAATGACACTTAAGTATAATTTGAAAATTGAATTTTGAAAGATATTAAAATCATAGTTTTTTTTTTTTCCATTACAAAACCAACAGCTTTCTTTCCAAATTCAATTGTAGATTCAATGGTCCTTAATGCCATCATTTAAATAAACATTTAATCACAATTTAAAAATAAAATTGCAAATTCATTGTGGGACAAAAATCAATTTCTCATTCATTTAAGCACCATTTTTTTTTTCAATGAATATATAAATTTATCTTGATTCATCTCAATCAAGATCTTCAACAAAAATTAGTCCTTAAAATGGGTAATACCCATTTTTCTAACATTGTCTTCGTCACTTTCTCATCACCAAACCCCTCTCCATTGTCAACATAGACCCCTGTCTCTCTATGTTTAAATTCAACCTCCATTCATTGTCGGCCTTTCCATTCATCATCGGTCTCTCACACTATTCACTACCACTTTTCTTTGTCCATTGTTGTTCTCTCTACCATTGTTGTTTATTTCCTCCCCTTTGCTTCATTATTCATTACTGCTCATCACAACTCAATCTTTAACATCAATGTCCCTCTCTTACCATCAACCTTCAACATCATTGTTCATTGCTGGTCAGTTTTGATTCATCAGTGTCCATTGCTGATTTCTATATATATACTAGTTGTCGATTAGTCATGAGATATCATTCTGTTGGCTGGTAATTGATTAAACTTTATGGTTTGTTTTGTTCATTGCCACAATCTCTATGCAAATTGTAGCTTGTTTATAAGAAGCCAAGCTACTCTTTGCCGTGGATTGATATTTTATATTTGACCATTGCTAACATCTTGACCAAAAGACTCCAATATTGTTAATTAATGACAAACACGAGCAACAGCAATCTGTAGCAAGCACATTCTATTAACCTCGTGCCTGACAGCAAACTGCTATAAGTTGGACAACCCAGTTACAAATGAAAGTAATGGAGCAGCAAGTCACAACTGAATCAATGACAATTTCATTCGATGATGCAATTAAAATTTAAGAAGGTGGAGGTGGATTTGCATATATAGTTAAACTGAAACAACAAATGGTTGAACTGTGTTGCACATGCCTGGGTTTCTTAAGCACCAAAGTGGCTGAATAGGCTCAGCCCCAATTCCTCTGCTTACCATCCTGTACCTCCACTCGTTCAACCGATCTGTTGCTTCTGCATACCTCTTCTTGCCTTTCCCATCCCTATTACCAGACCATAGTGCCTCTGCCATAGCTGAAGTTCTGGGCCAAAGCCTTGCATCTACAACTGTCGGGTCTGCTTGCTCTGACCATAATGCCACCTCTCCACCCACCACCAATTTGGCCTCCTCCTCATTCAATCCGTATGTTATGTCATAATTATAAATTGTTTGCCATGTTTTAAAGGGTCCACACCAGGATCCACCATTTCCTGTGTTAGTACCAGGGGGTTGATCATACTGGCTGTCATTTCCCACAAAATTACCATGACCACAATCCAAATAGTAGAAGTCTGAGGATGACACAATGGCTCTATAGCCAGCTTGAACAATCCTTTTGGTGTTATTGGGGCCATTATTCCATGTTTGTAAGATGGTATGCTGGGGTGGAAGAAATGAGGAGTCCACCTTGATAAGCTCATTCAATAAAACATCTTCCCAGTAGACCACAGTCCGATTAAGAGACACAATAAAAGGCAAAGTGTTATTAACAAAGTATTCGAGGAGCTGACTAAGTGTTCCGCCATTGGCTAAGAAGGATTGAATGGTTGGGTCAGTTTTCCAACAACCAGGGACGATCTCATCAGCTCCTCCATGGTAGAATGATTCAGGGAATAGGTTGACAACATCACGGATGACATTCTGGAGGACTTGGTACGTCTTTGGATTCAAGGGGTTTAAATGGCCAGTTCCTGGTTCGGCTGCAAGCGGATCACTTTGGGCAGGCGACCAAAACATGTTTGCACATGTCACAATCTCTGGGAAAGCTACAGCCCATGAACCCGTGTGCCCTGAACACAAGCAAAGGGAGGTCATCCCCTCATCATTTATTGCATTGCCTGTAAAAATGAATGAATAACAAAATAAAATAAAAAACCCTCACCCGGTGAATCAATTTCTGGGACAACCCTGACACCATGAGCCAAACCGAACTCGACAACATTTTTGACGTCATCAGGAGAATAGATCATGTCAGGGCCATAAGAACCCTCGGCAGCAAGATCAGGCTCAGATGGTATAAGCAATGGAAATGAATGCGAGTCTGTAATGTGCCAGTGGAACACATTCATCTTATTATGACTCATAGCCTTAATGGTTCTCAGTATATCATCCACTCCATAGTAATTCCTGGATGTATCAAGCATCAACCCTCTATGCGCAAAAAGAGGAGAGTCCCACACGTACAATCCCACCGCCACACGTGAGGGTTTGCCCCAGACCAGCTGTGAGAGTGTCTCCAGACCCCGCATGGCTCCCCACACCGTCTGAGCACTCAGATTAGCGGTCAACGAGGATGAGGACCCAGTGGGTGGGAAGGGGATGGCGAGGGTGTATGACTCGTCCACCCCGTGTTGGAGCGGAGTTGAAAGACGGTCCACCCAGATTGTGAGCGCGCTTAAGGGAGGGGTTGAGTTGGTGAAATTGACTGAAGGTCTCACCTGGGGCCGGTACTCCTCTGTCTTGATCAGCTTCAGGTAACGATTGACGGCCGATGTGAGGTAGGGATGGTTGGGAGAGGTGATGATAAGTTGGGTGAGACAAGTGTGGCCCGTGGTTGGGGCCATGACATTATTCTTGGTTGAGGCCACACCGGTAGTCCATTGGATTTCACCAATGACACTGAAACAACAACAATCAATATGATTGCCGCTGAATTGAAGCTGCTACTGCTACTGCTACTCATTTTTGGAATTCTACGTTTGATTCTCTACTGACTGACCATACATATAGGCGTTAAGTGAGAAACGAATGCCATTACTTAAATGCCCCAAGGCTGATCGACTTGCCACTTGTTTTCTTTCTAATGGTTTGGAGTTTTGCTTTTGACGTTTTTCTGACCGCTAACGGGCTTAAGTCACAGTCAACTTAACAGTGCGGTCAAGTTACTCGGACTGCTATCCCTTTTTTTTTTTTGAGAAAACAGGATTTTGTTTCCTTTTGGCTTTTACTTGGAAAATGAAAATGAAATTGCACCTTTTGCTTACAAATTTATGTGCGGACAAGTACTTAAAAACGTAAAGGTGGTTTATGGAATGCCCAATATTTAAGAAAATATAACGATTTGCAAAAGTTAGCAAGGAAAAGTGTGAATTATTTGTCAAACTATCAAATAACAGTTAAGCAGCTGCATATATAGATTATTTTTGGAGAGATGTGGAATAGTAAATGAAGATTTTGTGTGACAAAAGTTATAAAACTAAAAACATGACCGGGTGTGCCAATTGGCTGCGATTTTTCCAGGTAAAGGCTGTCATGTACCATGTCAGACACCTTGGAGCTGACTTTTGACTTCTAGTGCAACCTTTCGTCTATAGTATCTATTCGAATAATAGAGATTCGAATTCTCGAGCAAAAAGGCGCCACATGTATATCTTATGTTGATTTTCAGTTTTGAACCTTATTTATCAGATCCTGCTTAAGAAAAGGAAAGCCGGCTCTCTAAAATATTGGGTTTCCATTCATTTAGTTGCAGTCCTACCATATAAAAAATAAATATTATGAAAAAGACCCTTGAAAAGTAAGTTAATCGAGATTTATCTTCAAATTTTTTTATTAAGTGAACCGTCTCCTACCATTTAAAAAACCCAAATGTGGTTAAAATTGAAGGGCACAATGGTAATCTTGTAAAGTAATTATAATTTTTAAATAAAAACAATCTACACTTTAATAATTAATTAATTAATTTAATAACTTTATTAATTAAATTAAAACAAAATTACAAAATCAAAAAAACAAACAAAAAATGTAAAAACCCACCATCACTCCCAAATCCCTAATCACTCTTCACCACCAATTGACCACCCCTTACTCCAAATGATGGAACCAATCGTTTGTCGAACTCTTCATCTACCATCCTTTCCCTTACTCCTTCAGCTCTCTCTTTACCATTCTCTCTTTTCAATCTACCATTTTCTTCTCTCTCACTCCTCCATCTCTTGCTTTCTCTTGCACCTCCCGTCCTCCTCCATCGTCGACGACTAACCCTTCTCCTCTATCTTTATATATATATATATATATATATCTGGTTTGGTTTTGGGTTGAACCCAGAACCAATCTGGTTCTAGGTTTGAAACCACCCAGAACCTTTCGGTTTTGGGTTTCAAGGTGTGGTAGGTGGGTAGTTTAGGGTTGTTCTGGGTGGTTTGTACTGGTGGTGGTAGGTAGGTGGTTTAAAGTTGTTCTAGGTGGTGGGAGGGTGGTTTAAGGGTGGCTATTATTGGTGGTTTGTTGTGGTGGTGCGTGGGTGGTGGGTGAAGAGACAACTTCTCATTCTCATCTCCTCTATAGTATGTTTGTGTACTACTGAAAACCCAAAAAGTTGGATTTCAAGCAAGCAGCAACCTGGAACTCATTTTTAGGTTTCTAGGTTGCTGGAGAGCATCTGGGTTTCTAGATTGCTGGAAAACCCAGAAATCTAGGTCTATAGTCTAAAAACTCATCTTTCCAAGCTAGAAGCTAGAAGATTAGAATATCTTTTAGTTTTTTTGATTAGTTAGTATTTTTTATTTTTCATTTTCATTTCTTATTTAATATTATTATTGATTAATAATTTAAAGGACAGTTCAACCATTATCTAAGTTTAAAGGGAATGATAGACATTTTACATAATCTTAATAAGAGTATTTTGGTCATTTCTCAATTTTGGATTGAAAATGTTAACTTTTTGAATGAAAAGTTAACAGTAGGAGGTCATTCCTCTAGTTAGAAAAAAAGAAAAGTAAATCCCAATTAGTTTTTTTTTTTTTTTTTTTTTTTTTTTTTTTTTTTTTTTTTCAGGAAGCTTTTCGTAATATTCCTATAAAAAATCATTCCAAATGATAATTCAGAGGAACCGGGACTGTAAGTGGCCGGCCATGTTGGTGGCCGTAACTAACAATGCTCAAGCTCAACAGTCATACTAATGAATCATTCAACACAGTACGAAAGGGCAAATATAAATGTTTGTACTTTTCTTTTTGTTTTTTGTTTTTAGGAGAACTAGTTTTGGCTGCACTTGCAAGGCACATGCTTAGATTTATATTCGTTTTTCTTATCAAATAAATTTTAAAGTTAAAACAAATTATTAATTAGATATTATTAATTATAATTTATAATGAGTGGATGTTTAGATTTTGCTATTGAATTAACAATATTTTTTTACTTAAATTATTATCATAGATATGATATTATAAATAATAATTCTAAGTTTAACTATAATTCTTTAATTAATTAGGAGACAAAAATGAAAGATTCAATACATTTTTATCTTACAGATTAATAAAATTTCAAGTGATCATAAAAATTACATTAAACATTTTGTATTTAGAAAAGAGTAATTAAATCAACAAGCACGATAAATGGAAACCTTATTTACGTTACCTTATAAAAGGGAGAAGAGGTACAACTATACATGTAGTTAACATCCATAATGTCCAAATGCTTTCATATACATTTTAACTTTTTGGATTCTTAAGCTTCAAAAAATTTATTCAAATCTAAATTGAAATGTGTTATGCTCTTACTAAAAGGTAAAGCCAGCACCTGAAAGTCAATTGGGATTTCAAAATGATTAATATACACAAGTAACACAACAAACAATTATGAAATTTATCCTATTTATTAATACTTAACGAAGGACCTTGATATAAATAATATATATATATATCATTATGGATTATTGATCATATGGGTATCTGTAATTAATATATCAATCAAATGTTAATTATTAGACTATAATTTAGTTATTCAAAAATAATTTTTGTTACTAACGAAGCAATTTTTGTAGCATAGTTGCAAAGTTGATCGCGTCTAACAAATTCTTTTTTCTGTTTAGTGAATCAAAACAATATAAGTAATGGATGTTACATGACTGAGGTTGGCCTGATCTAACAATAACCCTCTCATAAGCTCATAATAGTATGATTGCATAAACATTAATTCATGGAGTGGTATTAAGTGGAAAAATTCCACACTTTTCTATATATGAACGTTCTATAAATGTTAGCTCCATTGCCTTTACGTTGAATTGTAGACTAATGAGATTCTAAACCAAAGTCATCAACATGTATGTCATTTTATGTTATACTAACATTAAATGATTGTGAACCAAAAGTCAAAATCTAATTGAAAAGGAGATTCATTAAACTTAAATGAAATCAAATCAAATCCACAAGTAATATTATTCATTTTCTAATATGTTTAATTTTTTTCGAGTTCAAATATAGTATTCTAAAACCGATTAGTTTAGTCTCAAAATAGCTAAAGATTAATATATCTTATATAAGTGCAAACTTACTCTGAAAAATAGGAATCTAGCACAGCACTAAGTTTTTTCCCAAAACCAAAGACAGGTCATGTTTGAACAGCTTCTTCTTGTGCCAATCAATAAGTTTTTGCTTATTAAAGAATTTTTAAATCAAAAACTAACTCCTACAAGGAAGATGGTTGCAAACGGCAGTAACTCCTACAAGAAGATAAATGCAAACTGTACCTCATCAATTGATAAAAGACGAAGCTTGTCATTGGCAATCTTTTGACACCAAACGGTAGCAACCATTACCTGATTAAATTAATAAAACCAAAATTTTAAGAATAATGCATATATAAATGTTAAAATCAAGAGCATATTCTAATAAGAATAGTAGAGTGTAAAACCTTATGAGTAGGAAGATCTAGGTCCTTGTTTTCTCTTATCACTTTCCAGATCTGCTGTGTACTAAAAAAAAATCCTGAGGCAGGAACAACCTATAACATCCCTATTTTTCACATGCATGAATAGTATCATCATTATCATTATTAAGATTAATTAGATGAGGGATTAACTTGAAGTTAATATTTGATTTTGTGGTCAAAGTAAAATATAGCTAAAATCTAAGGTATGAGAATGAAATTGTTAAGGGATGAAATTGACTATTATAGGATTTGATGTGGAGGAAAACAGAAGCCAACAAAATTGATTCATAAAAGTCAAAAAGAAACAAAGACAGTGTCTCGAACCAGAAGAGAAAGAAAAGAGAAAAGAAAAGAAAGAAGAAAGAAGAAAGAAGAAAGAAGAAAGAAGAAGAAGGAGAGAGAGAGATAGCTCGCCGACCGCCGACCGCACCAGCTCGCCGTGAACCAGCCGACGTCGAGCAGATCCACGGCAGAAACAGAGCTGAAGTTGACAGCACGCGTGACGACGGAACCGAGCTGACCGCCGTGCCAACAGCTCTGATCGGAAAAGAAGAAGATGTCGTCCGACCAACCTGCATAACCCGACCCGAACAAGAGCAGAAATGAGCTGAAAACGAACCAGAACCAAGCTGAAACGGTGACCAAAAACAGCTCCTCCACGCGTGAGAAACGGCGACAGAATAGCGGCGAAACAGCCACCATTCCGCGGCCAAGCCGAGAGGGAAAGAGAGAGAGGAAGAGCGGAGAAGAAAGAGGAAGAAAAAGAACTCGAACCAGCCCTAGATCTGTCATAGAAACCACCCCAAAACCAGTCCAAAAACGAAGCTAACGTGAGAGGAAAATGAAGGTGAGTTGTTGAGTTTGAGATTGATGATATTGTTAGTGATTGAAATGGTTTTGATGTGAGTTTTATCTCAAATTGGTAATTGGTTGGTTTTGAGTAAAAATGTGATGAAAAGTAAGTGAATTGAAGTTGATAGGGAGCTTAGGAGACTAAGAAAATATCGAAAAGTTAAAGTGAAATCAAATCGTGCAATAACTAGTTTGAAGGGCAATTATGTAAATTAACCCATAATGCGTCCGTTGGGTGTTCGAATGACCCTAACGAGTTTAATAGGGCGCATTGAGATTTTTAAAAGTCGAAGATTAAGTTTAAAAGGTTAAATGAGTTTTAAATGGAACTTGGTGGGATTTGGAAACAATTGGATCCTTAGGATTAGTAAATCATGCATTTTAAATTAGGAATGAGTTTTTATTGAGTAGTTATGTATTATTGAATATCCAGGAGAGGAGATAGCCCAAGGAAGCCAAAGAAAAGGAAAAGAAAAAGTTTGAGCTTTCGTTGGAGAATAAAACGCTATAAGGTTGGTGTACACTTTATTCAATGCGTTTTTATAACTGGAATATTATCGATTTTTGAATACCATGATACTTGAAATATTGTTTGCGAGTATGTTGATACGTATTTGATTAAATACATGTTTTTGAATGATGATAATTGAGTATTTTGATACGTATTTGATTAAATACATGTTTTTGAATGATGATAATTGAGTATTTTGATACGTATTTGATTAAATACATGTTTTTGAATTATGATAATTGAGTGTTTTGATACGTATTTGATTAAATACATGTTTTTGGAATTATGATAATGGATGAAATTTATATTGTTGTAACAAAAATGAAATGATGAATTTGAAAATTGATTTGTATGATTGTGGAAAAACGAAGTTGGGTTAGATTAATGAAATATTTAGAAGTGTTCTTTCATATGTTCAGGTTTTCTGGAAACCTCTGAAATGCAGTCGTTATGCTGCAAGATTTTGTTTGAAAAATGAATAGAAACCGAAAGTTTAAATGAAACCAACTTAATGAATTTTGAAAATGAATTGTTATTCAAGCCCTAGTAAGCTTTGACACAGATAGGTGGGGATTGGAGTGGCATGCCATTAATGGGTCACAAGAGCAGTGCTGCGCCGTTTGATTCTATACCGACTATAGTGAATTCGGAGGTTTTATGAGGCACCGAGTGTCCGGCCCCGAATATACATGATTATATGATAGTCCAGCGGGTAGTCACCGAGTGTCCGATGCCGGAATACCCGACTACCAGTCCATGATATCGTGCTTGTGTTTACTAGAGGCATGAAAAGTTATTATGAGAATGATTTTGATCAACGTATCGTTTTTAAATTTGTTTTGGATATTAAATTGAGTTATTGATAAATTGTGATATTTTGCTATCGATTTTATAAATTGATTTTGTTAAAATGAAAAGTTATTATGAGAATGATTTTAATCAATATATCGTCTTTAAATTTCTTTTGGATATTAAATTGTCCTTATTGATTGTGTTAAAATATGAATATTGAGTTTTGTGTACACCCACTAAGCAAAAATGCTTAGCGCGTTGGATTTTCCGCGCGTAGGTAGTAGATCGCGTAAGGAGGGTAAAGATTGAAGAGAAAACATCTGCAGAGAGCTGAAATAGTCACATTTATCCTTCCACATATATTTTTGGGTATATATATATATTATCTTTGGTTTTGCATATAAAAGTTTTAAATTGTATTCCTATATATATATGGATGTATTTGGCTTTAAAATGATGTTTTTGGATAAAGAAAATCAAGTTGTGTATATATTTTGTAATAATGTTGTGTATTTGGAAAAATGATGAGCCAAACGGAGTTTGGTTCCAGTTTAGAATATGATTGTGGAAATAAATGTTTTGGATATGAATATGATTATTTGTAACAAGTTTAGAAAGTCCGAATTTCAGAGAAAACTCTGTCAGTTTTTCCGTTTGAAATAAAAGTATTTTTGTATTGTTTTATATATTGATTTTGAAATTCGTATTTTGATGTGATTAAAATAAATATATGATTTTATAATTAAAGATTTTGTAAAAAGAGATATGACTGTAGCGCCCCTTAGAGTCGTCTGGTGAAAGGGCGGGTAGGGAGTGTTACACAACCCCTCATCTATCACCAGCAAGTCCTCCCAGAGAGAGAATTGAAAAACCGCTACCTTAATTCCATAACCTGTACAATATATCATGTAAAAATGTAGACCTGAACATACCAGTTCTAAACTATTTATCTCACAAAGGGTAAATATATTGATTTTGTTAAGATGCGATAGTGTCAAGGATATCAAACTCCAACAATTTGGGTAAGCATATTAAAGTTGAAAAAATGCTACAACACTCAAGAAGTCACAAGTTCAATTAATTAAAGCTAGGCTTCATAAATACAGGAATAAGAAACATTTTTTTAACTAACGTGGCTACTTGTTGTATAAATTGCTCATTCTTCTCTTCATAGCTAGATAAAGCAGTGACTTCCACCTTCTCATCAAATTAAAAACTTACAATATCCTTATATAAATAAAAATAATTGCTTACGACAAAAAGAGCGAGAAAGAAAGAAGATAATCTCCTTAGATTAAAAAATTCACTAATAGGAATTTTTTTAATGTGTCTGGACTTCAGGAACTGAATCCCATATCTGTAGAAATTATCACCATTCTATATGCTTAACATAAAAATGAAGAACCAAATGAATAAATGAATCCAAATATGAGAAAACATGAAAATTACCTTATGAATATCTTCCCTTAGAATGGGCTCCAAATATTCTAGTGGGTTTTACAAAGACAGTCATGAATAAGACAAAGATTCACATACAGAAAAAAAGGGCCCTTAAAACATAAATAAGAAATGGTAAAAATGTTGAACCTTACTAACCTTTGTTTTACCACGTATAACAAACAAAAGGCCGAAGGGTTCTTGCCAACGATGCATTTTAGCTAAAAACATACTTTGAAGTAGAGAATAAAGAAAATTGAATTACCAGAAGCAGCAGCAATCCTCTCATGAATCTTCTTCTAACAGGTTCTTTGAATTTTCAATACCCTGTGCACAGATTTCGGCAACAACTTCAAATCTCTAGTTTACAAAAATAAGTAAACTAATTCAATCAACTAAACAACACAATCACATAAAACCTATCTAGCATAACACAATCACTAACAACAACAACAACAACAATTAGTAAATATTTCACAAACAAATACACACCCAAAAATAGAAAAACCAAAAATCAAAACTTGACAAAACTCAAGAAACAGTCAAGCCATTCAATCAACTAACACACACAATACCATAAACTCTATCTACCATACCTCTATCATTAACAACAACAACAACAACAATATTTAGCAAAGATTACGCAAACAAACACACACCCGAAGACATTAAAAAAAAATCAAAACTTTTCAAAATTCACGAACTAATCAAGCCATTCAATCAACTAATACAAGGACACAAACCCCATCTACCATAACACAATCATTGACCACAACAATCAACTATATCAATCATCACAACACCAAAAACCCTAATCAAAAACCAAAATAATAATAATAATAATAACACGAAACAATTAGGCATTGACCATCGTCAACAATCCAACAACAATCAAATTGAAACCAAAAACACCACTAAACACATCCAAACTTTATAATCAAAACTCAAAATTAAACACAAAAAATAAATAAATAAATAAACATTTCCTTCTCTAAAGACATCAACTAACAAAATTAGAATCGATAAACAAAACCTTCTCGCAATTAGCGTGCGAAGAGTAGGTGAACTCCGTCGTCAGCAAATTGATGACCGTTGATATCTTCTCATGATCCCCTGACCATCGCCAGCTACTTCACTATGCCCTCAACCTATTCACAAAACAAAAACCCACATAAACACACAACAAGAATAAAATTCTTTGAAACCCTAAAAAAGAACAGGAATTGGACTTCTAGAGCTGCATTCTTTCACTCCTTGTAATGCTTATCGACCAGATTACGAAGAACACCAGCTAGAACGACGGAGAGCGCAACGGCCATTGCAAACCCTAACAACACAAAACCTCTTTTTTTTTTTTTTTTTTGTCTCGATGACGATTCGAAATCAAAGTTGTTTTCAAAACTTTTCTTCTTCAAATACGAACATGTCTCTAATTGAAATTCAGATCTAGTGCATCTCGAAAATTCAATCTCCAATCCGCAAAGAAGAGGAAGAAGAAGTGAAAGATATTTAGTCAAAATAATTTGGATGGGTAACTGAGAAGAAAAGTCATAGGACAAATGTTGTGAGGATAAAAAAAGGCACCGCCCTCTTCCTCTTCACCAGCTTCCTCGCCGTATCCCCCATTTTCGACTCCAAAAACCGTTTTCAAAATCCAGGATTTTCGATTATACAAAGAAGATGAAGAAGAAGAAGTGAACAATTTTAGTGAAAAAGACAATTCATGGACAAAACCTTCTAAATCTTATCTCATCACCACACTCCCAGTATTCTTCACCGTACTCCCAGGCTCCCAGCCATATTCATTTTCAACCACTTTGTACATTCACGTTCTCAGCCACAAACAATGAAACAGGTATTCAATATTTTGTTTACATTTTTATCCTTTCACTGTAAGAGTCCCTTTATATTTTCAAGGGCAAAAATGTCATTTTAGTTTCAAACAAATTCAGGGGAGTGGAATTCTATCACTATTCACAGCCCTCTTCCCATTTTTATATATAGTTAATAGATATATATTTTATGTGGAATATCATATGACTTTTGATGTTTGTCTATTGAGTTTTATTATTATTATTATTATTTTGTGAAATTGGATTTTTTTTCCTATGTTGAATATCAGTTTTGGCTTGTTATAAATGTTTTTGTTTGGATGCTTTGATGAAATTGGTTTTATCTTTTGTTTTTATTAAAAATTGTATCAAACTACAAACCATTAGTTGTTTTTTTTTTTTTAAATTTTTTTTCTAATTTTAATTTTAATTTTAATTTTTTTCTTTTCTTATTGGATTGTGGTGTTAAGCATGAACAAACTTGAATCAAATTGACTTGATCCTGTTCGGCTTAAGTTGGTTCCAATCTTTTAAATAAATATATTTGGTTTACATGTTTGAAAATCAAGAATTTCTCTCTTCATGTTCCCTTCCAATAGGAACCTAACCAAACACCCAAATGCCTATTCTACATGTAAGGGTGAGGACCAGGTCAATCTCAGCTTATTTGTTTGTGATCTTTTTTTTTTTGGAAGTGTTTGTTTGTATGTGATCTTAGTTTATGTTTTAAAAGCACATATTAATACTATCTTTAAGATAGAAATTTATGAAATTTATGACTACTAATAACTAGGGTAGAGTTATTGTCCCCCACAAAATGATTTAAATGCTCACTTTTCTAAAAATATTTATATGACAAAATTATCCTTAAGAATGAATTCCATAGCACCTTTTTAAGGTTTACCTAAAAGTAGACGAAAATATATTTACCCTTTTATTATATAATATCCTTATTTCGTTAGTAAAATTCTGTTAAGGTTAGTCAACCTAATTTGACATAAGGCAATTTCATCTTTTACTTTTTTTTTTTATTTTCTTTTAAATTTTAAAAATATAAAAAAGTAATTAAGAATTTAAAAATAATTAATTTAAAAATATAAGTTAAAAAAATTGTATAAAAATTTAGAAAATAAAGAGGAATTAAAAAATAATATATATTTAAAAAAAAAAAAAAGAGATCCCAGCATCCATCACATGATTGGACTGGTGGGGATTAATTTAAAATTAACAATTAAAAAAATTGCAAAAAAATAAAAAAGTAAAATAAACAATTTTGGGTTTTAGATCAGTGTTGACACCTAATTATTCAGATTCTCCATTCTTCATTCTTCATCAATAGTGTTGACACCAAACCAGATCAGATTCTTCAGCTTGTTCAACCAGTGTTCTTCAACCTATAGATTGACAAACAGTCAACAAATAACATCAATCTAAATCAACAAACACTTGGGTTCGTCGACGATATGGGTTTGAAACCCAGATCGCCGTCTGGTACTAACCCCAGTTGGGTCTATTGGACGAACCCATCTGGGTTCGTCGTCACATGAACCCATATGAGTTCGTCATCAACGATTCAACGATTTGGGTTCGAAACCCATATCGTCTAGTGGTTTCCTTGGAAGGGATACGCGAAAGTGGGGAAGGGGGAGTGTTGTTGCTGGAGGAAGGGAGAGTGATTGTAGAGGTCTGATGTGAGGTGGTAAGTGAGGAAGAAGAAGCGATTTTTTTTGGGTTTGTGATTTTTTTTTGTTTCTTTGTGGATTTTTTTGTTTGTTTGTGATTTTTTTTTTTCCTTTTAAGAAGAAACCCTTTTCGTTTGAACCCAGACCTTTTTTGTGATTTTTGTGTTTGTGAATTTTTTTATTTGCCGGAACTTGAATGAAGATTTGGGCTGGTTCAACCCAGACCGGTTATTTTATTTTATTTTTTTTTCATTTTTGTTTTGTTTTGATTTTTTCTTTTTGCAACTTGTTGGGATGATGATTGGTTGACGACGATGTTTGTTATGTGTTAAGGATTGTTGAACTTGCTGGGATGATTTAACTTTAATGAACTGTCCATTAAAAAAAAAAAACCCAGATCTTCAGTTAAAAATGATGATTAAATGCAGGTGGAGATGAAATTTTCAGATTGAATCTTCTCCTCTAAAAACATATTTTTATTAATTTCTCAAATATTAAGGGTAATTTGGTCATTTGATCAAAATTCATGGTCAACGGTTAAAGTTAAAGTAAGTCGACGAATGATATAGGGGTTTGATGTAATAAAAGTGTTAATGTATTTCTGTTTGTTTTTAGGCAAATCTAAGAGAAATGTTGTACAATTCCTTCTATCCTTAAATAAAATTATATATATTAGTAAAATAATTTGTTTAGTTTTGAAACTTCAAACTTTTTTTTTTTTTTTAACTTTTAAGTTAACAAAACAAACAAAAATCCATAAATATTTCCAACAAATATCCTAAAAAAAGGTTTATAAATTTTACAAATATTAAATGATTCTTTAGATATTTTTAATTACAAAACAATATTTTTCAAATTTTATTTGGTTTTTGTTGGAAAAATAAAAATTATTTTTAAATTTTCAAAACATTATTTTTTATTCATTTAAAAAAATAAAATTAATTAAAACATAAAATAAAATCTCATTTTTTCTGAAAAATATGATGACTTTAATATGTAAGTATGACTTCTTCTTTTTCTTCTTATTAAAGTGTAAAATCACGATTGAGATTAATAATTTATATTTAAATAAGAAAAGAATAAAAATGTAATAACTACACCCTAATAACTATTAATGAAGTGATGTTAATGTATGGGCCTAGTGAATCTACTTGCATATGGGCTAATCAGTCTCTCTATGGACTCAAATTGGTTTTCTTCCAGAACTAGGTTGTAGTTTGAAAAGGAAATTACAAATTACAATACCTATAGAGAAAATCAGTGGCACCGTTGGTCAAGCCACCGACTCTTGTGCTTTGAAGATACAAATTCTACTTTCAATAAAGGTAAGTCTCTCGTCATATAAAAATAAATGGGTTATTCTCCCATTTTATATGGACCTTCCTCCCTACCTATGTATAGATTGTTTCCTCCCGTATAAAAGTCATTTCTCATATCGTATCATAAAGTCAAACCTCATTAGATCCCAATTGATTCTTGAACATATCCTAACCATAATGATAATAATAATAATAATAAATTACACTACCTACATAAGCAGTAATTTGGAAGAAGCCACAAAATTAGTTGCCAATTTAATAAGAATTTACACATAGATTAGTTGAGCGGACATAATTGCAACTAATACTAATTTAATCTTCGAAGAAAACAAATCAAGCTTCGACTTTTATTTGTGTACGTTTTCAATCGAATAATTATAACAAGTCCTTGTGCTTGTGCTAAAATAGTTTTCAAGTTCTGGCATAGGGTTTTTCGGCTAACTTGAGGTGCTGGCTGATTGGGTTTAGGTGAGAAGAAGAAGAAGATAATTACTCTCCATTAATCCCTATAACAACCAAGTATGTAGGTGTTTATATAGCAGTGGTGGATTGGCTAAAATCAAGGATAAATTTCATTCAATCTTTATGTTTTAAAAAATTAAAAATTTTTAGCCATGTATTACAAATCATCCTAGTAATCCTTAAATTTTATTTATTTATTTTTTTGAATGGAAATCCTTGAAGTTTTTAAGATACATCTAATTAGTCTCTTCCATTAGTTCATTATTAGTCAATCCAAATGTTGACCATGGTAGATAGGGGTAATTTGGATATTACATATAATGTGATTGATAGATAACAAATTAAAATGAAGATCACCACCGTCGTTCTTTGGAATGGACCGTGAAGAATTCAACGAGCGGCAACCATTAGATGATTAAAAATATTAAGTATAAATTAAATGAAAAATTATTAAATAAAAAATTAAGCGACAAAATGAAACAATTTAAAAAAAAAAAAAAAAAAAAAAAAAAAGATGGAGTCTGATGCAGATAGAGAACCATCTCCATCAAACCTCCAGAAACATTAGACCTCCAAAACAGTCTGAAAGACTTTCACAACCGTCACCGTCCTTATCGACAGAGATGGAACCACTTCTTCTTGCGGTTGTGACGGAGATGGAACACATTAGTCTCCATCCGTGTCTTGCAGTTGTGGCAGAGATGGAGAACCCACTAAGTCTCCATATGTGTCTTGCAATGGTGCTAAAGACGGATGCTCATTAGGTCTCCATCTATGTGTTGCAACCATAAAACACCTGATATAAAAGCTATGGTTCAAAAGACTTTGACTTGAACAATTTTTCTAGGAAGACAGTCTGATTGATGGATTCTTTACATAAAATGAAAAACTACAGAACCACTCAAGTGATTAGTTTAATAATAAACACAAGTAAGGGTGCGTTTGGAATTTACTTTTGCTTACCAAATAATTATTTTTACCTTAACTTAGGAAATAAATAATCCGCTTAAAATATAAGTAGGTAGGTGCATGATATATTAACCTTTTTAATAATTAACTTAGTGAAAAGCAGGAAAATGTGTTTGGTAAGTTTTGAGTGATTATTGATATAATTAAATTACTTCTACTGGCAAGTTTACGAATTGAAAGACTAGTATAGCTAACAAAGCATGAGCGTCAATCCCACAGCGAATTATTTAGTCTAATTAATTAATTCTAATCGAGCAAAATCTTTAAAAAAAATTAAATTAAATTAAGAAAGCAATTAAATGAACAAAAGAAAGTCTGAATATTGCAGGAAGAAGAAAATCAAGACCGAATTGCAAGCAACAAACTTAAAGGACTAAAAACCAATAAGAGTAACAATCCAATTTTATTGTAACAATCCAATATTATATGCTAAATTAATTTAAATAACAGTTGATAAATTTCTGGAGTTAGGTTGTCCAAGAGAATTGATAATCGGTATGGTGTTCTGTTGTCATCAATTGCAATTCATTTAGCATTCTAAACGAACAGTCAAGTAACTTAAATTTCATCTAGCATGGTGTTTGTTGGTTAGTATTTTAATAAACCAATTTATTAAATATTGTAAGTGCACAAATCTTTTGATTGAGTACAATAACAAGCAAAAGTCGATTCCACGAGGAGTTATTATCTTACTTTTAATTCTGAGTTTAATTATTCAAAATAATTAAATTAAATGGAAGGGGTTGTTGGAGTTGGGTTTGAGAACTTACATTCAAATTGTAATAGAAAAACTAAATTAAATAAGGAAAATCAATAAGAATGAACTTAGTTAGGATATCATGTCTATCACTTAACAATCCTTCAATCTATGAATGAATTAACAAAACATAATAATTTTAATGCATAACAAAGGCATTCACAACAAGGTAAGATTAACTCATGTCATATGAATTCTTCTTTAATTAGTGTGTAAATCGCATGATATCTATGTAAATGTGTTTATTCCTAATTATAACCTAGTATGATGTCTACTTATGTTTAATAATTGGAATCCATTGAGAACTAGAAGAATTTAAATTCCACACAAATCCTAGATTATGATGTCTATCTTAGATATATGTGAATTAATGTCCCTCAATTGATTTGTAAACAATTGATTGTTACAAATAAAAAATATATTCGTATGATGCGTGATTTATATTCTTACAACTTAATTCTAAAAATATACTCCTAAGATGGTCAATCCAAAAAACAAAATAAATAGGATACACTTTAAATAAAGGCATTAATTTCATCATGCAAAAATATAAATTTCATTAAAAATAATAATAGATTGAATTAATGTTTAGGGTTTCAAGTTAGCCTAAAATAAAACATAAAAAAAAAAAAAAGAAGAATAAACCAAAGAGTAGTTGTAGCTAACATCTCTGATCTCTCTATCTTTCTGATGTGTGTCAATTGAATGGTGAAAGCATCTATTTATAGTGTGCAAAGGTAAGCTATGAATAGGTTCTCTTGACTAGAAAGTCCGGCAATTAATGTTTGAACGAAATTGGAAATTGGCCAAAAGTGGTGGTCGTCGGTTTTTCACACCACTTTTGATTAGTCTGTAACTTGCGCCAACCAGCGACTACCTTGCAAGATGTTGTTGCAGCTTCTCATCCGACGCCTCCAAGCAACGACTTAGTCATTGGTTCTTCATGTTGTTTACATCCTACGTCTTCAAGCTATGACTCCCACGCTACTAGTCATCATTGGTTATATCTTTAGTTCTCTCCCGAGACCAAGACCTGTGACTAATCTTTGTTTTGTATGATTTCCAAAACCTGATTTCCTGAATTGTTTGGTCTTGTTTCTGACTTCGGATTTGATTGGCAAAGTTCAGAATCACCCTTTGAATTTATCTTAATTACTCCTTTATCTTCTTATGACCCATCGGCCTGATCCCTTCATTACTATCACAAATTCCTAGAAAAATTCTTTTTATGTCATTTCAATACAATTGTTGCACTGAGAGCTCTTCATACCGGATCTCCAGTTTTCTTCCATTGAAATTTATTTTGAAAATCTACGAATTCTATCTTTTTTTATCTAAACCTAAATTTAAACTTAAAAACACAAAACAAAATAGAAGCATCAATTTCACTCAAAAATATAATATAAATGATAGGTAAAATGGATATGAAATAATGATAATTATTGACCTAACAATGTTTACATAAATGTAATTTCACTTATCCTAGAGAGCAATAATAAAGTTAAGTATGGTGTTTACTCTAATGGTATGTTTACTTGAAGGATTAGAGAACGAAAATGAGAAATATGTATGATTATTGATGTTTACTTGCTCTAAATCGATGCACAATAGGAATAGAATTATGGATCCTACATAAATTTGAGGTTATGAAATGAGATTGTCATTTCCCCCACCTTTTTTCTCACTGTCTTTTAAATATTAAAAAGTCTTTTATATCCCTATTTGAGAGGAAAAAAAAAAGACAAAATTGAAAATAAAAAGAATGTGAGAAAAACTTATTTTATATTTATTAATGATGTAGTAGATAACATTAAATTATTATTAAAAAAATCATTATTATTAAAAAATAGTTGAATAAACATTATGACATTGTTATATTTTTATTCTTGATGACCCAAAAAAAGAAAAAAAAAACATAATTTTCTTTCAAAAATACTAAAGGAATACATTTCGATTCCAAATTAAAATAAACATCTCAAAAGGAATATTATTTATTCCAATTACGATTCCTTCAATTGAAGTAAACAATTTATTCTAATTTCGATACATCAATCCGATTCCAGATTATTCTAATTACGTATAAGTAAACGCATCCTAAGTTCATTCTCATTCAATAATAAATATGTTATGTGTGCCCTCATAACACAATATTCAAGATAACATTAAAACAAGAAATAAGACTAGAAACTTAAATATTGCCAAACTAATTAACACACAATATTGTTTTGTTAGGTTGCATCGGATTCCAACAAGAAAATTATTTACCACTCATATTCATAATCAAGAACATCTTAAATTTTAATGATAAAATAAAAAATAAAAGTTACAAAATTAATAAAGACAATGAACAAAAAATCCTAACTTTCAATTCTCAATGTTCCTTAATCACTCTTGCTTCCTCCTTCTTGATCACCTCTCTCTTATTTTTCTCCTTCAAAGCTCTTAGCATGTTTCAGGTCTGAAAACACTCTAGTTGTTTGTTTTAATTAGCCATTTATGACCTCTTTTATTTGCTTCCCATCCTAGTTCAATTAGGATTCCTCATTCATTTCAATTAGAGTGAACTACGAATCAGCTACCTAGTTCAAATATTTTCTCAATCGAAGTCAACTTTATACATTTATTACAAAATACCCACCCACCATTAGCGTAGGTTAATTAATGGTTAGTCAACTTTAACAAATCTGAGTATATTTTTGTCCTTTAATCTTATTTTTATTTTTTATTTTAAAATAAATTTTAAAAACTAGAGAAAAAAATAATTTAAATTAAATTATTAAAAATAATTTTAAAAAATTAAAAAGAAAATGACAAATCTCCACTATCCATCGATCAAATATTTAAACAAAAATGGAATTTTTAAAGAAAATGAAAAAAAAAATGGAGATCCAATTGAAAAAAAAAAAAAATTAATCTTCAATCATCAACTCCAAAATCTAAATCATCAATGATCCTAGAATCAAAATCATCAGTTGAAAATAATAATAATAATAATAATCATTCGAAACCCAGATGAACCGTCGTCAACTTAAAAAGCTGAAAACTTTATTCTAGTTTTCCATTTTGAGAAGCCTCACAAATCAAAGAATCCCAAAAATTCAAATCTCTAACAAACATTTTATCAATCACTTGTTGCTCATTCTTAGAACCACCATCAAACTTGCAATAAACCTCTAACAAAGCACGACCCACATCGTCAAACGAATCAAACCCCAATTTCACAACATGCCCATGAAGCTTTTTCAAGCTTACAACGTCTAACAAGCAAGAGCAGAATCTTAAAACAAAAGGATAAGCATCTTCATCTGGGTACATGGAGTGGGTGACCATGTGCAAGTATAAGTGAAGGGTCCTCGCATGCTCATCGGACTTGTATGAAATCAACATTGTGTTGTAGAGAAGCATGTTTGGGTTGGCGATGTAGTTGAAGACTTGTAGAGAGAGATTGAGGAGGTGAGATTGGTGGAGTGGACAAGTTGGGAAGAGAAAGTGGGTTACCCCAACGAAGGTTCATCTAGGGTGATCAACTTTTTTTTTGTTTCAAAATTTTAAAAAATATTTTAATTTATTTTTAATTTATTAGTTTATTTTATTTATATTTCAAGGCATTATGTCTTTTCTTCATTTGATTAGGGTAGTTGTTAAAATTAACAATTTTTTACTAATAGTGGGTAGCCAAATTGTAACAAATTCATAAAGTTTACTCAGCCTGAGAAATAGTTTTAATCATATAGCTAATTTGTAATTTGTTCTTACAATTAAGCTTTTCAATTGCCATAGAAGCCCTAGCTATCCTTGACGTTTTCTTCTCTTAATTGTTGTATTAAACGATCCCTAATTGACCCCTTGCAAAGTCCAAATTACCCTCTAGAGAGTTGCACCAACTCGAAGTTTAATTATAAATTTTGTATAACATAGCTCTCAATAATTTCAACACTCAATAACATACATTCTTTTTATGATAACTTTCTCTAAAAAACTATTTATGGTTATGAAAACTGGACATTTGGATTTTCGATTGGACATACAATGGGCTACACAATTCAATCTGGGCTGCTCTAGTGAACCCCCAAAATTTTGCCCGTCTCCGTTGGAATTATTTCAAATTCAGTCTAAAAATCAATTTTCAAGCCCAAAAGCCTTGCCAAGCCTAATAACCTATCAAATACACTTAAAGGCACTAATTTTATTTTATTTTTTAAAAAAAAAACATAAATAATAGATAATAAGGGTGTGAAATATATATAAATTTTGATTCATCAATTTTGCTGAATTGTCAAAATGGACATGGTGGTTGGGTAAAATTAATATACTCATTTATTTTTACACTTTATTTTTTTTTTTATCTTTTATTAATTTGCCAACTTTTTTTTTCTATTCTTTTTTTTTTTAGTTATTTCCTTTTTTTTTTTTTTTTTTTTTTAATTTTCCAGCTTTTTTTCTTTGTAATCTTTCCAAGTTTTATCTCTTGGTATAATTTTCAGCTTTCTTCTCCCACTTTTTTTTTTTTTTTTAATTTTTCCAACTTATGTTTTTTTTTTTTTTCCATCTTATTTTTTCTCCTTTTTTTAATGATTTCTTCTTATCAATTCTATTCCATTTTTTTTTCCAATTTCGACTTTTTTAAAGCTTGATATTTTTTTGTTTTTTATAAATAATATTTTGTATACAATTTGTAATTTTATATCTCAACAATGAAAAGTAAAATTAAAAAAAAAAATCATAATAAAGGATCATATAATGTATATAATATTATGTAAAAATGTAAAATTATAAATATCATAATCCCATTAAACCATCCGCTATCTTCTAACTTTTTTCTACGAGTCTTTGCATCGCTTCAGTAATACTACAAACTGTATTTTCATTTTTTTTTTCATTTTTTTTTCACTTCTGATGTTGCTACGCTACTAGTATGGATTGCCTCAGGTATTGGATCAATATGCCCTAATAATTTTGCAGAGATTTTCACATTTTCTTATCCGGTAACTTCTTTTACCCTTCCTATCCCTCACACCCAACATCGTGTTCCTATTTTAGTCAACATCTTTAACATCCTCTATGAATGGTATGGACTCATTTGAATCAACAGTACTTTCTGTTGGGATGGGATCATTGTTAGAATTATCAAACTTGGAAGATTTCCAAGCTTGAATTTCCAAGTCCGATTCGGCCAAGGAAATAACCCAAAAATCAAGTTGAAAAATTTCCTATATTGAAATTTTCAAACCTTAAGTCGGCCATGAATCCTTCTCTAGTCTTTGGATTTTCTTGTCAATCACGGCTTCATCTCCGCCATAAGATCTCCTTGCTGAACACGGTTATCAGATCACTGCCAAGCTGGTCGCAAGCAGTCGTCGCGGGCCTCAACTCGCCACCCATTCACTCGACACAATTGTCTGTTATGTGGCGAGTAGGTGTTGCTGGTTCGTCCTCACGTGCACAACCTGCGATTTTTCTCCATGACCTGCACTTTTTCTCTTCTGTTCTCGCGTCAATAGTAGACATTACAAGGGCCTGCATGTGCTTGTTATCTCTCTCGACTACTTATCTCGCCAATGGTAGCTGCTGAAACTCGCCACGGCTGTTTTCAACTCAAATTGCATCTGCTTCGTGGGCATCAATGCCGACCTCCTTCCTCGCGTGTCATGCTTGCTGTCAGCTTCGTGATTTGCATGAAGACTGTATGTAGCTCTCTTCTTGTGACAGCTCGCTGTCCGCTTCTGCATTGCTACATGTTGATTGTTAATGTTTTGCTTCCACGTTGATGGGATGGGGTTGCACACGAGCTGGACAGCTGCTTGTAATTTCTTCATGGGCTTAACATGTCGACTTTAGGCTTCTCCCTTGCATGAGCTGTTCCACTTGCTAATCAGCTCACTCATGTATGGGGTGGACGTAATTGTGATTTTTGCTTCATAGGTCTTCAAGACTTGGACTGAATAATTTGGACTTCAGCTTGGTTTTACTTCATATAATCACATCTTGGGCTGGACTTGGTTGACATTATATGGCTGATTTCTTGCATTCATGGGTTGCATTCTTGGTTATTTTGGGCTGCAGCTTAATAGTAATTAAAAATAAATAATGAAGATATCACAAAATTATTTCAGCTCATCTAATTAATTCTTGCATGAAATTTCCCTAAAATAACTCGAATATTACTCATTTATTTTTCCATGATTCACCAACACAAAACAATAAAAAGATTAAATAATTAACATAATTTACTTGAGAATTCATCGCCGAAGTTAGATAAAATATTATAAAAATATGATGTATCTTAGCATCATGATATATTCAAGTCATGCAGTCCATGTAGATAAGGGAGGACATGGTTCCAACGTGAGTACTCAAAACATGCAAGAAACAAGTGAAATAGAATCATGCAGAGTGGACAAGCAAGGGGAATGTGCAAAGTGAAACAGAATTCATGCAAAGTGGGGTTGAAAGTGGAACCTCAAGTCATGCTTATCTTAGTTAAGGACATTTTAATTCAGTCAATTGTTTGTTGTTTCAGTTGTAAGGCAAGGGAATTATTTAAAGTCTCCTGGATTGGCAATAAAGGGCATGACGAATATCAGTCCTTTCAATCTCTTTCTTTATATTTATTCTTCAATCTCCTTCTCTTCCTTTCTTTCTATCATACTTCAGTACACACAAATTTTTATATCATTTGGTATCAGAGCATGGCTACTCAAAATCAATCTAATGAGGAATTTCGCAATGAAGTTCATGAGATTTTGGGGTGACATGAATTCAGTATTGATGAAATTCATTCTACACTACAGACAGTTCTAACAGAATTACAAGACATCCTTCACAAGTTCATCCTCTTAACCCTCCAGATACAAATTCGTTTGCTCCAACTGAATCATCTCACCAAAATCATCAACCTTTAACCTTCCATTTCCAAATAGTAACCATACTCGACCGTAACCACCATGATCTCGAATTATCATTTCTGAAGTTTAATGGAAAAGACCCTACTAGTTGGATTTACAAAGTCGAACAATGTTTTGATTTTAAAAGCATTGTTTTCAATCAACAGGTTCAACTAGCCTTATTCCATTTGGAAGGTATCACCTTACAATGGCATTAACAGTTGAAAAATTTCGTGGACCTCTCACTTGGGAAGAATTTAGTAAGGCAATTCATCTTCGTTTTGGACTAATAGATTATAAGGATCCTTCTAAAGCATTAACTTGGCTAAAGCAAAACTCAATAGTGGCGGCTTACCAAGAAGCTTTTGAAAAACTATCTCATTGAGTAGATGGATTACCCAAAAAACTTCCTCATTGGATGTTTTATAGTTGACCTTCGAGACGATATCTGATTGGACGTAAATATCAAACAACCAAAAACTTTGGCAGATACCAATAGAGTGGCTAGGTTGCTTGAGGAAAGGAATTCACTTCAAAGAATGACATATCAGCTCGTGAGAACACCATTAGGATCCACGATGCAGAAAAGTACTACCAATCAATCCGCAGGAGTGTTAGGATCGCCACCTGCAACCAAAGGTAATCTAAGTTCACCAAACAATCTTCTCATTGTAGTTCATCGGATCAGTAACCAAGAAGCAAGAGAACATCGCGAGAAATGGTTATTTATTATCGTGACGAGAAGTTCATTCTCGGCCACCGCTGTGAACGTCCATAACTTTTCATGATAGAAGACTCTCTATCAATTGAATTGCTAGAAGCCGAAGGAGATCAACAAGAGCAAAACTAACCTAAAATTGTACTTAAGATATCCTTCCATTCCATCACCGAAATGGATCACCCTTAAACTCTTTGCGTTCAAGGAAAAATGAGAAGTAAGGATGTTACTCTTTTAATCGACAACAGCAAAACACAACTTCATCGATCAATCCACAATATCAAGGTTTAGTTTACTAGTCAAGCGAGATGCTAAGTTTCAAGTCATGGTGGCAAATGGTGAGAAAATTGAATGTGCAAGTCAATATTAGGCACTTTCCATCACAATTCAAGGGGCATGAAGTCAAGTGAAAACTGATTACAAGCGGTTGACTATAATTTTTAAAAGGAATGGAGTTTCACACACTTTTTAGAGAGTAGGACAATCACACCTTGCTGACTTGTTCGACAAGGAGTTTCAGAACTTAAAGGGAACCAAAATTTTCTTTCAGATTAGTCCATCCAAAGACAACAATGATTTTAAATCACATCCTCCAAATTTAAGCCAACTTTTAACCAAGTTTCACAAGTTTTTACGTCTTCTGCGAGATTGCCACCAAAGAGAACACATGATCATCAGATCATGCTATAGCCACAAACAGAATGGGTTAGAGTGCGACCTTATCTCTATCTATATTATCAAAAGCAAAATAAAAAACATGGTGAAGGAACTCCTCTAAACAGGCTTGATCAGACTCGAGAACAGTCTGTTTTTTCTTTAATTCTCTTGGTAAAAAAATCAGATGGCTTTTGTAGGTTTTGCGTAGATTATTGGGCCCTCAATGCCATTACAGTAAAGACAAATACTTCATTCCCATTATTGACAAGCTGTTAGACGAACTCCATGGTGCTTATTATTTTTCGAAACTTGACTTACGAGCAGGGTACTGTCAAATACAGATGAAGGAAGAGGACATCCCAAAAACAACCTTCTGTACTCATAAGGGACATTACAAGTTTATCGTAATGTCGTTTGGGTTTACTAATTCCTCTGCCAATTTTCAAAGTTTGATGAACGATCTCTTCCGTTCGTACTTACAAAGGTTTCTTTTGGTTTTCTTTGATGACATCTTGGTTTATTCCAAGACATAGATAGATCACCTCTCTCACTTGCAGATTGTGTTAGAAGTTTTATCAACTAACAAATTATTTGTTAAGGTGTCAAAATGCAGATTTGGATTGCTCCAGGTTGATTATCTTGGTCACATTATATCAAAGAAAGGGGTAGCAGCAGTTAATCTAACTAAAACTCAAGCTATTATGGAGTGGCCTGAATCGAAAATGGCAAAGGGTGTATACGACTTCTTGGGCCTAGTAAGGTACTACCAGAAATTTATAAGGCATTTTAGAAGCATAGCTACTCCTTTGATTCACTTGCTAAAAAAGATCAATTTCAATAGAGCAAAAGTGCAGAGGATTCCTTTAGACAATTGAAGCAAGCATTATCAACACCACCAGTTTTATGCCTTCCTGACTTTTCCAAGCCATTTGCAATTGAAAGCGATGTAAGAAAAATTGGCATTAAAGCTATACTTTCACAAGATAGTAACCTAGTGGCTTACTTTAGTGAAGCTTTGAATGGTTCGGCTCTAACTTTGTCTACATAAGGAAAAGAAATGCTAGCTATTGTCAACGCAATCTGTAAGTGGCATCCATACTTACTCGGGAAGAGTTCATTGTGCAAACTGACCAAAGACATCTTAAATATTTAATTAAGTAACGAATAACCACACCTGCATAAACCTCTTGACTGTCAAAAATTCTTGGATATGATTACGTAATTGAATATAAGAAAGGGTTAGAAAATCAAGGGGCTGATGTGTTATTAAGGGAGGTCGAATTCAACTGTATGGCAATTTCATTACCCTCAGTCTAATGGTGGGATATGTTGCAAGAAGAAGTTAAACAAGACCATTTCTATGATTCCTTATCTATTGAGAGATCTTCCTTCACGCAAGATGAGCTGATTTTTCAAGATGGAGTCTGGTTCAAAGGTAATCGAATTTATTTGAGTTCAAAATCTGCTCTCATTCCTTTGAACTTAGCATATTGTCATTCTTCTATAATTAGTGGTAATTTTAGATTTCATACAACTATGAGCCGCATCAAAAAAGACCTTCATTTAGGGCAATATAAAGTAGACGGTGAAGCAATTCTTACAGACTTATAATACTTGCCAACATTGCAAAGTCAATTGTATGAAACTAGTTAAGTTACTGCAACCACTGCCCATTCTAGATTACATTTGGATAGAGATATCCATGGATTTTGTGGAGGGGTTGTCATCTTCAAATGGATATACAATCATAATGGTGGTGGCGGATAGATTGTCAAAATATGCTCATTTCATTCTTTTTAAACATCCATATATCGCCGTTATTGTAGCCAAAGCTTTTGTTTCCAATGTGGTTTGATTGCATGGACTTCCTACTTTCATAGCAAATGACTGGGACAAGGTTTTTATAAGTTCCTTTTGGCAGACTTTGTTCAAGTTATAGAATACCAAGCTGCTCATGAGCTTTAGTTACTATCTACAAACCGATGGGCAAACCGAAGTAGTGAATCGAACCCTTGAGCAGTACCTTCGATGCTTTGCCGGAGATCATCGACGGACATGGGTATAATGGATTCCATGGGCTGAATTCAACTATAACACATCAGTCCATTCGGCCACTAAGGTGACACCATTTGAAGTCGTCTATGGTATGCCACTACCAAGCTTGATAGCTTATATACATTCCAAGTACTTCACGGGTGCAAGTAGTTGATGGTTTCCTTCATAGAAGAGACACGATTTTACGTCAGTTACGATAGAACTTACTACAGGCACGTGATAGAATGAAAAGCCAAGCTGATTCCCACCGTGGTAAGGTTACATATGAAGTTAGAGACCATGTCTATTTAAAACTCCAACCATATCGTCAGATTTCAGTGGCTTTTAGAAGATCCGCTGAAACTCTCACTTTGCTTTTATGAGCCCTTTCTTATCACAAAAAAAAAAAAAAAAAAAAAAAAAAAAAAAGACTAGTTGCTTATAGGTTGGCATTACCTATTGAATCCCAAATTTACAATGTGTTTTATGTTAGTTTGCTATGCAAACATATTAGACCAGGACCTCCTACTTGACCAAATATTTCTTCAATTTCTGAAGATTCTTCTATTCTTCCACAATCAGAAACTGTATTGAATCGACGAGTAATACAACAAAGTAATTATCGACCAAAAGTGAAAATCTTAGTAAAGTGGGTTAGGGCTCCAATCGAGGATGCTACTTGGGAAGATCAGAGGTGGTTTTCTTAATCTTATCCAGATTTTATCCTTACGAACAAGGAAAATTTGAGCGGTGGGAAGTTGATATATTCAAGTGATGCAATTCATGTAGAGATGGGAGGACATAGTTCTAATGTGACTACTCAAAACATGCAAGAAACAAGTGAAATAGAATAATGCAGAGTGGACAAGCAAGGGGAACATGCAAAGTGGGGTTGAAAGTGAAACCTCAAGTCATGCTTATCTTAATCAAGGATATTTTAATTAAGTCAGTTGTTAAGTTTGTTCCTTAAAATAGGCCAAGTGGTTGTTGTGTAGCTTGTATTTCGACTTTTAGTAGTTGTTGTTAGTTTGTTTGTTGTTTTAGTTGTAAGGCAGGGGAATTATTTAAAGTCTTCTAGATTGACAATAAAGGGCATGATGAATATTAATCCTTTCAATCTCTTTCTTTATATTTGTTCTTCCATCTCCTTCTCTTCATTTCTTTCTGTCATACTTCAATAAACTCAAATTTTCATATCACATCATCAACAATTAAAACTCATTAAGTGATAAGTGCATCACATCATCAAATTTTCAGGAATCCAATGAGTGCTCAATTATAGAAGAACAAAGGGAACCAAATAGCATCTATTGTATGACATTTACATAATGTCTATTCATTCATTCAAAAGAGCTATCTCAAGGTCAAATGTATGATGTTTACTTGAAAATTTTAAAGTCAAGCAAATCCATAACCTAGAGAGGGGATGAATAGGTTATAGCAATCTTTTATGGTATTCCAAAGTTTATGTATAGTGAAAATATAAACAAATATAAAGGAGAAGATAAAGAAGAAGACAGACACATAATTTTTACGCGGAAAACCCAAGAAACTAAGAAACACAAGACTATAGCCACTCTCTAGCCATTTTCGAATGAAACCCCACTATTATTATATAGATTATAAATTCTTTTCATAGCGCTCCTTGTCTAGAAATCTAATCCTTCTCTACTTAATAGCATTGCCCAATCTCATCCTTCACGAACTTGAAACAATGTATAACTCCATTTGTCTTCCAAATCCTTACGTCGCCTTGAACTAACCTTTTTGTTTCAAGCATAAGCTTAACAAATCCTCCCTACTTCTTCAATCTAAGAAATAAGGCCTCAAGTTGATCACCAATCAAGGTTAATACACACATACATGCATGAGGTATGCAAAGCAAATAAAATGTTTGATTAAGACACTTTATACAAGTCTAGATACAATGAAGTCTAGATACAGTGAAAGCACTCATGCAAATAATCTAGACTGAAGCATCTAGACTAAAGAACAAATAAACTCTTATAAAGAAGCTGTTAAAAATGAATAATTTAAAAAAAAAATAAAAAATAAAAAAAGCAATCATCATTTATGAGAGAAACAGACACCTATTTATAGTGTAGAATATCATAGATAAAACCAATTAAGAAAACTTCCCTAACAAAGATTCCTAAACAAACTTAGTTTAGACTTTAAATTTAACTAAGAATACAAACTAAGAAAGATTAAGAAGAGCTAAATTTTCTAAACTTAGTATTTTCATATTTATTCTTCCCTTCCAAAATATATTTTAACCATTTAAAAAAAATTAAAAATGTGAGAAGTGAAAATACATTAAATTAAATGAGTTTGAAACAAAAAAAAAAAAAAAAAGAAGAAGAAGAAGAAAAATGCACACAAGAGATTTGATAGGCCGCTCAAGCGGTCCACACAATGGCAGTGACCACTAGGTTCACCACTCAAGCGATGACCTTAGTGATCAATGGTAGTATGTTGTCATTGGCTGCTATGCCTCTCCGCTTTAATGATAATCTGCTAGTTGTCCAACTTCACACACTTTTTTCCTATGGTTAGTTGATATTTATGACTACATTTTTAATGACCATTATCAAAAAAATTAGAAAATGACTAGAATGCCCTCTCTTTCAAATTCAAAGATGATAACTTTTAAGAAAATCATGTAAACACATTTATAAAGATATGAATACAGTCCTATAGGTCCAAAACTAAATACAAACGTTCCTAAAACATAAAATACTATATGCATGGACTTGAATGAGAATCAAACCATGAGTGATCGTCAACATATTAGTGCTTGCATCATCAAGTCTTGCTAATCAACTTCAATCACATTGTCTTGATTCATTAAGCTTTAAGCTTTATGCCAAATCTTCAATAATTGATCCCCTAAAATTATGAGGCTAATTAATACATACAAAGAGCATTTTGACATGAAATGAGCCAATTACAAAATATGGAACTTACATTACTCTAGCCTTATCTCATGCAATCTATAATTTTATACAAAGAGTGATCAAGCATTACTATAAAATTAAATATCCAAACATGTGCAACGAATGAAACTAAAACTTGAAAAAAAATACTTTACTTAAACTAACATAGGTATAAAATATTCATGAATGGCTACATTGAATCCCTAGCTATAGGCTTAATTTCCACTCACCATAATCATTACAATAACCATGAATTTGAGTAAAAACATAGAATTAACAAGAAAAAGAGAAAGGAGATGTGCATGTGAGCACTTGCCTTGTGTCGTTCCACCAAACCTTTTCTTCTTTCTTAGCTACTTTGGTCAATTTTTCTCTACTGCTACAAATGTGTGGTCCCCTTCTTCAATGGTTGGTTTGGTCTTTTATAGATTTCTTTTGGATTTTAATTCTACTTCTTGAAGAACAATGAATTGCCTCTTTAATCTGAATGGAACTTCTTCCAATATTTCCCAAACTAATTCCAACTGGTCCCTCGCCTTTTATGAGTCCTTCACCAAACTGAAACGAAGCTTTAAATATCTTTTGAAATGTCCAAAAGACCCCAAAAGTCATTTCCATTTTCGGACTTAGAAGTCTAAATCAAGTAGGGCACTGCAGAATTTCTTACATTGAACAGAAGTTACTTGTGGTCATAATTTTTTCCAGAAAATTTCATTTTATAAATGTCAGCAGCTACGAAAGCTTGACATCAAGGGCATTAATTAGATAGGCGGCAGGACGCACGGTTCGATCTGTGGACTCATGACTGGCCCCTATAATTTTGCCACTATGCATTGAAAATTCACCAATTTTAGTTCAAAAATCTTCAATAAAGCTCAAAATACTTGGTAGACCCAATAACTACAAACATCAAGTAAAAGCACATAAAAGCAATAGTACTTCTATAAGAAAACTCAACATAAACATAAGATAAAAAAATAAAAAGATATAAGTTAACGGTAAAAGTTATTTCATCAATGCCTTTATGTTGCGAAAAGTTTTAGCAATACATTTTACACTTTGCGAAAGGCCAAATGTAGTGTAGTGTTTAAGTCTAATATGATGTAATATTGAAAACTTCCCTTATATCTTTAATGAATGATAACAAAAGCATTACCTCTTTCCCTATTTCTCTCTCTCTTCTCATTCCCTCTATCTTTTGAGTTTGAGGAAATAGTGGGTAGTTTTCTTGGGTTTTAAACCTGTAAAATGACTTAGATTTGTATTAAAGAAGTTTAGAAATTGAAACTAAATAGACATGGAGGTTGATGAAGCCATTGAATATAAGGTTTTCAATTATTTATTTGAATTTTAGATTTTTCATGATCGATTTGTATATTGTTTGGGATCCATTTTTCTTTGTTCGAGATTTATTTTTCTTTGTTTGGAATCTATATATCTTTCTTAGGGATCTTTTCGTGACTTATGTTGGATTTCAAAATGTTTCTGAGTGGGCAAACGATATCAGATTTGTACATAATGGTTGGAATAGTGTCACGGAGAAGAACAAAACTCTTTCCTATCACATTTCCAGGTTTTAAAAGTTTCAAACCTTCTTTTGTTTTTTTTTACCTCAAATTCCACAAGTAATGGTCGAAAATAGATTGAGTCATCAACACCACTTACCAGCGATCGGTCTTCTTACTCTATCTTCCTTTGTTCTTTCCAAAAGCCACCACTCTTTAAAATATATATATATATATATATATAAGGTATGTATTTGTCCTAAACCCATGATATAACTTTAGATCGTGAGACGTTCCTTGTTCCAAAAAAATTAACACAAAGCAATTATGTAACAGAAACCGATTACACATAAACCTAACAGTTTGACTCGATATATAGGCTGCAGGGTCACTCAGCAGCATTATGAATAATACGCCGTGTTGTTAAACTCATTCAATTCTGAGTCTATGTACTGTGGCATATTCCCTCAACCTGTAGATGGTATAAATGCAACAGTCATACTTGTTGGTACGAAGCCACAAATGAACATTTGTCGTATGGCATATATCAAACAAATTAAGTTGGCCAGGGTCTTAAAAATATTTGTCGTTACTCACTTCCTTTCGCGTTGAGATCATTCATTTAGTAATAATATTGTAGGTCTGAACTAACAGTTTAATACATCTATGAAGATTATCCATGTGGATGAGATTGTGAGATTGCGGAGTTGTGAGTTAAAGTCGTATGATATCCACTAAATTGGAAACAGAAAGAAAGAAAGGTAGATGGGATCTCTGATTGAGCTGTGTTGAACTTTAAAGGATTCAGTCCACCTAGTAAATGATAAAATGGACTACTGAGACTTACATTTCATAAACAATTAAGCACAGCTTAACAGAGAAGAAAATCAGTAAATAATCCAAATTCAAGAAAGTGTTACAGAAATTAGAGCTTTCAATGATAATATATATTCTTTTACCAAAATGCTTAAGAGCATTCCCCAAACAAATATGTATATTTTTATATATGATAAATTAGGTATTTAAGGTATATCTTTTGGTTTTTAAATCATTTGAAAAAACAGCTTAAATATAAGTATTTAAAAAAGGGTTTGGATAACCTTATTGTTATTACTGGTAGGTAATTTTATTTAATTAGTAAATTGAGAACACATAACAGTTTTTAATCTCAAAAGTATGTATATATAATTTTTGCTTATATATTGTCGACGAAACACTACCAAGTATTATTCAAAAGCAATTCAAAATTATTAGGAATATATATTACTTTATAAGATAGAAATTAAACAAAGATATAAAAACTGAATAATTGTCCTCCTCGTCCTTCAGGGGACAGTGTAAGCTGGAAAGACTGACCCCTTACCCAGTCCGGAACTATATGTATTTTTGTAGAAACTATAGAAAAAAAGAGAAGAGTAATACCTTATATACTTATGAAAATTCTCTTGTATGAATCGTCTGCTCACTTTTTGTCGAGTCCTATGACCCAGATAAGTAATCCCTTAACCTACAGGTGCGCATAAAAATCAAGTGTAGATGTTGAGAATGACTCTTTATATATAACTTGAACCTTTGAGGGAGACCACAAATTGACAGCACCGATATTGCAATTTTTAATTTTCTACACAGAAAACTTGCAGGAAAACAATTAAAAGAATTAAACCAAAAACACAAAACCTAGCTAGCTAGCTAGCTAATTATTTTTATGAACCAAAGGTCACAAGCATAGCCCTCTAATTAATCATGTGTTGGAAACCCTGAAGCCGTATGGGGGACCAATGAAGTCAGCCATAGCTAGTTAGGGCTTTCTTGCACTCAAGAACTAATCAGTTTGTCACAAAAATTCCTAGTCAGTACATGCTTTACTTATACCAATCTCCACCCAAGTACTTCCACACAGATCATGATCATCATCATAATTAACTACTACTTACCTTCTCAAACAAGTTAAAACCCTACACCACTAACAAGAATATCAATTATTTAAGCCCAAATTCCCTCTCACTTTCTTCTGCTAAACCTGCTTATTCTTTCCCTTCTCCCAGAAGTGCTTTCCTTCGTTTATCAGAAAGTTAGGGGGTGATAATTCCATGCTCTCAAGAGTAGTTTGTTTGTGCTTCTTGTTACACTCTGTTGCCATGCTAAGATACATTTGCATGTTTTCCCATTTCTCCTTACACTCAATAGCACTCCTGTAATACCCCAAACTAGCCATCTTTTCTGATATCTCCTCCCAATTGATATTGTCCTGGAATTGTGGTTCCGAGCTGGTTATAATAAGTATCAAGCTTGAAGTCTCGGGTTCAGTCCAGATATTGTTGTTCATATCATTTTGGCTTCTCCCTGTGAATATCTGCAAAGTCTCCATTAAAGCAGAATCTCGAGCTTCGATCCGAGCCCTTTCCTTAGCCCAAAACTCATGTTCTCGGTCGAACCGAACCATTTCTTGCTTCCTCCATTCCTCTTCTTTGAGCAACCTCTTTTGCTCTCTATCCTCAATAGTCTTCAACATTCTTTCCATCCACGCCTCTTGTGACTCCATTATCCTCCTCATTTGTGAGTCCACATAGTCCCTAACCTTTGCTTTCCAATTCCTTTTTGCCCTTGTATGATCTCTTTGGCTCTCATTCATCCTCTTCTGCCTTTCCCTTGATTTTTGGTTCATCATAAAGGCAATGGCTGATAGATCATCATGATCAATGTTGTTTTCCGAAGACGCCGTTTCGAATTCAGATGTGTTGGAGACACTTAGGCTCTCACTTAGCTTCTGGTGATCATGCATCAAGGCTTCTTGGTTGATTTCCTGATTTTCTATTTGGCTTGGATTTTGGTAATGAAGAGTAGTGTTTTGATGATGAGGATGAGATTCGGAGGCTGAAATTTGATTATTATTATTGCTTGTTTCTCCATAGAGAGCTTCAAGTTGGCGAAAGAATCTATAATGCTTTCCATCCTGCCTCCCAGCTTTACCTTCCTTAGTTTTCTTATAATACTTGTACAAATTCTCAAACTTCTCTCTGCATTTCTTCTCACTTCTGTAGTATCCGTGTTCCTCAGCCATTATCCTGTACAAATTAACAACACAATTATAGCAAAAATAAATAGAATATTCATTATTAGTACATAATGGTTGTGAAACATATGACAAGTACCCTATATATTAGGTGTTTGTTGCTAGCCAGCCTCAAAAAACCTCGATTAAGCCGACTTGATGATTAATAAAATAATAAATTAGATACTTATTTACTAGATATATCCAAACTATACCAGGCAATTTAAGTAATCAAAATGATATATATATTGAAATTTTCAAAGCAAAATTCTTGTAAATATAATATATATAGAGATGCCGTCAACTAAAATTTCATTTTTTATTCAAATTGGGCTGATTCCATCAATGACACAATGTTGAAAGATAGGTTTTAGAGAAAGATTCCTTAACAATCGTTTTCTTCATAAAAGAAAATACACTTCTACTATTTTTGCACTCAAAACATAACCATTAAGATACAATAACACCCCTCTGGTGTCTCTGCTAAACTGAAAGGGTGGTTGTCATTTTCATGGGAATAGCTAAGCTAGAAACACACAAAAGCATCTTCACTACACGAATTTCAATTAGGGTTTGTTGTCCAGTTTAATGGAAGCAAATTGAAAATGAAAAGACACCTAGATCAATGCACAATACATAAAATGACAAGGGTGCAATACAGTGGAGGGAATATATACCTAGAAACTTCATCCCATAAGGGTTTTTTCTGATTGGCTTCCTTGAACTTAGAATCAAGTCGAGATCTGATCTCAAGAAGAGTGAGAGTCTCCTGTCTCGGCCACCTTGAATTCCCACCTTCGTTTCCAAAACTCCATCCAGTCTCCATCTCCATAGCAAACTGTTGTCTGCTTGTAGCTGTAGTAGAAACAGCAGGAGTACTAGTGTTACTACTAGTATGATGATGATGATGGTGGTGGTGATGGTGATCATCACGACCAAAGCGAACCAACCCACCACCACCACTAGGAAGAACCACCTCTCCAACCATGATTGTGTCATGCTGAGGCAATGGTGCAACATTTCTGTGGAAAAAGTATGACTCAGAGGCTTGTGGATTGACCGGGAAATGGTTTCTTCCGGTCATGAGTTGCCGGAAGTCAGGCTGCTGGAGGCTGTATTCATCAGGCAGGCTGTACTGGTCAGTCATTTTAGTAGGTTTTTTGAGTGTGTGTGAGAGAGAGAGAGATAAAAGTGGTGTGAGAGTCAAATATTGTATGACATTAAAGGGTGGTTTGTCTGTACAAATTGGACCTTTTCCTTGGGAGACAGGATCCGAGTCTACCGCAACTTTCATCACTCTTCATCACTCCCTCTCTCTCTCGTGTAGAAATTTTTGGTGTACGTGCATGGTGAACCAATGAGAGTACGACAAATGTCGGAACATTACACGAGGATTATAATCCAACCAAAGAACTGATTAGATGACGCGTGTACAGTGCTCTCGATGTAACCTTTTTAACTTTTGACCGACTCTGTCCTTTGCACCATTTTTGTTGGCAGCTAACACGCTTGGCTCATTTGGCTCCCTCCTTTCTCAACATGTTTCATACGCACGCGTCCATGACAAGGTTCATATTTTGTGCGTTGACGAAGTATCTCTGACCGGCTCATGCCTCATACTATAGTTAGGTACACTTCCTCCTACGTGTAGTTGCACCTCCCTATTTAGTGATAAGGGTCCAATTCCTATCAAATATAGATTCAAAATTTTGTGTGGATATACATATATTTTTATTTACAGTAATTATCAATTCGAAGATTACATGTTATAAGAATACATGAATAAATAATGACACAATATTATTTATAAAAAGTCAATATATTATAGATCTAATATCCTATAAACTTTAAATTTATAATTCTAGAATCAGCTCGTGCTCGTAGAAAAAATCTATATATGTATATAATTAGATACTTAGCAATTAGTTTAACCTTTTAGGTTGAGTAATTCTCGATATGATATAAAAAAAAAAAAAGATTTTGAGTTTCATGAATTCGAAATTCTAATATATGAATTTCTTGTTCATAGCACATATTATAAGGTAATTAGGGGCATTTAATATATCTCTAACATACATTATTTATCCACCTTACATGTAAGAGACTGTGTTAACGTACTTTAAATCTTATTAACTTATATTTTAAACACTATAATTAAAGCAACTCTTACCTGTTAGCCCAAACTTTTGGGTTAAATAGTTAATACCAACATATATCTACTTAGTAAGCTTGCATCTATACTGAGAGATATTGAAGAATCACATTCTTTCTAGTAATTACATCTCTTGTCGCAATGGTGTCTTTCTAAATCCTGGTCTTGGTTATATATAATTCTGTGGCTTGAACTACAGTGGGATTCCTTAGGATGCCAGGATTGAATTTTATTACAATAAGTAAAAAAACCAACAAGGGATTATGTTAAGATTTATCTTACAAATAAGTCAAAGACTTAAATAGATAAAAGTTGTAATGAACATTAACATGAAATTGTAATAATTGATCGTAAATCATGCTCACCGATAATTGTTTTCTGACATATGTGTCTCTGAAGCATACAGAGAGAAAAGCCAAAGACAATACACACGTGTACAGCTATATGTATATCAGAATATGGCCCCATCATTAGGTCAAATATCCAAAAGAAATTTTGTCAATGTGCTGAAAGTTGGAAGGAAGAATGCTTCTAGGACTTCAGTATCTGATTAATTTTTCTTAAAAGACAAATTCTAGTGCTGATAATTTTATTTTTTTTTCGTCTTGCTTTATATAGTAGATGTGATACAACTTTGCATATTAAATTAAATGTGTAGATTTTAACTAGCAAACTCATTTAGAATTTCTTTAAAAAAAAAAACCAATAATGTTGGTGCAAACCAAGAAAGAATAAACAGCTTGGGTTGGGATTTTGTCATAAAATATAAGGATTAGGAAGTACGATTAGCAGCTCTATGTTTTACGAATTGTGTAGAGTTGAATAATACACATTCCATCATTAAAATTCAATCAAACATTCACACTTAATAGATAAGATACATTGAATATATATCTTTTCAAAAAAACAAAAGATATTTATAAGGGTATTTTCAGGTTAGAGTTTTTTATATAAATATTATTATAACTCTATTGAAAATATAGTAAAGTTTTTGAGCGTACAAAAGTTGACGTAAACACATCGTCAAACTACTATAATTTTCCGTGTTTTCTCTCTTTTTCTTACTATACATGAGCTTTGAAGTATAGATATAAACTAACCAGTTAACTGATTTTAAGATTAATACAGTATGAGAGATACTAGGATCAAATTCTCCACTCATGGCAGGATTTAAAAAAATAAAAATGCACACATTAACTTAGTCTATTAAGATTTCACATAAGTGATAACCTTGTTGCCACCAAAAACTTTGAGAAATCTCATAAAAGCCTTTGAGATTAAATGATCTCTATAGACAAGTTGTACCAAATGATCAGCATTTACTCGCTCTCTCTCTCTCTCTCTCTATATATATATATATATATCTGTTTATTATAAGCAAAGAAAGAAAGAAAAGTAATGGTTCAACCATGTTTGACATCACCAAGAGGGTATGGGAGATTCTAAACCGTCCATTTTGATGAAAGAATCAATCTCTGAGATACCTTCTCAGTTTCTGATAATCTGATTACTTAACTCAGACGTTGCTGAATGCTGACCAAAACCCTATTCAACTACAAATACACACAACAAAACGACCAACACGCACAGCAACTCCTATATATACAGTCTGTCAAATGTGAGCCGAGCCGTGCATGAGAGCTGATCAATTTGAAGCCAAATGATGGGACTGATAAAGACGTGGCAACTTTCCAATACTCCGACGTGGTAGATGTAAATGAATTATTAACGTTTAACAAAATATTTATACCAACGTTTAATTCGGAGGGAATTAGCAGAGGGCTAGCGTTTGTCTTTGCCTAAAAGGGAAGTGGGCCCCCTCCCCTTCACAGCTGTAAATCACAGCATATCAATGTCAAGTACTATTTGGACGGAGTGGATGATGATGGCGGGGTGCGTGGGGGCCCAGACGGGGAGGAATTGGACGGGTGTAATTTGCTGGAGTGGGTGATGATGATTCTGAGACAGAAGAAAAATTAAAGAGAGAGACCTTTTTGTTGGGGCATCATTAGGTAATCTCTCGTTTATAAAGATGGGAGAGACATTTTTCTTGCATAATTCTGCTCCTCACCCTTTCTGAAATGTGTGCCTCGTTGCTTTGATGATTCCATCCAAATTATGACCCTTTTTTTTTATTTTTATTTTTATTTCTCTCTCTTTTCATTGATAAAATTATTAAAAAAATACATTAATCAAAGGCTTTTTATTATGAGCTTAAAATGAATGGAATTTGATCTCACTGTCTGTCGTACGATATTAAAAAATCATTTTATCAATTAATCTAACCAGTACTCTAGACTATGCATCTTAAATAACCTAAAAATAACGCAGGCAAGAGAATCTGATATGTTCAGTGCTTAGCTTTCACTTTTACTCCTGTGTATACATACTCTCTAATGTGGGAAAATAAATGAATTAAAAAGCCTTGTTTCTTTAATTTTTCTTATTTTTAGCTTTCCTGTGTACTTTGAACATATTTTACGAAAAAACTAACATTTTTTTTTTGTAGGAGTTTTGTTGCGCGGCCAACTGGAGAAGGAAGCTAGGACGTTGAAAATGAGTATGCAATTTTGCCAGAATTTTCCATCGAGCCATTTATTCCAAAATTTCATGCCGAAACAACTTTAGTAGCAATCTTGTCAAAATTGTGCTCTTATGGGAGATTAAAGATTTGAAAACCTTCTTGATTTTTCTATGAAAAGTGCAATATACTAGAAAGCTAAGACATAAGGATTCATTTCCCCTGTTTTCTAGAATTTTCCAAAAGGTCGAACAACCCTAAAATGTTCAAGCAAGTTAATTGTTCTTTTTTCATTGTTAGAAGAGGATTATGCAACAAGACTTTCCTAATCTTCTTTCATTGTCTTTATTATAAAAAATTATTTTATTTTCTGGGGCATGGTGGTTGCAAAATAGATAACAAAATTTTTTTGACCTTCCAAGTGCCTAAATCGTTTACTAACTAGTGTATATAAATGGTAAGTAAAAGTCGATCCCATAAAGAGTTAGCTACTATTAATTTTAAATTTATTAAAAAACTAAAATTAAAAAAGCAATCAAAATTAAAGAAGAAGTTTTGATTTGCTCTAAAATTTAAAACTTAAAATGCGACAGAAATTTAAATTGAAAAAAAAAAAAAAAATCAATGGAGAACAACTAGTTAAAACTTTCTATCCAACACTTAGACAATCCATCAATTCTTAAGATACATTAATGAAGTTAAACACATTTAAGCATGATGAAGATATTCACAAGGAGGTAATGACTATGTTGCATATTGTATTGGTTATTTTTTAGATTGTATATAAGTCACATGGTGTCTATATGTGTATTCCAAATTATAACCTAGTATAACATCTACTTAGATTTAATGGTAAGAATCTATTGAGAACAAAAAGAATATAAATATCATATGAACCCTAAAATATGGTGTCTATCTTAGATCTTCATGAGTTAAGGTTCCTCAATTGGTTCGCAAACAATTATTTGTTGCAAACAAAGAACGTGCCCGTTTGGCTTTCGATTTACATTCCTCATTAATAATATCTATGAATTGAGTTTATTTCTATGGCTTGAAGTTGGTCCTTACTAACAAACTAGTTAACCAAACATGGCTCTTAAAGAACGCATAAAAAATAAAAATAAAAACAAAAGAAGGTAGAAGAAAGAGAGTCTTCAATTGTCAAGTCTTCATGCCACTTCCTCTCTAACATTGATCTCCCTCTTTGTTGCTATAGAAGTAGGAGTATATATAGGTAAGGGAAACTTCCCTTCAGAAATAAGATTTCGAACTTTGAAAGGAAACCACTTTCCACTTGATATGGAAAGCAACTTTCATATGTAAAGCAATTTCCTTTTACATTATGACTTACACTCACCTAAATTGGTCAACTAATAGGAAAATTACCTTATTAGGAAATTAGGAAGCACAAAAGAGGAATTCCGAAATGCATAAATTTTCTTAACAATGACAGCCGCTACCTTGGTGCCATGACCATAGGTCACGCCCAAGCTCGCACATGACTCTGGTTAATTTTTGCGACCTTAGGTCGCTAGGTGTAGGTCACAGCAGATTTCAGGTCTAACCCTTAAGTGCTTATTTGATCATAACTTTTCTAGAGAAACTTTGATTCACAAACCGTTAGCAGTTGTGGAAAACTAGATATCCATGACTTTAATTTGAGAGATTGTAGCTCATGTAACTCAAATTGAGGACTTCCGAACAAGCTCATACCAACTTTAACCGTTAATATGCAATTTAAACCACTTTCTTTACAAAACCTCAATTGTAACACATAAACAAAAACTATCGTAAAAATATTAATTTTATACTAAAACATAACATAAATAATAGATAAAATAGGCATAGAATAGGACTAATTATCTAATTATTAAGACATTTTCACAAAACTAGAGGAGTAGGTTTTTTTGTGTATTACTCTCGATTTAAGGCTAGTCATGGGCTTTTTATAGGGGAATACAATAGAGAAAAGGAAAATTAATTGAAATGTTAAAAACAAATCAAGACCAATTTTATTTCATAAATTGAAATCCTTTTTCTAATTCAAAGTAACACTTTGAAATCAATTAGGGAAACTAATAAAAGAAGTTAAATCCAAGTCAAAATCTATTTTGTTTTTTCAAGAATATATATAATTTTTCTTATATCTTGTTTAACTACGTTGTAGAAAATCAAAATAAATAAAGAAATAAATAAAAGTAAAAGAAAATGAGAGAGAGAGAGAGACAGAGAGAGAGAGAATTGAGCATGCAATTTTTATGTGAAAACCCAAATGGAAAAAACCATGGCATTAGAACCTCCTCTAACCACTTTAAACAAACTTCACAGTTAAAATAGATTACAAGTTCCAATCATATCCTCATCTAGCCTAAAAACTTAATCTCTATCTAACTAACACCGGACCCCTAATTTTGCTCTTCATGCAATACTCTTGAATTGGGCCCAACTTGGATCCAATTGTTCAAAATATATGTGGCTTAAAATGGGTCTATCAAACATGATTTTTAAACACACCCATTCATGCATCAACTTGAGAAGAAATAAAAGAGTCCAAATGAAATAATAAAAGAGCCCGAATGAAAAACAAATAAATGAAGAGTGGCGACATAGCCACCTCTTAAAAGTTGTATTTACACCCCTCTTTGTTTCTACACCACATTAATTTTTTCAAAAAGTCTATTTTTTTAAGTACACCCCACTTTATCTCAAATATATCATTTCTATTAATTTAAAGAAATAGAAATATTATTATTTTACTTCCTAATTTTGAAAATAATGTCAAACCATCTCTGGTTTCAAAAATATTATCAAAAAATACCTAGATGTTAATGGGTTTGTGATTTCCGTAAGTTGATGGATCGCTTAGAAACAAAGGGCAAACGGGTAAGTGCAAGTGTTAATTGCATGTGAGGCAAATGTCACTGTTTCTCTCTCACCCTTCTTTGTCACTTTCTCTCTGACCCCCAATCTCTCACTGTCATCACCATTTCTTTCTCTCTCACCCTCTAGCTCAAATCGACGATTGATATCCTTCCAGTGGAGGAGATTGTGCACTCAGGTCTCCTTAAGTCTCTATTCATCATCGTTTCTCCACTCATCACCGTTGCATTTTCTCAACCCCATTCCACTCAAATCTCCTCTATCGACATGAGTCCAATAGCAATGCTGTTGTGAGAGCTAAAGTTGTTATGCGGTGACAGTAGTAGCATGAGTACAATGGCAACGGATGGTGGTCGCGGTGGTTCATGTTGCAAGATAGAGTGCTTGAAGCTGTTGAAGATGGAGTGTTTTTACATTTTTATTTATGGGAAAAACAAATCAGTTTTTTCTTCTAGGTTTTTGGTTGGATTTTGACCTATTGTGTTTTATCGGTGTGTTGGTTTTATGTATTTGTAATGATTTTTGATGTTGTTAGTGGCGGTGATGCTAGTGGTTAATCGTTTTTATTTTCTTCAAAATCGTTTTTTTTTTTTTTTTTACTTAATGAAGATCTAGGTCACCTAGATCTCTAAACGTTGTCGAAGATCTGGAACCAAATCTTCAATATTTTTTTTTTCGAAGTCTTGTTTGTTAGTTTTTTTCTATTTTTGGATAATCCCAAAAAACCTTCTGACTTTTGATAGATTATTTTCTTTCTCCCCATGTGGTTTCAGTTTTATCCAAAATACAATTTGACTTTAAAATAAACACCCAAAATACTCTCTGAGGGCATATGAAAGGATGATGATGCCTCTAACGGTAACAAATTCTGTTAAGTGGATATGACTGACTATTTGACTTCAGAGGCAAAAGAGGAAATGTGAAGAAAATGATAAACAAAAATTATTAATTGAAATATGAAAATCAAAATAAATAGATAATATTAAATAAAAAATATAAAAAAATAAAGATATTTTTATTTAAAAATTAAAATAAAAAATAAAAAATCTTGAATAAATTCAAAAAAATTTTCCTGCACCCAACTTTCTCTCTTTCTAACCTCACTAGTGTCTTTTTCTCTCTCTAACCTCACCACTCTCTCTCTCAATCTCTAACCTCACTAGTTGCTCCAGTCACACACTCTCTCTAACCTCATAATCATCTTCTTCTTATGCTTCCATCACTCGCTACCACCTTTACCAAACATCCATCGCCACTCCCTGCCCACGTTGACTCCTCTTCATCTTTATCTCTCTTTGTCGCCACCACCGCCTCCGTCTCATTCTTCTTCTTCTTTTACTTCATCACTAGCTAACACCTCTACCAGACATCCATCACCACCCCCTCCCACGTTGCCTCCTCTTCATTTCTGTCTCTCTCTACCGCCATCGCTAGCTCCTCTCCTCTCATTTCCATTTTTTTTTTTTTTTTTTTTATCATCTGAGTTCAAACCCAAAGAAGGTTTTCAACTAGGTTCGAACTCAAATGAAACTTCATCTAGGTTCGAACCCAGTTGAACCCGAATGTAGTTTAACCTTCAATTAGGTTCGAACCCAGTTAAAGTTTGATGTTTGATGATGTTTGATAATTTTTTATGTTTTATTTTTGATGATTTTGGTTTTAGAGGATTTTTTTTGGGTTTCCAAGTGTACTTTATGATGCTTGATGATTTTTTTTTTCCCAATCTTCATAGGGTTTGAGATGATTGATGATTAAGGTTTGATATTTTTGATGATTTTGAGGTTGAAGATGGTTGGGCTTCATTTATAATGGTTATGGGTTGTTATTGCTGGTGGTGGTCTGAACGTTTATGATTATGATGTAATGGCTAGTGGAGATCTAGATTAGATTTTCCTTTTTTATTTTTTTTTTATTTGTTGAAGATTTAGAATTGAACCCAAATCTTCAATTTTCTTTTTCAAAGTTTTGTTTTTGTTTGTTTGTTTTTTTTTTTTTAATGATTTGTTGAAGATCAGCATTTAACTCAAATATTCAATTTTTACCTTCAATTTTTATTTTATTTTATTTTTGGTTTAATGAAGAACTTTGAAGATCAATTTATTTCTTCATTTTCTTTTCAGATTTAATCATCCCAGATTTTCATGTTTTGGTTTTAATTATTTTTTTTTTTAATTTTAATGATTAAATTTGTATTCAATTATAAATGTTGTTTATGATGTTTTTAATTTTTTTATTTAGTAAGGGTATTTTCATCTTTTAATGATGCTATCATATAACCACTAAAGATTTGGATAGAAACCACTCTTGACTGATAGTAGGGGGTTTTCTGGCTAATATTTTAAAAAGTTAGGGTAAACTGAGATTATTCATCATTTCAAAGGCGTTTTAAAATTTTTCCCAAAAATATAGATAATCCTATTTCCCTCTGTAATAGTTTGATAAAATGGCCAAAATCCTCCCTAAGTTTGAAAAATCGCTAATATCTTCCCTATTAATTAACGAAATAGATAAAAACCCCACTATAGTTTATTAAATTATCCAAAAAATCTCCTACCATCAACTTGGACGTTAAAAGTCAACATTTGGCTATTAATGTGGAAAGACAAAATTGTTAAAATAAAATAAAATATAAAAAAAATAATATTTAATAAAATACAAATTTAATATTTAAAAAACTTGGAAAAAAATCTCCACCGTCCATTTTAAAAATGGACGGTGGTGATCGAAACTATTTTCTTTTTTGAATTTAAAAACTTTAAATTTTTAAAATGTTATTTTTTTAAAAAAACAATTATGTCCACCGTCCATCAACATGATGGACGATGGACATAATTCAAAAAAAAATTAAAAGAAAAAACTTAAAGTTCAGAATCTCCTCTCTCTCTCTTTTTACTACTTCTCTCTCTCGATGGTGGATCTACGTCTCTTCTTTCTCCCTTCCAGCAATGGAAACCCATCACCTCTCTCTCTTTTCCAACGATGAATCTACTTCTCCTATCTCTCTCTCTTTCGACGAGAGAAACCCATCGTTGGAAACTCAAATTTTGGATTTCCATCGTCGAAAACCTAGATGTTTCTAGAAACCTAGAAACTTCTGGGTTTTTGATGATGGAAACCCAAAAGTTGGGTTTTTTGGGTGGGTTTCCAAGAAACCCAAAAGTTTCTAGGTTTCCATGCGAATCTAGAAACCTGGGCTTCCATGGAAACCCAAAAACTTTTTAGTTTCCAATAGAAACCCACAACTTTCATGTTGTATTCTTTTTTTTTATATATAATTTTTTGGTTTTTTTTTTTAATGTAGTTATTGCATTTGATGTTGTTACAGGTTAGGGTTTAGTGATGATGTTGTTGTTGTTACGGGCTGGGTTCATGCTATGGGAAATGGATTTATGCTTTTATGTTCTCCATTGAAGAAGAACAAAATAGTGTCAGTGGAGATGCAATCTCCATTCTACAGATTGGATCTCCACCATCCATAAAAAGTTGATGGATGGTGGAGATCCAATCAAGATTGGATCTCCACTTTTTTATTTTTTTAAAATTTTATTTCATAAAAAAAAAATTAATTAATTTTTTTTTTATTTTTAATTGAGGAACAGTTTGGTTTTTTCACGCACTATCATTATCATAATATTTTTTCACTGACAAAGTTAACAGAAGGGAGAAAATAAGATTTGTACAAACTATAGAGGAGTAATTAGCTGTTACCTCAAACAATATGAGTGAAATTAGGATTATCCCTAAAAAAAATACATATTATAAATAATTATCTTGAAGACCGAACTTTTGATTGATCAAACCAACTTGTGATTGCTTGCTTGACTTTTAAATGGGTTCCAACTTTCAGGCCCTGACATAAAGTCGGACACGACTCTACATCAGATGATTCCACCAAGAACCGGCCAATTAATGAAATCGAATACTGGGAAAAGGCACGAAACCCTGTTAATAAATCTAGAGATTGGATTGAGAAGAATGGCTGGTGGAGGACCAAGAAGAAATTGAGCTTCGTAACAACATCAAGAAGCATGTGATAATTAGAAAAAGCTTAAATTCATATAGCCTAACATATTCAATATTATTTGCTAAGCTACTTAAAAAAATTGTTGGCAGATAATGCATGCAATTCAAGTTGCAGAGAAAACAGCGAAGCCGCCACTTGTAGTAGATTTGTTTTTTGATGTCTATGATGTTCCACCGTCAAACCTTCGGGAGCAAGAGAAACAACTCTGAGAAAGGCCCGACTTACGGACGCACAAGGAGCTAACCAGAGGGAGACGAAGAGGCAGCCGTCGAGCTAGCAGGCCTGATCCAAATCGTGGTCAGAGGTGGAGGCCAGCGGGGCGAGGTAGTCGGCGGAGAGGCGCGGGAAGTCTGAGGAGAGGAGTGAGTCGAAGGTGAGAGAGGCAACGGTGGTGGAGTGAGAGGTCGGCAAGGAGGTTGAGAGTGTGGTGGCGGTGGTGGTCGGAAGTGGTGAGTCAGAAAGAGTGAGTGAGTGGAGGAGGGAGGAGAGAGTGGAACCGGAGTTGTTGCCTATATCTTCAAAAAAAAATATGTTATTTTTGTTATAATATTAATGATAGTATTGAAATTTTAAAATATATCCAAATTTGGGATTTATATACGATTTTAAAGAGTCAAATTTAAGTGCAAGCCCAATTAATTTTAAGTTATGTTTGCTTTAATACACCCCTTGGTCTTTCTTAATAAGAGTAATTGACCATTTATCTTGTTCTTAAAAAGTCAAAGATCCAAATTTCATCTTTGTTCTAAAACACACTGTGTGAGTAATTTTCTCTTAATCTAATCATTTTTTCCACCATCGTATATATATATAGTGCTTTTAAAATAAGAATTCATTTATTTTAAAAAATAATGACTAATCACTCAAATGTATCTATTGCATTTAAATTAAATAAGATAGAGAATTTATTTTAGAATAAATAATACAATTAATGAATTTAATTGGTTGTTCTTTACTTTTGAAAGTAAGATAATCCTCATTTTAAAAACATTATATATATATAAATTTTACAGTCAATGTTTCCTAACATTTAAATTGTTAGTACCAATAATTAAATCATTCATTAGATTCTCTCTTAAAAAAAAAAAAAAATCCTCCTGTTCAATTAAATATAATGCATAATTTTCATCGATGTTCATAATAATTTAAAAGTTAAGGCGTCTTGATTATAAAATTATTATTATTATTATTATTATTATTATATAAACAAGTGGACCCATGTCTACCCCAATTAGTGGATTTTTTTTTTTTTTTTTTGAAATAAAATTAGTGGACATTTGAAAAGGAAAGAAACATGTTTTCTTTTTTTGAAACAGAAACATGTTTCCGTCATGCAAAAGTAGTAGAGTAGAGAGTTAGAAAGTGGACACATGTCCACTCGATTTAGTGGACATTTTAAAAGGAGAGAAACATGTGTTCATCATGCAAAAATGAACCACTAGATAAAGAGTAGAGGGTTAGAAAGAGAGAGGTTACGGGTGAAGCCGAAGAAGGAAGGAAATAATAGAAAAGAAATATATAAAAAATTAAAAAAAAAAAAAGTGGAGAGATTTATTTTAAATCTAATTGTCAAGCTTTGAAGTAGCATTATTTCATGAAGTTTCAAGGTAAGTTTCCATTTCCATTTCTATTTCAAATTAAGATTTCTACATATAAATTTAATTTTTATAATTTTATTTTAGGACTTGGATTGATTGCATGTAAAGTATTATGCTAGAAATAAAGCGCTTAAACGTAGAGGAATTAATTTGGAAATGATTTGGGAATCAGTGAGTTGGTGGAAATTTATGGAGATGGATTTGGTGTTGTGAATAAATTTTTTGGTTGATAAACTAATAGCATATATATTTTTTTCAAGTTTTATTTAAATTAGACAACAAGTTTTCTATTATATTAAATGTATTTAGTTTTGGAAAATAGATTTTTGTTTATGAAAATTTGTATATAACTGGTGCAATTTCCATGAAGTAAGGCGGATGGAATTAATATTTTGGGGTGTTACCGATCATGAATAAATACTTTCCTAGTATCGAAAACATATGAATAAGATTCCAAATAAATCTCAAGAAGGATATTTCAACAGCAACTCTGTGGGAGTTGAGTTGGGTTAAAGGCCATACCCAAAAATCTTTTAAGTATCGAGTAAATATCAAGACTCTTTATTGAGTTTATATTAAAAATTCATTTATTCATTTTTTTAGAGGTAACACCCCTCCGAGGAAATAGTGGAGGCCACTAGTGGGGAGGACCCGGAGGGATGGACACAAAATCCTGGTGCCGTGTGATCGAGATATGGAAAATTCTAAATTCTAGAGTAATGTAATGTAATTAAATTGGTTTACTTGTGATCTTTTAATATAATTGATTATTGTATACTTGATTAATAAATGAATTGGCAATATGATTACATTAGTCTTTAGTAAGGATCATATGGAAATTCGTGAAATGTGATATCTATATTTGTGTTTATATTGTGTATGGTATTGACTAAGCATTACGGTGCATGTGAAATTGATGATTATGTCTGCATGTGTGCTTTTGAAAATATATATTATATGGAATAATGATAAGTGGAAAGATATAGTCGTGATTCTATTCTGAATCTGATGATAATATTATGGTCAGGTTTTATCCTTGATGTCCTAGGAACGATCTCAAAAGAGAAAGTTGCAACACTCCTCATGTCAAACAGGGTGGGATGGCATCCTTGAACTGTGGTGCTTGTTGGTTGGTACCATTCTTTTGTGATACTTGTTTACGAAAAGAATTTATGGATCCGCGACTTGATCATTTAAAAGATGCTTAATAAAATGTGGTTCGTTTGCATGACTTGAATTTTGATGAGTGTTTATAATATGATTGGTATGGAAATGGATATGTTCTTATATGCTCAATATTAATGCTTCAATTATGTTACATGTTACATTTGTACATAATTGTATACACTAGTTAAATGATATAAAAATTGTCCGTGCGTAATAGAACGTTGAAATATTTATTTTATTTATGTTTATATATTAAATTCACACATATCAAGGAAAAAAAAAAGATGATTGATATTGTTTGAAATTAGAATACTCTCCACTAGACTTTGTAAGCCTAGCCGCAACTTTTCCCCAAGTTATATTGGATGATGACTATAAAACCCTCTAAACATATGTTTTATTACAAACGAAAACCACTTTTATATTTTGTAATAATGGCCTCTCTGTAGTAACAATCAAACCATGTTGACTATTTGACTTAATTGAAGGCTAACAAAATTTTGTCAAAAGACGATATTATCCCTTATTAACCAATTTTTGGGTAAAATGACGTCTTTACCCCTAATTTTTGTGGGGAAAAAATTATAAAATAATCTGGGACACACTAGAAACAACAACTGACAATGGTCTTGTTCATTGTTTTTTTGGGACAAAATTGCCCTTAGATGTTCATAAAAATTATCAAGTTAAAAATTTAAAAAAATAATAATAATAATAAACAGAAGATGTTACCGTTGCTTATCAACAACGGTAACAAAGCAGTGGCCTATATAAAGGCAATTGGTTTGCTACAGTCATCAATTGCATCATTTCATCAGAGTTGCAAGCATTCATTTTTTCAACCAAAAATTATTTTTTCATTAGTTGCATCTCATTCATAAAATTTATCATCTACACTAATAGGATCAGAAATATAAGCCAAAACTTGAAAGAAAAATTAAATGAACAATATTCTACAAACAACATACAATATAACTAAGATATAGAGGCCAAATAAACACATGCAAGATCGCTCCTTTACTGTCAAAACACGCCCTCTACGGTCAGTTAACACCACAGCAACACCAAATAGACACATACAACACCATTCTCGATTATCAAGCATGAAAACTTGAAAGAAAAATCAAAACTTTCGCCTATTTGCGTTCCTTTGTAGCAAGATAGTTCCTTTACTGTCAAAACACACACCCTCTACGGTCAGTTAACACCATAACAACACCAAATAAACACACACAACACTATTCTTAGTTATCAAACATAAAAACTTAAAAGAAAACTAATTGACTTTTACCCATTTGTCTTTCTTTCCAACAGATCGCTCCTCTATTGCCAAAACACAATCATCTACGATCAGTTAACACCACAACAACACTAACCAAACCACTTTCCTTGCATGCAACGCTTCAAGGAGTGATTTCCTTTAGCGTAGTTTAGAGTGTTTTAGAGAGAGATGGACCATTAGAGAAAGAAACTCTTTGAAAGATGCTTCGCAGGTAAGGTAAAAGATGGCTTTTGGTTTACCCCTTGTATTTTCTCTTTATTTTAATTGTTTGTTTAAAATTTAAAATTGGAAAAAATCACATCATAGGTCAGCTAAAACGATCCCTCGCTGACCCACCCCCCCAAAATGACCATCTTACCCTTTCTCAAGTTATCTCAAATAGTCAATTTTAGTTTGACCGTTACTGTAGTGAGGACATTGTTATAAAATGTAAAAGTGCTTTCCGTTTGTAATAAAGTAAATTTTCAGAGGTTTCTCAATAATTCGCTCTTATAAAATTTCTTATGAGCTGAAGATGTTTGTTTTATAGTTATTTAGTCAAATAGCTATAAGGATGTGATGCCAATCCTACCCTAAGAATGTGATGGTAGGATTGGCATCACATTATAACAAAAATCTTCACCTCATAAAGAATTTCGTAGAGTCATTTGCTACTATCACATGAGGAAAAATTAAGGGATGAACTTATAAAGTCCAGTAGGGAATATTCTAATTCCAAATTATAGTCGATTCACAAAACCAAATCAACCTTTAAACACTTTATTTCTGGCATAATCCTTTACATGTAAACAATCTAAGTCCTTAAATAAAATTATAAAAACAAAATTTATGTAAAGAAATCTTAATTTGAAATAGAAACGGTAATGGAAACTTACCTTGAGTCTTTATGAAATAAAGGTGTTTTTTTTTTTTTTTTTTTCTGTTTTGAAAATCTTTATGAAACAAAGTTGCTTGAAAGCTTGGCAATTGATTTTTAATAAATCTCTCCACTCCTTTCTTTTTTGGTTCCTCCTATTTTTTCCTTCGTTCTTCTGCTTCACCCACAGCCTCTGTCTGACTCTATACTGTCTCTACTGGATGATGAGCAATATATTTCTCTCCTTGTAAAATGTCCCCTAAATTCGGTGTACATGTGTTCCCACTTGTTTTCATATGTTATTTTTAAACTAAATGGGGATATTAAGAAAGGCGAAGGGGGTATAAAAGCAAACACAACTTAAAAGTAACTGGGCTCCCACTTAAATTGGACTCTTTTATTTTTGTCTTTTTCATTTGGGCCTTTTATTTCTTCCCAATTGATGAATGAATGGGTGTGTTTAAAAATCATGTTTAATTCTCAAATATAAATATAAATATATATATATATATATATATCATGTTTAATGAACCCATTTGAAGCCATTTTAAACAATTAGATCCAAGTGGGCCCAATTCAAGGGTATTACATTGAAAGCTAAATTAGGGATTTCTATTAGCCAGGCAAACATTTGGTTTCTAGGCTAAATGTGGCTGCAATTGAATTTTGTAATTCCTCTTTTAATAGTGTAGTTTCGTTTAAATAGAGAGAGTTCTAATCTCGAGGTTTTTTTCATTTGGGTTTTCATGTAAAAACCACATGCGCAATTCCTCTCTCTCCTTTTCTTTTATTTATTTTTTTGTTTATTTGATTTTTCCACTATGTACTTAACAAGGAAAATTTAATTAACCTATTCACCCCTCTAGGTTAGTCGTGTACGTCGGTGACTTTCAATAAAATAATAGAGTGAGTGAGACACATGTTTTATGGTATGGTGATAGGTCATTAAATGGATATATATATATATATATTTTGCTTTAGATAATTACATTGGAGATAAAGTTTGTATTTCTATATTTATTTTACCAAAATGGACCATATTTTAAAAAATTGTTAATATATCACTTATAGAAACTTAAAAATGCATAATAACATTGGAGATACTCTAACATATCTAAAAATAAAAGTAGGTAGTTTTATTTAGTTTCTAAAAACTTACCCCATCACTATAATATTCATTGATATAAATAAACCATAAAAAAAAAATAAATTAACACTAAAAAAATATATATATATATATATATATACAAGAGATGAGAACGAAGAAAACACAATGCAAGAAGTAAGAACAAGAACATAAATAAAAATCATATGGGATTGTACAAGAAACACTCAAATCTAAATCAATATAAAAACAATATAATTGTGTTTTAAATGGGTATAATCAAAATATAATGAAAAAAGAAAAAAAAAATTACCTGATTAAAATTATCATTAATGTTAAAGGATGGTTATGATATTTTAAAAGATGTAAGGAAGTAAAAATTCAATTCTAATATGGGTTTATAAAGTAGTTGAGTGCATAAAATGTAATGTGGGTCTAGTTCTATATATTACAACAAAATTTGACACATCATAATAAGTGGCCAATAATTTTGCACAAAGTGACATGTGTCCATCCTATATATGATCATTTTGTGTGTTTAGGGTACAAATGTCCACACTTGAGTCTTTCCCATTGTATACTTTCCTCCAACTTTCATCATCTCTGTCAAGACCCTTGCCAATCCGCTCCAGGACTCCTCTCTTTCTCTATATTTCTCGGCTTCTTCTGGTAAGTTATTTATTCCATCTACTTTAATTTTGTTTGTTATTAGTTGGGATGTGAATTTGTAAATTCCATCTTTTCGCTATTGTAATTGATATTTTGATTGTGTCTTAAAATTGTAGTGTATATGATTGGAGTATGATAGGTTTATTTGCTTAAGAATCATTGTTGTCAACACTCGTTTCTCATGGAAGCTATGCACATGCTTATTAAGTGTTTGCATAAATGTCTCACTTAAATTTTAAGTCTTAGCTCTACTTTTACTTTAATTCTATTTGTTGTTTTTTCAGCTAGTGATTTTTAGTACTATTTGATATTGTTTATGAGTTTTTCTATTTTGTTTTTAAGGTTTTTAAATCTAAAGTTAGTTTATGTATTTAGATTTTGTAATATATAGTTATATTTATAATTAAGTTTCATTAAGTAGTTTGTTTGTTTGTTTGTTTGTTTTTTTTTTTTTTTCATGGCTTTAGTTTTTGAGTGATTATTCTTATAAAAAAGAATTTCATAATTGTAGCTAATTTTAACTTTATTATTGTAAATGGTGTAATTATATATGGAATTGAAAGATTAATCAGAGACCAAGATGATTCTGAGTTGGTGATTGGGCTTTTGTGAGTTTTTCATTTGGGAGAAGAATGTTGCGATTCACAAGCCTCAACAACCCACCAATTCCAACACTTTTGACTTGTCATTTTCCCTTCAAAGTTAAAATCCACAAAATCCCACAAGTCCCTTCTTCAAGATTCATTCGATTTGCACTAAACCCCAACAACAACAACAACAAAGAAGAGAAAGGAAAACCGCGACAAAATGGATCAAGCAATGGTGATGAGTTGAAGAAGGATGGACGGCCCTTGTTCAATCTCAAGTGGGGTGATATATTTGACCCTGATCCCGACAACATACTGGCCGTTGGATTGACGGGTCTGCTGGCTTGGGCAAGTGTGCAAGTGTTGTGGCAGTTGGCTTTTATATCTCTGGCTATTCTTGTTGCTGCTCTCAAGTACTCTTTTATTGCTGCTCTTCTCATTTTCATCCTCATTACTCTTCTTTGACTGGCCTTTTCTGTTTTAGCACATTTTTACTCTTAGTTATAACTTTTCTACTTTACAATTCCCATGTACTCTAATTGAATTTTCAAGAAATTCATTTTTAGTTTACTGGCTAATTTTTTTTTGTTCTTGTTTGGTTTTGGTTTGCCTTAATGTTGAGAAAATGAACTTGTCATGCCATTTAATCCAAATTGTGATGACTTACATAGCTAATTTCTGGAAACTTGATTAGATTTGGAAAATTTGAGGTCATCTCTGAAATAATGTAAAAGCTGATTGTGAGTTGATGAGAATAAGCAACTGCTGGAAGGCACACATACATGCACCCCAACATTTAAAGAGTTTAATGCCATCTCATAGAATTCTTGAATCCTGACCGGATTATCAATGCTTATCAAAGTCAACAAGAGTGGAGACGCTTGTATTTAACTGAAAATATTATCTCAACAATTTTCAATCTTATTCATTTTCTTCCATGCCTATCTGACGCAGTTGTCATGTAAGGTTCTGGTTTTTACAGATGTTTAAGCATGATCGATTTAATTTCATTGGTACATAACACGATTTGCCGCGTAGCTCATTGACTAAATAATTATAGCATTTCAATCAAATTCAATCAGATGCCCAAAACTGAAAGACTGGTTGTTTAACAAAAGATAGCCCTCTTTACAACATTTGCAGAAAACAATATCTAATGTTGACACAACCTATTAAAGTTATTGATCAAATCTATACTTCCATAACACTTTTTGAAGGTCACAAACCTTCCATCTAGACTTCAGAAATACAAAAGTTGATTGTAGGATTCAGCTTAGAGAAGGCCACTTCTTTTCCCGTGAGAAAGTGATTTATACTCCTTCACTCTTCACAAAATAATTGTTTGGACTACTTCACTACAACTAGACCAACCTAACAAAGGGAGGGAACAGAAGGGATTGTCACATTAAAATTTTCATCAATGGAGACGAAGCTTAACATTGCAAAACAGAAAATAATAACACAATAGCACACCTAATCTTCATCAAACTTTATCTTCTTAGGAGTAGGCATGAGGCCACCGACCTGAAAAGGAATGTAAGATATGATTAAGGGGTCTCGTACTCCCAACACTCAAGCAATATATTTGACTTATTATTTGCATATGACAAGAATGACAACTAACAACATGGATTCTGTCACACGCCAACAGAAGGCAAACAATGTAAGCACACTGAGTGGTAGAGGGCGTGCACGCCATCTAAGTATATGTATTATGGTTAACTCATGAAAAAGCAGCAATATCGGTGTCTTCCACCATCTGTCACATAAACTCATTGTTGGATGTAAGATGTGTGATTTTATTGGGAGAAATATATAATGTTATTGTTAATTTTACCATGTATATAACTTTGATGTCATACATACTGTCATAATTTAAGTATTGAATCACCTGTAATTCTTATCATTTTCAGGTTTCAATAAAATCTGTAATCAACATTAGCTTAGACAGTTGACGTATCTACTCATTTAAATTAGCTTTAAGTTGTCACAAAATATAAAAATAAAATAAAATCCTACAAAAAAACACAAAAAGACAGACAAATTTAAGAACCTGACCCAATTCAGTAAGATATAGGTCACGTTGTCAATAAATCATTCCTATGACAATTGTATAGAAAGGATTGTATTCATTTAGAGCACATGTCGAAGTTTGAAAAAGTGTATTAAAAAACTCATATTTATCTTATCAAGACACAATTACATGTGCATTGGAGCATTGCAAAAATATAGATACAAGTTTTCTATTAAACTTTTGAATTTTAATGTGTACCTTCAGCGCGCACATTATGAGGGCTCACAAAGAAAAAGATTGTTAACAAACTTGTTTCATAAGTCAGTCTTTCACTGGGGAACCATGCTACACAAATTATCACTTCATTTGTCCACCTTGTCTAATACTCATACTCAGCCACTCAATACCACATTATGTGCCAACTAAACCAGGTAATACTAAAAATGCAGAAGACTTCTAATCCCTGTACTATTTTTCCTTAAAATAATGATCTTAAAGTACTAACTTTATGCAAAGAAACATCAAAACTCCTGATCGTAACTTTTTTCTTTGTCGAAAACAAATTCATTTTCTTTTACCTATAATTACTACACTACTACTGTTTTCCCTGCAAGTCCACGTAAAACAAAAAACAAAAAAATAATTAATTAAATAAGGGAAAAAAGCAAGGTTTGGAGCTTACAATTTCTGGGCATTCATACTCAATACCAGCAGCCTCTATCCTCTTGCGCCGCTTCTGGTCACGCTTCAAAATTTTATCCACCAACTTCTTGTGTTCCATCAAAGTTCTTTCCTGAAAATCATTGAAAAAGAATGAAATTCTTAGACTCAAAAATGACTCACAATTTGCATTGGCATGCATCAAAATATCAACTTGCACAAAAGTATTTTCTCTTGTCCACAATGAATAACCTTATTTTGACGCTTGCGTTCTTCTTGAACCCAGTCCACTGGCTTGTATCGGGGGTTAAATCCTTTCCACCTAAGAAGGTAGTAAATGCAGGTAGGTTACAAAGTTGCAACAACATAATGGTCAAGGTATTAAATAGTCAAACATCTTTCATGTTCATTCCAATTATGTTAAAAATAGCACGTGTTGGAGATTATAATAACGCATTGAACACACACATCACCTCAATACTAGATTACAGTTAGTTTTATATTGCTTCTTATTCTCAGCTAACCTAGATGGTGCATGACTAGTGTTACATAGAATACAATATCAACCAGGGTACTTGGTAAAAACTTCCCATCAATGCCATCATATTAATTACAAATTCAAACAACTTAATTCTATAGAAAACCATTAACTGCTTACAGTTTCGGATGAACAAGTTCTGGAGGTATAAGATGCACTTGCAAAATGTGTTCAAACAATAGATATCCATGCATAGTATCAGCCACAACTTCTGCTACCTGCAATCAGCAAAACATACATTAGAACAGAGGGATGAACATTATAAGTGTTTTGTGCATTAAGTTCTAATAAGTCGAAAACAACCTCGGGATCCTTAAATTCAATGAAGCCAAAGTGCTTTGATTTTCCTGTCTAAAACATCAGATCAATAAAGTGAGCTAACAAGCCATCAATTATATGACAGCTACAACAAAATTACGAAATGTCAACCTCAGACCGTAAAACAAAAGAGTCAAGTATCTCAGGCCAACATAGCTGTAATCATAGCTTTTTTAGATTAAAGCAAGGAAGAGTTGATGCACAATATAACTTGTAGAAAAATCATTCACTAAAGTAATGGATCACACGTAGGGAATCTCTAGGTAATGTGTACATGATGCAAATGAAACACGTCCAATCAAAATTCACAGTAGGAAAGCTACATACACCAATGGAACATGAGCATATTTGAATATTGATCCAACATGTATAAGAATGACTTATTAACATAATCTTCTGTTTTACCCTTTTATTGCGAGCAATCCTGAGCCTCCTGATAAGGCCAAATTGGCTAAAGAAAGCTGCAAAAAAACAATGGAATTAGCAATAAACAACATATTATTATCCATAAAACATAGAAAAGAGAGAAATAAATAGAAGAACCTTGCATTTCCTTCTCATAAAAGCCATGCGGAATCCGACCAATATACAAAACCGTAGACTTATTCATAAGCGGTGGTTTTTCCTCAGGAAGTTTACGGGCAGGCCCGCCTTCTAGTGGCTTCAACAAATACCAACAGTAAGAAAAAAGGAAACATAAAGAGACAAAAGCAGCTAATGAGATAAGAGTTACCAAGAAATCAGCGGCTTGGCTTTTGTCTACAGACATGGATGAAGCTTTCTTCAAATTCTTGTTGAATGCTTTCTTTTGCTTCACCCCCATTTCGCACTCACAATAATAACTTAAAACCCTACAACCAAGAAAGGTAGGAAGTGATTTTTGTAGCTTTATTAGGGCTCTAAGGTAAGGGTGGCAAAATAGGTTGATGTGTTGGGTCGAGCTGAATTCGACTCAATTCATTTAGGAATTCGATCAATTCGACACAAGTTCGTTTAAGAAGCAGGTCAATGTTTTTGGATTCGACACGAATTCGTTTATAAACAAATAACACGAATTGACACGATTAATTCATTTATTAGTTGAATCATAAAAGATCCAAACCCATTAACCCGTTGATTTGTTTAATCCGTTTAACCCATTTAATTCGTTTAATAAAAATCAATTCCAAATCTTCATCAACATAAACTTAAATCCAATTAAACCAGCCAAAACGCACTTCGATTAAACCAATCAAAACCCATAATCTTCTCCTTCATCATGTTACCTAAATTCATCTACCATGAACTAAAAAAAATGAAAAAAAAAATATACAATCCAGAAAAACAAAAAACCAAAAGCTCAGGTCAATCATTTTTCACAGATATACAACACAAGCCAATTCCAATAACAGATATCCATCGCATCCAAAACCATCAATATTGAAGAACACAGTAATTTCACAAATAAAACAAAAAAATAAATATATATTTACAAAAATTTAAAATAAAAACAACCGCAACATTAAAAACGAAGAAAAACCCACGGGTTGATCAAGACAATCAGATCGAGCACCTAATGGAGTGCAAGCCGCTAGCGGAGGCGGGACGAAGACGCTGTGACGACGGCGGGATGGTAACCGCAAGCCGTGAGGCAGAAGGGGTGGTGGTGACCGTTAGGGAGAGGGGTGGAACGGCCGGTGGTGACCGTGAAGGAGAGGGAGGGATAAGGGGTGGTGGTGGCTGCCGGCGTGAGGGAGGAGAATGGGGGTGCAAAATGGATGGGGGATGGTGGCTGCCAACTGAGTGAGACGGAGGGTGGGGTTAAATGTGTGTATATATAGAAATGGATAGTTACATGGTAACCCCTAAATATGTCTATATTATAAACCTACCTCTAATTAAATGCTCTATAATATGTCTATATTATAGTTTTACATGTAATTTAATCATGCTAACTCGCGATTCATTTAAGTAAACTTAATTCGATTCGTTTAATAAATGGATTAAGTAAGTTAACACGATTATGACACAAATTCATTTAACTCAAACACACACCCACTTATTTTTTGGGAATTCATATCTACCCGTCGTATCGTGACTCATATTGTCACTCATACTCTAGAGAGTCGATCTACGAATCTGGGCTTAAACTTGATCCAAACTTGCATACACCCTCTCTTTTTTAAGGCCCCAAGCTTGACTTAGGTCATTTTATTATTTAAATAAATTTCAAGTTCAAGTCAGATCTAACCCATATAAATTTCGAGTTTTAAAGGCTTGGATGAAATCCAAATTTGATTAGATATGTCCCCGTTTTAAACTCATATATTTTAAACTAACATGATTACATAAAGGGTATAATTAAAATTTTCCCTCTAATTTTACTTATTCCCTAACATGCACTCTAATTTTATTTTTCACAATTTAACCCCTTTTCTCTAAAATAAATAAATACTGAAAAGACTATTACACCCTCAAGAAGTTTATTAAATAATATTAAAATATATTAAAATACAAAGAAGATGAATACTTGGAGATTCTTCACTCATGATTTATGGAATTTATAAAAACAAAATATTTAAATTAGATTTTAGGTGGAAAAATATAAATCAATATATCATTTCTTATTTAGATAATTTATTCAAATAAATAAATGGATGAATAAAATCATTAGAAATTATAAATCTCTTTTTTATTTTTTAATTTTTATTGATGAAAATATACCGGATATTTTACAAATATTTCTTGAAATTTCACGAAATTAAAATTTCTCTAATATTTTACCAAATTACACTATACGTCTATAGATATAGATATTTTACAAACATATCACTATCTTTCTGGAAATTTTCAGAATAGTTTGACAAAAAAGATATTACACCTCATATCAACATCAATATCTTTGATTTATGAAAATATTGATGGAAATATTGGCGATTTTATCGATTTTTCAATCCATGCTGTAGAACAAGGAGAGCTTGAATAGCTACATACAGACCACCTTCATTGCTCTCTCCCACATACACTCCCTTTCTAACTTTTAACATGATTTACAATGTCAAACCATCACCCAGGATGATCATGTAACCTTAGACATTGTTGAATTATCAGTCATCTGACTGACGGAAGCAGTAACCAACTGCTGCCGCAAGCGACCCGTTCTAAGTTCTATATCAACATCAAACCTGTTCCAGGAGTCTTAGCATTTCCACCAACCCAACGTTGCTTCCTCAGCTTGAGAAGTTTCATGCCGCATAAAGCAAGCAGCTATGAATTACAGTTTCCTGATACTTGAGGCAGCTAAAATGAGTCACTTGTGCATTGATTAGTAGGGAAGGAATACGGAAATAAATATGTGATGTCAATGTATTTCTTTTCCTCAATCGGAAAAGAAGCAAAATATGCCTGGCAAGTATCCTGCTACCGAATTTCAGATACAAAACATTAGGACCTTAATTACTGCTATTAACGTTGAAACGCCACAAGAGAGGAAAGGATTCCCAATCCCTGCTCTATCATCAAGCCTACAAATTTAGCATACATCTTGTTTAAAATTTCAAGTATACTAGTAACAGAAAGCAACAAAATAATAATAATAATAATAAATTTTTATGCTAATATATAAGGGCAGGTGCACCTGTGTTATTTGCAAAATGAGAATTCCTGCTACCATAAGAACGCCTAGTCTGACAGGCGTTTCACCCTGGTAGATTAGTCATAGGTTTGCAGTGAGAGTGGATGAGACGTGGAACTCATCAGAAGTTGACGCAAAGTTTCCTTAATCGAGGAAAAAGATGGACGATTCTCTGGCTCTCTGCAGTATAAACTCAAGCGCATTATCAGACAGAGAGAGATAAGAGCAATGAACTATGATCTCAGTTAATGCCTAATCCTGGTAATAATTTCAGAAAGATGAAAAATGTTTCAACGTAGAGAAATCCAAGAGAACAAAACTTGTAAGAGTTGAATGAAATAACTGTAAACTTACTCAGCCCAGCAGCTCTTAATCACGGCCGCGACCAAAGGATTTACTTTGTTTGGAATCTCAAGCCTTTTACATCTAAAACCAACCGCACCAATAACCTGCAAAAATGACATGCAAAAACATATTAAACTACACCCATAAATGAAACATATTGGACTCTCTTTGGTTTCAATATCACCCCTCTAGCAGAGTCCAACTAAAAACATTTCAGGCATGTAGAAAGTTGGGACTCCTTGATTGAGAACTGCTAAATTTATTCAGATGAACAAAAACAAATTATTGACTCAGTCTCTGCACAAGGCTGTGCATCCAACACGTGATTCAAATCAATATAATGGATAAATTCAAAATATCACTGATCTAAGCAAATGAAAATATTCACTTCATAATTACATATCAGTTACCCAGAAAATATAAATTATTGAAAATCCTTAAATGGAAATTTCCTAAGTGCCAAGGAACCAAAGCACGTGAGAAGAACATCAAAAAACTTGAAAATATATTTAGCCAATTCTACCAAACTTTTGACCAGGCTACATTGTACTGGACATTTCAGCATTGAAACTTGTTTGAAGAGAAATGCCTGTCCTCTTGCTCTTCTTCGAGGTCATGTTGACAGTATCATAAAGTCATGAAAGATGTCATTGGGTTTAGGACAACAATTAATCCAACAAATATGATCAATCAGATGCACCATAATATCAAGTGCTCAGATGCTATAGCCACAACACCAACAGATGGTGATTCTACCTTTTGTACCAACTCTCTTAAATTTAAATGTTTCCTTGTGCGTATGCATTTAAAAATTTATATGGAGGTTACCAGAATATCAAGTCTACTTAGATCTCTGGTAACTCAAAACAATGTCAGAAGACTCAGAATTTCATATCTACCAATAGTTAGAGGCAACTCACAACAGGTTATATCACAGTTCATTTTTCACACCAGTCAACTACTCTTCAAAGTACTAGTCCGTAGTCTTCATTTCTAAAATTGCTCCAACAAGTTCTCCCCTGCATGACCAAATTTTCATTGTAGTGGTCACCTCCAAGGTGATTATTTCTAACAATTATCAGGTTCAGAAATTTAGATTCTCAACTGAAATCAATTTAATTTGCTTCCATTATATGATTGTCAGTGAGTTCATCAGTAAATTATAGTTTGGAGCCAAGTAATTGAAGAATGACCTGTGTAGAAGTTAAATTTCTCCAAGGTTGTTGCAGAGTTACAAGTTCCCACAAGATCACACCAAAACTGAAGACATCACATTTCTCATCTGACAGCTCCTCACGAAGAATTTCTGGCGCCATCCACTCCGGCTATCAAACAAAAGGATAATGAATGCAATGTCTGAAATTATCCAGCTATCAAACAAAAGTACAATGAATGCAATGTCTGAAATCATTGTATTCTTCCATTATAACAATTAAGAAATGTGAAAGGTAACAAATTTTTGAACTTAAAATATGACTTACAGTCCCAGCAGCAGTTTTTGATGAAAGATATGTGTTTGCTTTTGAGCGAGAAAGACCAAAATCACAGATCTGGAAGATCATATCCATCAAATTTCCATATAGAGCAAGAGAAATTAATTTTTATAAATATAGTGTTTTAAGAAGTTTAATATATATCGCAACAGCAGCAATGAGACATATGACATCTTTTAAGGTCAGAAAGAGAGATCAATGAAATATATGGACTTATTTCAAATTCAGACCGTCAAGTAAATTGTAAAATGGTTAATGGCCCTTTCAATCTACTTCACAAGAGGAAGGATCCAACAGTCAACTACGTGTGTTCAAGACCGAAAAATAAATACAATGATTCAACAATACATAATCACCATCCATTTGTATTCTATTTGTTTGACTAAATAAGAGGCTAACAATTAGTTCCAAATGGTGTCTGACTGATAATCAACATCTCCAAAATCCTAAGTTGGCCACCCAAGAAGACAAGTAGACCAACTTCTAGAGCAAGAGATTCAACTACATTTTGACAATAGAGATTTTATTTGGTTATGCTACAAGCTAGAATGAAATTTCAAAAAGTGACATATTAGAAATTCAAACAATCTTCAGACATAGATCGAACACTAAATTAAATTAGTTCATCTTGGATTATTTGGAGAATAAGAAACCTGCTGAGATAGTCCATATATGTTTTTAGCAGCTCCTCTATGATTTTTTGAGAGTTCTTGCTTTTAGCCTATGTTATCCTCTCTTTATACTTATCTATCATAAGTTTCTCTAAATGTTTCTTAAGCCACTTTGATTATCTTAAAAAAGAATTTATATATATATATATATAGAGAGAGAGAGAGAGAGAGAGAGAGTAGGGAGTAGGGGATCCCTTATATTAAGATCTTCAACGATCTTGATCAAATTCAATGAATTACAATGTGTTTTTATGAAATCTTTTTTTGTTTTGATAGGAAACAGAAACTTTATTCAAAAAAAGAAAAAAGATATAAACATAAACCAAAAGTTTGCCAAAACAACAAACAAAAACAAAAAACAAGAACAAGAAACTTAATCTGAAAGATTGTGATGAAGAATTTGGCTTTGCTTGGCAAATGGTTATGGAGATTTCCTTTGGAACCCAATTCTTTATGGCATCAAGTGATTAAAAGTAAGTATGGGGTTCAAGGAAATGGGTGGGATTCTAATGTGGTGCTTAAAGGTTTTAGTAGATGTCCATGGAAAGCTATTATGCGAGGTTTCCATGCTTTCTCGAGGAATTTGCGGTTTGTAGTTGGAAATGGGGCTCGAATTCGGTTTTGGGAGGATTGTTGGTTGAATTATCAACCATTATGCTTGATGTATCCAAGATTGTACAAGCTCACTTCTTTTCAAAATGTCTCAGGTTTAAGCAAATGGGATTATTCACCTATGAATTCAGGTTGGCACTTTGATTTTAGGAGAAACTTAAACGAGAGGGAAATTGAAGAATTCTCTTCTTTTATTTCCTTGCTTGATAGTGTTTCTCTCAATCCCAGATCGGACGATTGTAGGGTGTGGACGTTAAATTCCATTGGTACTTATTCGTGCAAGTCTTTTTTCGAAAAGATGGTCCAAGGTGATTCTCTTCCTAAGTTTGTTTGGCTAACCTTATTTGGAAGTCAAAGGTTCCAAACAAGGCAAATTTCTAGTGTGGCTTATGGCTCATGGGAAACTAAGTACGGGTGATGTCATTCAAAAAAGATTTCCTAATACCTGCCTTTCTCCATCTAGGTGTGTCATGTGCAAAAGATGGGGGGAGAATTTGGATCATCTCTTTCTTCATTGGCCGTTGGTTGGATTGTTATGGAACAAATTGTTTTCTTTAATTGGTGTAAAGTGGGCTGCTCCTAAATCTTTATATTCTTTTTTAATGGAAGATTTTAAAGTCTTAGGAGGAGGAAAGAAGGCTAGTATACTTTGGTATTGTGAAGTATTCGCCATTTTTTGGGTCATTTGGGAGAAAAGAAATAGAAGAATTTTTGATGATATTGAAGAGGAAGACAACTTTTTAGGGGATAAAGTATATTATTTATCTTCCCTTTGGGCATCTTGTTGTGAAGAATTCAAAGATCTCCCATTATTTCTTATTATGTTAGATTGGAAGGCTGCAGTTCGGTGACTGTTTATCCCATTCTTGTTTTCTTGTTTTCTTTGTTTTCTTGTTTTCTTGTTTTCTTGTTTTTCTTCTTAGTCTTTGTTTCTTTGTTTTTGGTGGACTTCTGGTTCACAGTTGTATCTTTTTTCTTTCTATCAATAAAGTGTTTGTTTCCTATCAAAAAAAGTACATTCAATGAACAACAAAGTTCCAATCTAGCGAAATGAACTTTTACAAGGATGAGAAGAACAATAAACACACTTACCAAAAAAATATTGAAAATTTTTATAAAAAGAGGCAATACTGTCCTCCATGCTAACATGAATTTGACCACCATATATGTAAGCATTGTTAAGTGAACTATTTTCCCATTTAGCATTAAATTAGAGTCACTTCCTTAGTTCACACAACTATACCTTCTCAAAATATTACAGGTAGATGGACTTAAATTATGGAATCAATTGTGATGACTTATAAACATTCTGGAATGATAACAAAAATAATCACCTTATGACAAATCATATAAATACTTGATTAGAGGGTAGGATGTCTGGCTACACTTCCAGGCTGCAGTATCAGTTTTTCTTGTACAAATAATAACTAATCGCTATTTGACAATCTTATCTACCATCTAGTAATTAAAAAAAAATGGGTTTGCCTTTTAAAGCACATCAGAGAATGAATTTTACCACTCACCTTAACTGTATAATTACTGTCCACTAAAAGATTTGGGGACTTCAAATCTCGATGGACAATGGGAGGATTACACTGATGAAGATAATTCATTCCATTTACCTGTACAGATCAACAAACAGCTCCTAAATCCAAATGAAACTACAATTTATATCTGATGTGCAAATATTAAGAGTAATGCCAACTTTCAGTTTGTATGTTCATAAACAGAAAAATCACAAGTCTAACATAATATACCACGTCATAAGCCATCTTTAAGCGACGCGTTTCATCCAGAACCATTCTATTATTAGGCATATTCAAGAAGTTATACAAGCTGCCTCTGCAATCCAAGACGTATTCAATTTAGCGATATATAAAGGTGTATTTCATTTTCAGTGGCATAAAATAGGATCTATCAAAGAAATTCATTGCAGGGAATCTTAATACCTTGATACATATTCTGTAACTATGGACAAGTTTGGGGGCTGCGTAACTGCACCTATAAGGAGAACAATATTTTGATGCCTCAAGTGTTTCATGATTGCAACCTAACAAACAAACGTCATAGTGAATCAGAGCGGAAATGGGGGTATTAGCTTAGCTTAGTTGGTACAGCCTCTTCTTGTTGTGCAAGAGGTCTTCAGTTCAAGTAGTGCTCACAACATGGTGGAGAGAGGTTTGGGTTAAATTATCGTAATATAAAAATAAATAACACTAAAATTAAAATCATTATTATTACTAGATAAAGCCAATATTGTCTCAAAGAAAGGAAGTGCTTGACTTTTAGGCTCTAATGGTGTATTAATGTTCACAATGCACGAAGTAGCTTTGACATACCTCCCTTAAAAACTCTTCGAATCGATGTGCATGGAATTCTTGCTCCTCAAGAACTTTGACAGCAACATCCTAAGAATAACAAGCTTGATATTAATAAATCCTTCGACTCAACTATTTGCAGTCAGTGACTCTACAAAACTTATTTATCCAATAATAGATGATCAGCAAATTATAACACTTATTTCTGCAAAATCTTTAAATCTCAAAGGTAGAATGACAATATTAGAACTTCTGACCTCAATACAGCATGGAAAAAGAAAGGAATCATAAGGAGCTCGTTCACACAAATGAAGCAGCAACCATTTCATAGTATAAAATCTTTCGCCAGCCAAGGGCAAGCAAGAATGCAAAGTAAATTTAAGCATTCGGAGTACATCGAATCTGGCAAGATATTCATGGATTCCCTAAGGCCCAATAGCCACACATGGAGGAAAAGTCAGCAGCTAGCTAGTTGCTTCCAAAAGCCTACTTCGATCCAGCTAGCTTGGTTATTTGAAGGACCTATACTGATGCAGGTTTTTTTGTTCCATCACATTTAAAATTAAGTACAAGAAAATCAGGTATAGCATTCTGCTCATAGTTTCTGTTATATCAGTTGTTGTTTCCCTGAGTTCAAAGTAAATAAACCTAGGGCAAAATGGTTACAAGCAGTTTAGCATACTGCTTCACAAACAAAAATATTAGTGCAAAACCAATGCAAGTACTAATACATATGCACACAATGAAGGATGTCAACACAGTACCGCTTTGGTTTAAATAATAATTTTTAACCTTGTGGTTCCACAAAACTTACTGTTTCCTGTATAACAGGGCCATGGTCCCAAATATTATGCGCGTCAGCAACAAACAAACTAATAGCACAGCTGGCACCCCCTCTTTCAACATTATATCTTAGTTATTTTATTTCGGATGCCAAAATATTAATTTCAACTTTCATATCTTAGTTATTATGTTTCGTAAAAGACTCTGTCTGAGGTAATTCTATCTAAATCTGTTTAGCAAAAGTAGGGCAAAAGAGTTAAAACCAAAGTACAAGATGAGATGAAAATTTCACAAGCACAATTCTAATTTTACAGGATTGTTTGAGATTGTAACAAAGCAAGAAAATGAAAGAAAAAGAATTCATAATCGAACTTCATGAGAAATATATTGATATTCACTCTAAACCAAAACTTAATCATTGATAAGGAAAGTAAAAAAAGAAAATAGCTTACTGCATTTCGCCATATAGCACGATGGACAGTTCCAAATGAACCTGGAAAGCATTCAGAACTCCTTATGTTTTCTCTTACAATATTTATATGTTCTGAAATCTAAAGCACTTGATGCATGAAGAGTAATTTGGAAGCATCTATAATTACCAAGGTATGCAGTTCTGATTTGCTTACAAACAACAAATCATACCTCTCCCAATTCTATCCTTTAAAATGAGTTCGCTCCATGGAATGTTGAAACCTTCCTCCTCAACATAAAGTTCATGGCTTGCTGTACTCTTTACTGACTGATTCACTTCCCTGAAGCACAGATTATTCATAACATCAGGTTTGGATCTAGAGAAAGCTGAAATCTGCCGAATTTCCCCATGCCCAGTTGGCAGTATAGGGAACAGAAAAGGACCCTTAATGAAGTGAGATTTATTGCTGACTTCCGGAAATAGATTAGATGAGTTCGGTATCTGCACATCTCTATCAAGGGTTGAATTCCAAAAATCTCTATGAAGCGGAGGTGACAAAGAAGATTTGTAATTGTCACCTGAAATAGATATACAGTTGGTCTTGTCAATGAATTTCACGTTAACAGAGAGCAAGATAAGGGAAGAAGAATCTAATTGGAGAGGGAAGAAAATGGATTGATGTGTATTACTAAAGAATAGTACATGTATAAATAAAACTAAACCTGAGTAGAAAAGGAAAAAACATCATAGAATGATTATGCATTGATTGTACAGCTGATGTCTTGGCATAGTTTCATAATCCAGTTTTAACACGTGTCAAATGTTTTTAGCAAACCGTGGATAAGTTTTATCATCTTGACTAGTAGATGTACCCTGGTTTTGCAGGATAAACTACAATAATTTATAAAGGCCTCTATGAGCATGCAGATAACCTGATGTATGTCACTGCAATCTATATAAGAGCAAACTCACTTTAGAACCTTCTTTTACCATGTCAAACATGTCACATATGCATGCAGAGCATCAAAGCAGTGTCTTTATTTTAAGTTATGATTATATTTAAACTTTTTTTTTTTTTTAATTTGTGTGCACATTGCAAATAAATAAATTCTAGCCAAACCTAAGCAAAAATCATATATTTCTTCCACTGTACAATTGCAAGTTCACAGCCAGCATAGAGCAATAATTGCTTAACTATAATACGACATACTCTGTACTCTGAGCAAATATGAAAACAAGAAAACAATGCAATGAATAAATGAACTATAGTAAATTAACAGCTCACAAAGATTCCACAACTGTCAAATTTTTCACTAGAAACACATTTCCTGGATAAACAATGAAAATGATGATATAATACATTGATGAATGCATGTAAAACCAAGGATTCACCTGAGGTAGCATCATGTAGTGCAACTTCATTCATTTGGTTGTTAAAGAAATGTCGTTTGGCTGATGTCCTGAAGTTCTCAGAAATTCCAACAGCTTTTAACTTCGGATGACATAACGGTGAAGAAACTAAGACTGATGTTCTACAATTAAGAGAGGAATCAGGCTGGCTTAACGCTCCAAGCTCCCCAAACAAATCAACCACATACTCCCTGTAAAGAACACAAATTAATCTACCACCCAAAAAAAAAATAATAATAAAATTTTTTCAGATGCTTCCTTAAAAACTTCACTTTTTTTTATCAAAGCTAGTGAATAAGTTACATAGGTTTAGGCACACGACTTATGTAAAAATAAACTTATTGCCGGTAGGGTATAGCCTACGCAACTTTCTAACACACTTGTTTCATGACTTGACCAGGTAAATTAAAATCTTCCAAAGTTTCCTAGTATAAATTCTATGGTACCATTACAATGTATTTTCACTTTCACATTCATACATACGAACAGGCACCAAAGTGGTACCTCTCCTCTCATTATTCAAGCTTTTATCATCCAGCATTGTAGGTAAGTCAATAAGCTGAGTTAAATACTATCATATAATGGCTTGATTAGATAAACAATTAAAATCTACTGCAACCATGTTCTTACCTTTTCCAAACCTATTTACTCTGAATTCCCAAACTCCTTATAAAATATGTATGGCTTTTCACCTTTATACAGTCCTCCAGACTTAAATAAGCTATGAGTCTATGACTATCCCCACAACTTGAACATATTTGAAACTTTCTGCAAGTTGGAAAAGGAAAATAAAAATGTACAAAAAAAAAAAAAAAACAAAAGAGAGAGAGAGAGAAGCATCTCATCCTCACTGTGTTAGTGTGTTTTGCACAATTTAAAACACTACATATGCTTTTCCCTACTTACAGTTAAGCAGTACCATCCTTTTCTACCTTGTTTCCATACTGATTGTCATCCTAATTACATTTACACTCCAGTCTATCTTAGCTTTCTTATTCCCTACAAGTTTCTTCATTTCCGTTTTCATTTCCCCTCATTTTCCAAGTTTGTTGGTTTAAATTGTTCAAATAACTAATCCAAGGAATTCTAGTCAACAACAGAACATACCTGTCACTTCCAATTTTCACAAGACAAGAGGCAGCATCATCCCTCTTACAATATTTGCAGCCTCTAGCAATTCGGCAAGGTAAGTATACCAAGTCAGCTAATACCTGCAAACATTTCAATGACTGAGGAAGAAGCTTCATAGTATGAAACATTTTCATAGAAATTAATTATTACTCTAACACTAATCGAACCACTATAACAGACCAAAGAGCAAGGATTATCTGCTAGATTCTTGGTTTTGCTAGACATTTTATAAAACAAGTTTAAGTTTAAGTGATGAAGAAAGAGAAAAAAAAAGTAACAATCTTGACTATTCACTATTCTTTTATCCTGACCTGTCACTATATTATCCTGAGTCTAGCAAAAACAACCATGATAGAGAAAAAAGTAACAATCTTGAACATTCACTATCTTTTATGTTGACGTCTCATTAGATTATCCCGAGTCTAACAAAAACACGGAGGACAGAAAATCCTTACTCCAAACAAAATATCATGGGAATGAAACGAAGAAAGAATACGTTGAGAGATTTACTTTAAACAGCAGAGAACGATGGAGACAAAGACCAACAGATAAGCTTCCAATTGGAAGTACTACAGAGCCAAGGCAGTCTTTGAGAACTTGTGCACACTCTTTCCAGCGTAGAGCCAATCCTTCTCCTTCAGAAGAGGCTGCACCCCTTATGACAAGAACGACAGATTAATGATAAAAAATAACAAAAATAATAATAATAATGAAGATTAGAAGGAGAAAAGGATCATGGAAGAGAGTTCGGAAAGTAAATAATGTCTCTCACTCACCCCATGCGATTACAAACAAGACTGGCAAGCTGATGAATGGCATCTTGTGCAGACACCCAGTTAGAGGAAAGAGACATTACCCTGTAATGCAATTCCTTCAACCTAGGATCGGTTGATTTATTGATGGAAACCACTTCAATTGGCAAATCAAAATCATTACAAGGATCAATAGCCTTCAATGATTCAAAAGATGGTATGCGACCAATGTCCTGTTGGTCAGTGCTGAGCGTCCATGCATATGGGTCCATCCCATGGATCACATAAAAGCCATCCGGTATCCTGTCGAAGTAAGAAAGACACCCATTTACCCAGAAACGATGGGAGAGCGCCTCGGGAGACGGAGTGAGTTGCTCAGCAGGATTGATGTCCAAGATATTAGGATCGTCAGCAGAAGCAGCCTGAGAGGAGAGCCTCAGAGCCAGAGCCAGTTGTAACTGGTAACTCTCCTCAGTCTGCTGCGCCCAGCTCTTTCTCTGCAGAAACTCCATCGTTCAGAGACGATCAACTTTTGGCTGATTGAACGAGCAGCTTTCAGCTTTCATTCAAGCTTCTTGGTGGGTGAGTAGTACGGTCTACTGTTTTTTTGGATCATCGTATGGTTTTTATACATGCCAAAACCCTCAACGTTTTCAAAACGCATTAACATTTCTCACGCCGATTTATAAAGTAAATCAAATATTCTTGGCACGACATAAACGTATCCGAAAAAATCTCTTATTATTAAAATTGATGTTAAAAATTAAAATTTAATTATTAATATATAAAAATAAAATTATATAAATATTTTGATTATTTAATTTGTTTTAATAATAATTGCAATTAAAATAAAATTTATTAAATTATAAGGGAAAGTTTTGTGCTGTGAAACAAAATTCTTTATTCGGTCCCACTTTTTGTATTTTACGGCTCTCCCTCTCTCTCGGTTCACTGAGGTTGACAATTTTTATTCCCTATCTTTTTGTTTTTTTTTTCTTTTTTGTTTTTCGAGAAGTTATTCCCTCTATATCTTAGTGGACTAGAATTAAATACCAGCCTTCCATTGTTATAAGATTCTCTTCTTCTTGACTAATTTAAAAAGTTTCACTTTTTTTTTTTTTCTTTTAAATGTCATCTTTTCAAATACCAATTATCATATTAATATTGTTGGCCCTTACTTTTTTTTTAATAAATGCATCATTTTAGTTTTCTTTTTTTAATAAATTATTAATGGTCCATAGACCCTTAATATTAACATATATTTCACTAAAATTTCAAACACAGACTAAACTACGTGTAAGTGAAGATATAAAAAATCTTCAATAACTAAAATGAAATTCAAAAAAAAAATATTAACTAAAATTAATTAAAAATATTTACTGATAAAGTAAATTATATGTAAATAAATTAATTTTAGGTAAATTAATTTTAATTAAAAATTATAATTTATATTTTATAATGGAATGTTAAAGATAAAAATAAAAAAAAATAAAAATGCAAATCCTTTAAAATAAGTAAATACTTAAGAAAACAAAATATAAAAGTAATAAACTCCTAAATTAAAGAAGCGACGAAAAAAAAAAAAACAGAGAGAAAAGAAAGTAGGTCATGACTCTTCCATTTAGAGGAAGCACTTGCTTTCTCCAAATGGCGGAGGAAGCAGTAACTTTCTCTTATTTGGAGGAAGCTGACTTCTTCCACTGAAGTGGAGGAAATCGACACTTCTTCCAAATTGCATTTGGAGGAATAACTTCATCCAGATGGTGAATTTAGATTATTTAATTTATTTGAGCATGATATGGACCAAATTGAGACTAAAATGAATTTAGATCATTTAATTGATTTGAGCTTGTAGTTGACCACATTTAATATTTATGATTGGTTGCCAAAAGAATATATATATATATATATATAATTTATTAGTAATAACGCTTACAAATCATAATACCCTTGTAACTTTAGCAAGAGATCTATATAAGAAAAGGATCTTACTATTATGTCGCCCCAAGGGGCATGTTTGTTGTATAGGATAGACTAGGATAAGCCTATTTTTATTATTAAGCTTATGGTTAGTGAGATAACCTGATTTGGACTATTAATCCCAAGCATTTAATTTTTTTTTTTAAGAATTTAGAATTTTAAAATTTCATAAATTCATAATTTCAAAATTCAAATTTTATGATATTCGAAATTTCAGAATTTTTGACAACCAAAAGCGAACACATTTGAACTTTCTCACAAGCATGAGCTTCATAATGATAGGAGGAAGCTACTCTCCTATATGGCAGCTGCTCTTCGGGTCGCACCATCAGTATCCTATCCCGTTTGATCCCGATTGTCCTCTTAACCAATTCTAATAATAAAATAATAATAATAATAATAGAAGGAAGCATGATTAAAGGACTTAGGGTAGAGTGTACGTTGTTACTCCAAAAGAACCATCAAATCAGACTAGTCATGGAATGGTGGAAGGTATTATCCTTATTTTTAATTCTTGGGTACAAGCATTATTTGATATCAAGGCGAGCCTTTTTTTTTTTTTTAATATTTTTGTTGATATGTTAGGTTTGAAATTAACGGAGAGATGTTTTTAGGATTTACCTATTTAGCTTATTATTCTGAGCAGGTAAAAAATCATGCACCTGAAATTTAGGTTGTGACATATTGATGTGTTGGTGTGTGATTAAACAAGAATGGAGAGGTTTTTAGAAGAGAGTGAGAGAGGAAAAAGTTGTAGAAGTGTAAGTCCTTATGTTTTTTATTCATAAATCTTCTAGACTATTTAAAGAAGCCAAAAGAATACACAATCTTAGACTACCCGTTACTAACAACTCAACAAAATCACTAAGCCTAATAATAAGGAACGGAAACAACAAATAACAATCACTCCTACAATTGTGGAGGCAATACTGTGGAATTCCACACATAAGCATCCACTTATCAATCCTAACAATGCTCCATAAATCCTACAAGACATGCTTAGTGGACAAGTGCTTGACTCACTCAATAACTAATAACCAACAGCTAACAACAATACAACAGTTATGCTCTACTAACAGTCATACAACAGCTATGGACCTCCTAGATGCATATACGAGCACATCATTCCCTTTCCCTTGGAGAATCATTGTCTGCAAAAATGCAATCTGGATAAGTCTTCATGAAATATCATTAATTCTCTCATGTTGCGTCCTCTACCAGTGCTCTTGCTCGTTTACCCAAAATTTTCGTCTTCGGTCGATAATGTCACTTTTTAATAACCTAACGATCCAGGATAGATTCTAGTTGAGGAAGTAGAGTAGAAGTATTCGATATAAGGGGTAAAGTTGGAAAAACCAACACTGAAGCCCTTAGTTTTTTCTTTAGAACAGTCACATGGAAAACATCATGAATTTGAGACTTTGGAGACAATTCTAGCTTATATGCAACTAGCCTAACTTTAGCCAAGACTTTGAAAGGTCCAAAAAATCATGGAGCCAACTTCATCGAACTTCGAAATGTCGTAGATTTCCGACGATAAAGATGAAGTTTTAGGTACATATAATCCCTAATATCAAAACCCATATCTTGTCTATGCTAATCCGCGAGGCTTTTCATTCAATCCTAGGCAGTTTTTAAATTATTGCGCAAGTCTCATAGTAAATCCTCCCTTGCTCATAAAAGCTTATCAACTAATTGTACCTCGGTTGTGCCACCCATATAAGAAAGAAGAGTATGGGGAAGGATGCCATAAACAACTTCAAAAGGTAAGATCTTGGTAGTAAAATATATAGATGTGTTGTAACTGTACTCAACCTAGTGAAGTCACTTTATCCATTTCTTGGGCTGCTCCCTTATGAAACATCCCAAATATTGTTCCAAGATGCGATTAATCACTTCAATTTGGTTGTCTGTTTATGGATGGTAGCTAGAGCTCATAGAAAGCTTAATATCCTGTAATTGAAACAAAGCTTTCCAGAATAAGCTAATAAAAATTCTATCTCGATCGCTTGGAACCCCATGAAGATTGACAATTTAGGTGACAAAGGCCTTGGCCACCATTACCGTCGTATATAGGTGTCTCAACGGCACAAAGTGCACATGTTTCAATAAGTGGTCAACAATCACCATAATTACTGAATATCACTGTAAGAGCGGTAAACATTCGATAATGTCCATGGATATGTCAGTCCAAATTTTTTATGGAATGGACAGAGATTGAAAAAGTCCTACTAGTTTCAAACATTCCGTCTTGCACCTTTGACGCATATCACGCTATGTAATAAATTTTTTGTAATAGAGTTGAAGTTGGATTCAAAAGTAGTCATCCTTCTTTGAACCAAATTCCATCACGTTTCTGATAATGGTGTTTTGAATTCAGATCAGACAGAGTTGTGTAAAAAGGGTCTTCTACCACCTTATGTTTTAGCACATCCTATCAAGCAACCACAGTTAGAGAAACGGCTAGGAATTCGAACTCTACTCGTCGAGAGACAATGCATCCGTATCACGATTCTTATTCCCTTTTCTTGTACAAAATTGTATAATCAAACCCCAATAATTTTGAAAGCCAACAAGCTTGAGCTGGAGTACTCTTCTGTTGTTCTAATAAAAACTTCAAACTCTTCTAGTCTATTGTGCGGATGATGAAAAGCTTGCCTAATAAATACAGATGTCACTTGTGAACTATCTTCACGATTGCAGACATCTCTTCTCATATGTGGATAGGTTAAGAGTAGCACCTTTAAGAGCTTCACTAAAATATGCCACTGGTTGTCCTTCTTGTGATAACAAAGGCCTAGTGTCAACTCCATAAGCGTCACATTTAACAATAAATTATTAAGAAAAATCTGGTAAACGAAGAACAGATGCAGACATGAAAGATTATTTTAACCTATTGAAGGCTTTAACTGCTTCTTTAGTCCATTGAAAACCATCTTTGGTTAATAAAAGTGTTAGAGGAGCTGCAATATTTTCAAACCTACTGATGAACTTCTTATAATATCCAGTCAATCCTAAAAATCCTCATACCCCCTTTTACAGTTGTTGGTTGTAGCCATTCTAGAATTGATTGGATTTTAGCTAGATCCATCACCACACCCTTCGCAAGGATTATGTGACCAAGATATTCAACCGACAACACCCCAAGCGACACTTCAATTATTTGGCAAACAAACAATTGTTAAATAAAATTTTGAAAACATTCTTGAAATAGAATAAATGATCAGTCCAAGTCCTGCTATATAGTAAAATATCATAAAAAAATACTAACATAAAGTGTCATAGGTAAGGCCGTACTAAATCATTCATGAGGCATTGAAAGATGGCTGGAGCGTTGGTTAACCCAAACAGTATTACCAGGAATTCATAGTGCCCGCCATGGGTACAAAAAGTTGTCTTTGTTATTTCTTGCTCATTGACTCTTATCTTATGGTAGTAGGAATGAAGGTTTAGCTTGGAAAAATATTTTGCTCCATATAAGTGATCCAAAAGCTCATCAATGACTGGAATTGGATATTTATCTTTCATAATAATACTATTCAAGGCTCTATAATCAATGCAAAAGTGTCACCCACCATCGACCCTTTTAACAAGCAATGCAAGGGATGAAAAGAGACTTCTATTAGGCCAAATCAGCCCTGTATCGAGTAACTCCTTCACCATTTTTTGATCTCATTTTTTTGGTAAAATGGGTAATTGTAGAATCTGACACAAACTGGTCCATGATTTGGTTGCAAAGTTATTCGATGGTCATGAACTCGAGAAAGCGGTAATTTTATTGAAAGGTCGAAAATATGGTGCAAATCGGTGAGGAGTTTTGCAATGTCGGCCGGTTATGAACTTGAGTTGTCAGTTTCATCGTTGGAATTAACATGCAAGAACAAGCAAATGTCTTCCAAATGTTGTAGCTCTTTGTCATTCATTGTAGAGAAGTCAAGCTGACGCATCCCTTGAAGGATAAGAGTCTGACCATCTTACTTGAAGGTCATAGTTAAGTTGCGATGTCAGTCTCTACTAGCTCCAACTACTTCAACCATTGTACTCTCAGAACAATCTGACAAGTTGTCACTGGTAAATTATAAAAGTCAACTATTACTTAATGATTTTGGATGAGCAGATTGAGACTCGTGCATTGCCCCAAACACTCTATCTTATCTCGGTTTGCCACCATGACTTGGAATACATTATCGTAAGTAATCGTTGATCCCAATTTAGTCACCACATATTGATTGATAAAGTCATAAGTCTTTTCACCATCAATAACAACTGTAAAAATGTTATTTTGTATGGTACCACTAACCTTAATTGTTTGAGGATGTTCTGTGCCAAAGATAACATAAAGAGAAATTTCTGAAACAACAGCATGTAGTGCAGGTTTATCACTTCAATATTCTACTTCAGATGTGAGTGTAGAAGTTTGATCTTTAATCATGAATAGTTATGGTTTTTGGCACTTATGCCCTTGAACATGTTTTTCGTCATAATAGTAGCAAAGCCTTTTTTTCATAACTGTTAAAAGATAAGAGTTACAGTTTTACAGCTTTGTAAATAAGTTAGTTGTTACTAGATGGTTCAAATGCAGTGTTAAGATTAGTTAGTTTGAATGTATTGATAATATTAACTAGATAAGGATTAGTTCAATTATTTTTTAATTTTTTTATCTACATATGACAGTGTATACACAGACATAAAAAAGGAATGAAAACTTATGACCTTTTTTATGTCATTTTTAACATGCAAACTGCAACATGGTATCAGAGCACTAGGTATTCAGTCTTAGTATTTAGCTTTCATCGCAATTTTCAACCCTCATAGCAGAGTTTTTTTTTTAGCCTTTATTGTTGTTTTTCCAACCTATATCCCAATCCTTTTTTAAACTTTATCATGAGTGACAACGAGCATTTAAATAAGACTAGTGTTCCATCTAAATAATATGATGGTAGTAGTTCACATAGTGACGATGTGATTTTTGTTTCTGGTAAGGGAGATATACAGCATCATCAAGCTGACTATAGATTGAATGGAAAGAATTATTTAAAGTGGTCACAAATAGTTCAAACCTTTCTAAAAGGGAAAGGTAAGATTAGTCATCTATTAGTAACTGGATCGAAGGAGTGAGAACTTAGGTTTGAAGCTTGGGATGAGGAGGATGCCATGATTAAGTGATGGTTGTGCAATTCAATGACTCCTGAAGTTAGTGATACCTGCATGTTTTTGTCTACGGCAAGAGACATTTGGGAGTATATTCGACAAACATATTCAAAAGTGCAAGATGCAGCTCGGATTTATGAAGTGAGAACAAAGACTATGGCTACAAAGCACGGAAATGGTTCTGTCACAGAGTATACTAACAGTTTGCAGAGCTTGTGGCAAGAATTAGATTATTATCATTGCATAAAGATGAAATGCAGTGATAATGCTACAGTTTTGAAGAAAATGTTAGAACAAGATGGTGTGCATGACTTCTTAGCTAGACTGAATATGGAGTTCGATCAAGTGAGAGTTCAGATTCTCGGAAAGGAAGAATTACCATCTCTTATTACTGTGATAGTTATGGTACGGGCAGAAGATAGTAGAATGATGGTCATGCTGCAGTCCTTTCCAGAAGTAGGTTCTGCCTTAGTATCAATTGGTGGTGGAAATAGGAGTTTAAAGCTGAATCAGTTTGGTGGCAGCAACCGGAATCAGAGTGGTGACAGTAACAACAACAACAATAATCCAACCAATTTTTGATGTATTTATTGCAAAAAACTGAGGCACACCAAAGATAAGTGTTGGAAACTTGTAGGAAAGACTTCAACCTCAAGCAAAGAGTGGAGATATAAAAAGAGACAGCAGAAGAATCAAGCACACATGACTACTGATGTAGAAAAAAAAAAATCTGAAGGAGAATTCAATTCAGAGACTTTGGCAAATTTGAAAAGTTTGTTGGGGACACTAGAGAAATCTCCTACTAATAATGGGTCTGTAAGTCAATCTGGTGCATGTTCTCTAGTTCACTCAGGTAATGTCACTAATTATTATGGTTTTAATGTTTCAGATAAGTGTAGTTTAAACTCATGGATTATCGATTCGGGTACTACAAATCATATGACACATTCTCCTCACATATTCACTACTTACAAACCTTGTCCCAGTAATCGAAAAGTGTCTATAGCGGATGGTTCTGTCACTACTGTAGCAGGCATAGGAGACATTCAAATTAATTCAACATTTAGTTTAAAAAATGTCTTATATGTTCCTAGATTGTCTACTAATCTCATATCAATCCAGAAAATCAAAAAATACATGCATTATTCAGTAACGTTTTCTTCTACATTTTGTGAGTTTCAGGATCAGAGTTCGGGGAAGAGGATTAGACTTGCTAGAGAAATAAATGGTCTGTATTCCCTTGAAACACCTCGAATGCCTAGAGTAATTAAGTTGAAGCCTTCCCAGTTTTTTTTTTTTTCTGAAAAAATAGCTAATGAAAATAGGATTTTGTTGTATCATTTTAGATTTGGTCATCTAGCTTTTTCAGTCTTAAAAATTATGTTTCCAGCTTTATTTTTAAGTCTTGATGTTAGTTCTTTTCATTGTGATACATGTGAAATTGTCAAACATAAACGTGTATCTTTTCCTGTTGTAATAAAAGAAGTATTTTCCTTGTTCAATTATTCATGGTGATATTTGGGATTCATCTAGAGTCTCAAATATTACAGGAACAAAGTGGTTTGCATCCTTTATTTATGATTGTACTATGATAACTTGGATCTACTTACTCAAACATAAAAATGATTTGAATAGGGTGCTACTTAATTTTCACTCTATGATCCAAACTCAATTTGGAGTAAAAATCAAAGAGTTTAGAACTGATAATGCTAAAGATTAATTTAATCAAACATTGTCAAATTTTTTCCAAAAGGAGGGTATAATACATGAATCATCATGTGTTTATACTCCTCAACAAAATAGATTAGCTGAAAGAAAAAATAGACATTTGTTGGAAACAACTAGGGCTTTACTTTTTCAAAATAATGTTCCAAAATGTTATTGAGGGGAAGCTTTGTTAACAGTTGCACACATTATTAATAGGTTTCCTACTCCAACTTTAAATTCTAAAACTCCAATATCAGTTCTTAATCAATTTTTTCCTGATTTCAATGTTTCAAATAATCTTACTCCTAGAATATTTCGATGCACTGCTTTTATTCATAATCACAATCCCACTAAGAGTAAACTAGATCCAAGGGCTCTCAAGTGTTTATTTTTGGGTTATTCATCTACTCAAAAATGATACAAGAGCTATCATCCTACTTCTAGACCTTTTTTTTGTCTCTCTAGATATTACTTTTGATAAAGCAAATTCCTTTTTTAACAAGTCTTATCTTCAGAAGGAGAGTTTAAGTGAAGATAAGATTGATGATAAGGATTTTTTATTGTTTGATTTGTGTAGTCGGCCATGGTTATCACAAAACAAGTTGGAAACTGATTTTTCAAATGATAAGTCTAAGATAGATTCAAATTCTGAATCAAATTCCGATTTTTCAAAATCAAATGAGGAGTCTAAGTTGGATTTAAATTCTGAGTCAAATCCTATCTCAAACTCTAAAATGAATTCAGATTTTGAGTCTATCTCCAACTTTAAATTAGATCTTATCTTGATTGAACCAAAATCCTATCTTGATTGAACCAAATCCTAGTTTGAATGATCCAAAAAACAGAAGCAACAACAGTCCACAAAATACTATCATACATCAGCCAAATAATCTCATTTTAACTAAACTTCTTATAGATAACAATTCTACTACCATAACTGAATCATAGAATCCTATTTTGACTAAATCATCCCTTGATAACAAACCTAAAACCGTACAACCTGTTACCATACCAGAACCAACAACAATCTCTGATCACCAAAGGTTTTCTAGGATGTATTCAAGGAGAAATCAGACAAAAGAACAAGGGCAATATGACTTGAACTTTAGTGGGTTACCTATTGCTCTTAGAAAAGGAAAAAGGGAGTGTGTTAACCACTCAGCATATCCATTTTCATCTTTTGTGTCATTTGATAAATTTTCTTCAAGACATAAAGTTTTTCTCACAAACCCAAACACTATATCTGTCCCTACTACACTGTCTGAAGCATTAAGTAACAATAATTGGAGACATACTATGGAAAGTGAAATAGAGGCATTGGAGAAAAATTAGACTTAGGAGTTGGTTACACTGCCTGAAGGGAAGAAAGCTGTGGTATGCAAGTGGGTGTACACGGTGAAGTATAAAGCTGATAGGTCATCGGAAAGATATAAAGTCGGGTTGGTGGCTAAAGGCTATACACAGACACCAGGAATAGATTACCAAGAAACTTTTACGCTGGTTGCGAAAATGGGTATTGTAAGGGTGTTATTGGCTCTAGCTGTAAATTATGGATGATCTCTACAACAGTTTGACATGAAGAATGCATTTCTTTATGGTGATTTAGAGGAAGAAATATTCATGGAAGTTCCATCGGGTTATGGTAGGAAACTAGAAGCAAGGACTATTTGTAGGCTAAAAAAAACATTGTATGGTCTTAAACAATCACCAAGAGCATGGTTTGGCAGGTTTGCTAAAGGATTAATGTCAGCTGGTTATAAGCAAAGTCAAGGAAACTATACACTTTTCATTAAAGACTCAACAGCAGGGGGAGTCACGGTTGTTCTTGTCTATATAGATGATATAATCGTCACAGGAAGTAATGGGAGAGAAATTGAAGCAGTCAAACAATGTATGAGGAAAGAATATGAGATCAATGAGTTTGGCAGATTGAAATATTTTTTAGGCATTGAATTTGCTCACTCAAGAGAGAGAATTTTTCTTTCTCAAACTAAATATGTGACTGACCTGCTGAAAGAAACAGGAAAATTGGAGTGTAAACCAGCAACTACATCTATTGATCAGAATCATAAACTTGGTGAGGCGATTGATGATACAACGATGAATCGAGAAATGTATCAAAGGCTAGTTAGGAGATTAATTTATCTCTTACATACACGTTCGGACATTGCTTATGTCGTGAGTGTTGTGAGTCAATTCATGCATGATCCTAGGAAGATACATTTGAAAGCAGTGTATCGGATACTCCAATACTTGAAAGCTTGTCCAAGTAAGGGGATTTTGTTTGAAAGAAACACAGGACTAACTGTGGCAGCATATACGGATACTGATTATGCAGGCTCTGTGGTTGATAGGAGGTCCACTTCTGGTTATTGTACATTCTTAAGAGGTAACTTAGTGACATTGAGAAGCAAGAAGCAGAATGTGGTTGCAAGGTCAAGTGCATAACAGAGTTTAGGGCAATGGCATAAGAGATTTGTGAACTATTATGGTTGAAGATTATCATGAATGATTTAAAGATTCCATTAGAAGGCCCTATGAGACTATATTGTGACAACAAATCGGCCATTAGTATTGCTCACAATCCGGTGCAACATGACAGAACAAAACATATTGAAGTTGATAGGCATTTCATAAAAGAGAAACTTGACAGTGGAGAGATTTGCACCCCTTATATTTCGACTGGGAATCAACTAGCTGATATTCTGATTGAGGGACTGCTAGCTGCTATGTTTCAAGACATTACATCCAAGCTAGGAATGAAAAATTTCTATTCTCCAACTTGAGAGGGAGTGTTAGAAGATAAGTGTTACTGTTTTACAGCTTTGTAAATAAGTTAGTTGTTACTAGATGGTTCAAATGCAGTGATAAGATTAGTTAGTTTAAATGTATTGATAAGATTAGCTTCAATTATTTTTTAATTGTTTTATCTACATATAACAATGTATATACAGATAAAAAATGAATGAAAACTTACAACCTTTTTTATGCCATTTTTAACTTACAAACTGCAACAATTACGTTCGCGAGCTTCTTGATTGGTAAGATGCCAAAACAGAATGGGAAGGTTATTAGTAGTTGGACCTCCTTTTTGAATAGGTGGGGAACCAAGTATTCCAGCTTTGTTTTACATCCCAGGCTTTGGAGTTAATGTTTGGGATAGATTATTGGGGAATGAGCCCCTTGATTTCTTTTGTAGCTGATTTCGTTCCTCTAATAACCGTACGACTTCAATTACATCCACCAGCAACCGTGGTTGCTTTATCTTAACATCTAACCTTATGTCATCCAATAGACCTGCCATGAAGCATCTAATAAGGAAATTTTTTAGTAGTCCATCCACCCAATGCGAAAACTTTCTCGTATTCAACCATGGAAGAGGTTTGTTTAAGTCGTGTGAGAGCCTCCGAGGGATCTTAATAATCTATGGGCTCGAAGCGAAGAAGCACTGCTTTTGTGAATTCATTCCAAGTTACGGGCCCCTTGAATTTGGTAAACCAACGATGCCATTGTAATGTGATACCTTCTAGATGAAAAGAGGCAATTTGTACTTACTGTTTAGGTGGGGCATTCTTGAAGTTGAAGTATTGTTCTGCCTTATCCCGTTAGATCGTCTCCATTGAACTTTGGAAATGCCAATTTCAAATGGGTATGGTCACGGTCACCAGTGGAGTTCCAGGCATTAAAAGCCAGGGTTGTGTTTCTTGGTGCAGAATTATAGGAGGTGAGGCATCAACATGGCCAAAGGGATTGATGTTAGGAGCAAGGGCAACGGAGTGAGATTTCAATGCTTGAAGTTCAATCAAAACTGTTTGCAATGCTATGTTAACTTGGTTAAAGTAACTGTTAAGTAAATCAAAGCTCGACTCATGGCGGGCTAGCATTTCCCTAACTTAATTATGGAATTTAGCATTAGATTTGCCTCGGATATCTATGATAGAACCTGGTTATACTACCAAATGATGTGTTGATGTGTGATTAAACAAGAATGGAGAAGTTTTTAAAAGAGAGACAGAGATGAAAAAGTTTTAGAAGTGTAAGATTTTTTTTTTTCTATTCATAAATCTTCTAGGCTATTTAAAGAAACCAAAAGAATACACAATCTTACACTACTCATTGCTAACAACTCAACAAAACCACTAAGTCTAATAATAAGTAACGGAAACAACAAATAAGGATCTCTCCTACAATTGTGGAAGCAATACCATGGAATTCCACACAAAAGCGTCCACTTATCAATCCTAACAATACTCCTTAAATCCTACAAGACATGCTTAGTGAGCAAATGCTTGACTCACCCAACAGCTAACATCAATTTAACAGTCATGCTTTGCTAACAGTCATGCAGTAGTTATGGACCTCCTAGATGCATATACGAGTACATCACATATTCGATCCAATCTCACCTATCAAACAAGAGTCGTAATGGTTACTACTATTGGCTCCTCGGTTGTATCCTCCAAAAATAATCTTCTTAAATGTTTTCTCTATTCTACTTTGAACATCTACAAGTATCAGATCAACAATGGGAAGATATTTCAGTCATAAAACCTCTTCTAAGGTTTAGAAAGATAACACAGTCTGTAAAGTAGCATGAACAGCTATGTCCTAAAGAGAAAGATAAGAGATGTTGGCATGTAGAAGGCATATGTGAACAATCTGTGATGAATAGGCTTACATGAACATATTAGAGTTGCCTCTAGTAAAGGATTAATTTCACAAGACTTTCTACAAACGTTTCAGCAGCCTTATAAAGTTAGTTTAAATCCATTAAAAATTCCACAACTATGCTTTCAATCTATTAGAATAACTCCGTACATCCATAACAAAATGTTAATAAGGATGACAGTAGGGTAGTTGTAATCAAAGATCTAATATAAGTGAAAAATAAATATACATATCATAGATAATGATAGATGTGCAAAGATGTTGTAGCGAATGTAGGAAGATACATCGACAATTTTTTCCAATATCAAAGGTCTGTAATCTAGCTGGTAATGAACTTAACCACCGACTTCATTTGTAATGTCGTATTAGATTAAATTAGGTTGAATGGGATTAGATTGGTTTGAATATAGTAAAACCTTTGTTTGGTATGCTAATAGATCGAATTGAATTTGATTTGATACGATAAAGTCTTATTTTTGGCATTACTAATAAGATTATTATTATTTTTAGTTGAAATGAGATTAATTAAATCTAAAATAGAATTTTCCTTTTTGCTGATTTTTAAATTAATTTGAATTATACATTAATAAACTAAAATTAATAAATCATTTATAACATATTTTGCACTAAAATTAAATTAGGAGAAATTTCAATTTCGTCTTTATGTTTTGAAAAACCCAGTTTATTTCAAACGTGAATTGATATATGAATCCGTATCCCTAAAATTTTAGGAAATTCATCAATTTTGTCTCTGACATTAGTCATTCATTGGTCAAAACAAAATAAAAGTTCAATCAGCCAAAAAAAAAAAAAAACCAAAGTAACAAAAAAAGCAAGTGAAAAGATGAATGTAACCCTAAAAATATATAATTATTAAAGAAAAACAAAACAAAACAAGATTAAGAAAAAAAAAATTGGAAGATTCGGGAAATCATATATTCATTTAAGCAAAAAATTAAAAATTAAAAATGTAATATCTAAGTTCAACCAAGGTCTTCGATCTATCTTTGAAATTTGAAGATTTTGGCTAAACTCTGATCTTCATTAAGGCCAAAAAAAAAACAAAAAACAAAACAAAACAAAACAAAAAGTAAAAAGAAGAAACATAAAGTTTGAATATCTAGGTTAGCCAAGAAAAAAAAAGAAAGCAAAACATAAAAAATAATAATAATAAGAGGAAAAAAAAAAAAAGAAGAACATATGAGCTCAACCAATGTCTTCAAAGTTTAAAGATTTAGGTTGAACCAAATCTTCATTAAAGCATAAAGTTAGGATTTTTAAGTTTTGATAATTTTTTTAAAACTGAGGTTAAATTATTAATTATTTTAATAATTTTCTATAACTAATGTCAAAATGAAAAAAAGCAACAACAATAGTAAGGGCATTACAATAAAATCAATATATGGTTCAATTATAATTCTCATTTTTGAAAGAAGGCAAATTGGTCATTTCATGCATTATTTAAAGGTTCAAGGGTAAAAATGTCATTTGACAGTTTTTGTCGGTGTTGACTGTTAAAAACTGGGTTAGAAGGATGAAACTAATGAATTTTCAAAAATTTTTAGGGATGAAAGATCCATAAACTAATTTGCGTTTAAAAAGTGAAGTTTTTTTAAAATAGAAAGACGAAATTAAATTTTTTTCATTAAATTATTATAATTCATATTTTAGAAAACTATAAAAAAATAAAAAGTGAAAAGTCAAATCAAGAAGAAACAAACCACTTTTTTTTAAAAAATTTATTTTTAGTCTCTTAAACAAACTATTTTCATTTTATATCAATATTTATCAAACTATCTTTAACATGTAAAACGCACTAAATCGAATTTTAATAGGATTGATTTTTAAGTAGACTTAAAAATCAAGTCGGTTTTTAAGTTCCGAATAGATTTTTAAGTGGAAATTGAATCGATTTTTAAGATTTTTAAGTGGACTTAAAAATTGATTTTATCCAGTAGTCTTAATGCTGCATCTTATCAAAAATCTCTATTTTTCAAGTCAAATCCAATCAAATCTAACGCAAAACTTTAATATCCAACATGCAAAACCAATAAAAAAAACCACGAAAAATCACCAAAAAAAAAACTCAATAATCGATTTTTAAGCGGTTAAAAAATCGGTACTGATTTTTAAGTGGACTTAAAAATCAATACAACCCAATCATCGTATTCATCACCAAAAACCTCCATTTCCAAGTAAAATCCAACCAAATTCAACAAAATTCAACTAAATCTAACCAAATTTAACACTAAACATCAATATCCAACATCCAAAAAAAAAAAAAAAATCACAAAAAGATCCTAACAGAACTAAAACAATCAATAAAGGAAGTCAAAGATCTCGTACCATGAGCAATGGAGGAAGAGAACAAGATATGCAAGGGCAATTTGGATAATTTAGGTATAGACTGCAATTAATTTGTTTGATAGATTAAAAAACAAATTTTTCTTTTTTAGAATGGTCATTTTTTGTAATTTCCATTTTTTTTTCATCCTATATTAGTCTGTCTTGGTGAAACCCATCTTATTGATGTGTTTGCTTATCCAAGCATTGTTAGACCAAAAAGACTATACTACTACCTCATATTCAATGCAATAATAATCATTATTCTTCCACCCTTCCCTTATTTCCATTCAAATCTCATTTGAAAAAAAAAAAAAAAAAAAATTGGAATAGAGATAAAGGTGGACATATAGGTGTTAAGTTTAGTTCCTGTTGGAACTAAACTTAACCGACCAATGTTCGGTTTTCAACATATAAAATTGAACATGGAGATTTTAGGGGATTGACTCGATCAAAGTCGAACACCCTCGGTTAGGTTCCGTTTTGATCGATTCTCTTGATTATGGGCCCAAATTTGGACCTGTTTTTGATTAGAACACATGTACACAGATTTCTCTAACAAGAAGAAGTTTGTTTTTGTTTAATGATGGAAGAAGAGGAAGAACTCACATGTAGAGTGAAATGAGCATAGATAGCTACAATCAAATGGCCTAGTTGGTGCTGGAATTCATAAATAAGGGCTTGGGAAACAAAGCTACAAAAGAAGATAATTAGAATCACAATAAAGAAAATTATAAGGAAAATTGACCTCGCATCTGTCCAAATATTTTTCTACCTTTACAATAAAACCTTTGCAACAATTAATCATCTCCAATTAGTCAAAAAATAACAATAAATATCAAATCTTCATGGGAGAAAGAGAGGAGGTGACAACCAAAAGTGAAAGAAAAGAATGGATGATGAGACTAAAATGCGACAACTAAAAAATCTAACCAAAAAACTTACCCAAAACAGTAAATGAAACAGCAAACGAGATTAAAAGGTGATGAGATTGAGATGAGAGATGAGAGATGCATGACGACAGTGAAGGGCATGATTCATAACGATGCGATTGAGATGATGAAGAAGAAGAAGAAGAAGAAAGTGGGTGAATGGCTGCGAGAAAAAGAAGAATATTAGTGATCTCTATGGAGTTTAGACTTTATATAAGGCACATGCAAATTTGTGAACGTGCCCTTTTAAGGTCGATTTTTTAGGTCGGTTCGGTTCTTGTGGTTGAAAATCGAACACCCTTCTAAAAAACACGTAACTTGAACCGAATGTTCGGGTCACATGTTTCTTGTCTACCCCTAAATAGAGGTATTTAGGGGTGAATCCCCCATCCCCATCCTCGTTCTTCCATTTTCTCCATTTACGCCCTATTACCCATTCTCATTTGATCCTCATTTGATCCTGTTTGACCGAATTTTATAGTGAATATATATCAAGCACAAAATATAAACATAAACCAAAGTGAAAATAATAATAATAATAACAACAATGAATGTTCCATAGGTATTTGAAGTGAAAAAAGCAAAATGACTTTAAACATTGAACACAAATAGTCTCTTCCAAATGAGATGGAATTTAGATACCCAAGGCCATGTTAACATCCCTACTCCTATAGTCCTATTTCCTTTTCTTTTAATTATTTGTTCCTTAAAAATTATATTATTCAATTAAAAAAATAAAATACTTATATTTTCCAAAATATGAATCATATTAATTTCTATTAATAAAATATTTCATAAATTGTTTATTAATTTTTATATTATTAATATGTAACTCAAAATCATTTTAATTACAATATTAATTTAAAAAGTTATTTTCGATTTGATTAATATCATTCATTCTAATTCCACACCAAACTATCATGCCATTCAATCCAATAAAATACCAAACAAAAGATTCACTATATTCAATCCAATCAAATCTAATACACTACAATCAAATACAAGCAACTCAATTCAATATGGCATACCACACGAAGCCTATAAACGTCCAAGAAAAAGAAAAGAAATTTACAATAATAAACTTAAAACTATGTTTGGAACATGAGATTTGAAATGAATTTAAGATTCAAAATATTTCAAGCTCTCAAATTCCATATGACTTGGATTCCAAATTCAATTCCAAACTCCCTCAAATCCTCCTCTGATGGAAATGTTTATTTCCAACCAAAATGATAGGATTTAATAGGTTTGGAAATGAGCATTCCATCACCACTTTTAAAAAGAAAAAAAAAAATTAAAGAACTTTCTTTAAAATTAATTTTAAGTATATTATAAAATATTTAAATTAATTTTATTCCAATCCAATTCCAACCTATACCAAATATAATATAATATAATTTTAATCCAATTGCAAGTTCTACTAAACATAAAATAATAATTTTCTAATCCAATTCAACCCATTCTCTTCCACTCTAATCTCACGTACCAAACGTAGCCTAACTGTCCAACCATGAGCACCACATAATTCCTATACACTCCCAAAGCTTAAGGCCTAACCAAAGCAATGACCTTTGGTCTGGAGCACAGCTTAGCCAACTGCCAACTCTTTTACAGTATGCAAGCCTGATTGTGAAAATCTATTTCCTAAAAATTCCAAACAACATATTATAAGGATATCATACAGTCACAGTCTTGCATGACTCTACACTTTTCCAAAGGAATTTGTTAAAACCAGGTAACAACCCATCCATCAAAGCATGTTATCCTCCATAATCCATATTTCCCCGACTCTACCACTCGCAAGCCCCAAATTTTCCTTATTGAATCCATGTATCTCCTGCAATCATCGACCTAAGTTTCTTAAAAAACTATTCTCACAATCACTAACTGAAGACACAATCGGCAACATTGTGGCAACAAGAACAAAATTTTCTGCATTTCTGACATCAATTTCATACAACTCATGGAAAACCTCACGAAATTCATGTAACAAGATATCATAAAATGACTTGCCTGAAGGAATCACATTCATAACAAGAATCCCAGAATCATTAAGCACCCTTCTAGCAGCCAAAAGAACATTTTTCCTAACAAATTCCAGAGGCGGTGCAGTTACCCCGTTCCTAACATCATCAGAATCTAAATCAACCATAACAACATCAAATTTAGTACCTAAACCACCATCTTCATTATTCAAGAAACTACTATCCTGCATATCACACATACCCATTCAATCTGAATTTTAGGAACATGTTAAATTGTTCAACAAATGATCAATCACTAGATTCTTCCAGGTTCTCCATGAATGTATCTTTTATAGTAATTTGTTGGTATTTACTAGTGTTATGAACCCGATAGCTTAAATTGATAACCTAAGGCCAACAATAGTATTTAAGCATTTTAACACTCGTCACATGAAAGACTAATGGCTTACCACATGGTTTGAGCCAACACAAACACAAGTAACAAATAAGAAATTCAAATATTATCACGTGGGTTGACTCAAACCCAAGACTCCTTGATCTACCCAAGTTCTAGTACCATATCGTTAACTGTTATATCTAATAGTTTAAGTTGATAGGAAAAGACTCAACAATTTCATCTAAACACTCTGACAACTAACATATGTAGATTGAAAGATTTGAGTGCTTTCATAGAGAATTAATCAAATGACATAATATCAGATGTAGATAAATTAATTGAATGACACAGTAATTGTTCCTTTATGCATGTTTTTACTTAAATAAAGATAGTGCAGATTCAACTCTTAAAATCATTGCACGGATGTGCATGAGCAACAGACTTAATCACTTACATTGGGATATCTGGAAAAATAAACTAGCATATTTGTTTCAAATGCAGGAAAATGACCCAGATATTTCTCCAACAACTAAAGACAGCTAGCTCTACCTAATACAATTTATCTTTACTAGTTGGAAAACACAATCAACATTAAAAGCACAAGAATTCTAGTCCTTGTAGAGAATATAGCTGAATCAGATTATATCTGATGAAATGAATTCATTATAAATGAGCAGATATAACAAATATGATAGAAAATCTCCAAGAGAATCGATGTCATTCAAGGGAAAAAGCTACTGGACCAGAGTGGATTCTGGTTGGTACCTCCAAATGGAAGTATCATGTCTTCCCCACCAAACCCCATTTGCTGCTGCTGGTCTTGTGGGTTCATCAACTCCATAAACCACTGCTGCTGATGCTGGTCCACAGCTTGAGAGCTCTCTCCAACATTCTTCACTGCACTGAGATCTAGTGTTGGTGCTGGTGGAAGGGCTCTTGAGAGTTGTGCTGTTGTTGCTGATGATGATGATGATCCTCCCACAGCCATCTGGCTGTTGGTTTCAGTTTTCTTTTCAATATCCCTCAAATACTGCTCGATCAGCCACCCCATATCATTCAAGTCCATCATGCTGAAATCCTCAACGGCCCTCCCCATCAGGCACTGGAACATGACCTGAGTCATCTCCTTTTCACGGTTGTCCCTCCTTTGTTTCCTCAGTTGTTCATTGGCCTTGACAATCCTCTGCCTGAGAAAGCTGTCTTGATTCACCATTTTTTTGCTCTGCTCCATTTCAGGCATCCTTTTAAAATTGGATAGCACCCTCTGGACCCCCATTTGAGAGGGCCAAACCTCAGGCAAAGAATCATAAGGGCTGTAAACAATAGCGCAAGCGTCAATACCACAAAGGGTGCTCAGTTCACTCACCTTCTTCATTAGACCCTTCTTTCTTTTCTTGAAGGTTGCCTTCCTTGCAGAATCATTGGTGATGTAGGCCAGTTTCACCTTCTTCCTAGTCATGGCTACAAAGAGAGAAAATCAAAACCAATGGAAAGAAGAGAAAACAAAAAGGAATGTGGAACTTGTTTCTCTATATGTCAGCTTTTATAGTCCAGAATTGTGCTATAAAGAGATATATGAGATACACCATATAATAATAAATGATAATTTTGTAATGTTTTCCCACCAAGCTCTCCCTCCCTCCGCCTTTGTGTTTGAGCAAACTAATCACTTTCCAGATCACAATTCTAAGACCAATCACGGTGGTTTTTATTGGGACCATCGTCAAATGATATTACAATATCAAATTGCATTCAATTGCATGAATGCAATTTAATGACTACTAGTTGTCATAAGAGTAATATTGATCTAACTCATTTATATTCCTATGATCTCTTGATTGTCGGAAGATTCCAAGAAAAAAACAATTTACTTAAATGGTGGAATGCATTCAATTGCATAAAGGCAATTTAATGACTACTAGTTGTCATAAGAATAATATTGATCTAACTCATTTATGCTCCTATGATCTCTTGATTGTCCGAAGATTCAAAGAAAAAACAATTATGTTGTTTAAATAACTATGTCATTTGGATTATTCGGTATAATTCCAAATTAAGAGAACATTTATGTGAATTGATACGATCTGATATTCTACTTAAACGATAGAATTAATAAATTTTATAACAAAAATAGTCAATTTACAATTAAAAAAAAAAAAAGGATGAATAGATTTATCCCAAAAAAAAAAAATCAAATTGATTTTCAGAAATTAACAAAAAAAAGAAAAAAAAATCACAAATTCAAGATTATAGTTATCAAGAATTTTTCAACTTTTTGGGTGTGGCTGGCTGCTATAGTTCAAGTATTAATGTATTAATTTATTAATACTAGTTCCTACAAATCATAATACATTTGTAACTTTAGTAAGAGATCTAGATGAGAAAAGGATCTTACTATAATGCAGCAACAAGGGCCATGTTCGTTCCATAGGATGGACTAGGATAAACCTATTTTTAGTACTAAGCTGATGTTTAGTGAGACAACTTGATTTGGACTATTAATCCCAAGCACTTTTTATTTTTATTTTTTTTGATCTTGTAAGGACAAGATAAAATAATTCGCTCAAAACTAATGTAATAATTTATCCCTTCACTATGTTTTCTCTACCCAATGCTTTCTTCTTCATTCTTTCACATCTCCTGGGTTTTGTATTACTCCAAATTCCTCTCCATAACCAAGTGATTGAGAAGGGTTTGTTTTTAGTAGCTTGGACGTACACAATTAATTTTAATTTTCAAGGTTTCTTTTATGGGTTTCAATGTCCTAATGACTTTGATTTTTTTTAGGCAATACTCTTTCAACCCATGAATTAATTGTAGGTAGTCATTGGTAATATCTGGTTTACTTTGTGAAAATCTCGTGTCAATTAAGTTTACAGTAATAGCAATTGCAATTTACTGCATTATTGGTTGTTTTTTCTTGTGCTTTCTTTTCATTGATTTTCAGTTTGGTTTTGAAGGTATTCGAAGATTGATGGAATGCTAGGTGTCTTTGGTTTTGCTGACCAATTTGAGTTTCTCGTGCTAATTCTAGGAAATGTATTGACATTATATTATATATCATGCAATTCATTCCAATAGTACACTAAACAAAAGATTCACTCTATCCAATCCCATCAAATATAATAAACTACAATCAACTCAATTCAAAATGATATACCAAACAAAGCCTATAAATGTCAAAGGAAAAAAAAAAAGAATTGCTACACCAAAAGTGGTTCATGATTGGTGATTCAATCTTCCAACCTACGTCAGTCTATGCAAAATTGAATCAATTCAATGCTGCAAGTTTTCTTTTTCAATTCGACTAGTTTTAGTTCCAGTATTATATGAACTTTCGTACCCCAAATATAAATTTTGTTAAAGAGCTGCACCTGATAGCATAAATCAATATATGAATGTGGTGTTACTCTTTCTCTATCCCTTCCTCCCTCCTTCCCTCCATAATCATTCCAACACAAACAATTTGTGCCCTCAAATATGAATTTTATGATGTTATGACCAATCCAGGATAATTCTTCCCAAAACAAATGAGGAAGAGTGTAACTTTAAAGTTTTTATTTGATTTTAGCAAAAACAAAATCAAGCTTCAATCTATCGAGAATATTAGAAGACATCTTTCTCCATATAAAGCCTGTCCAACCATGAGCACCTCATAATTCCTAGACACTCCCAAAGCTTAAGGCTCAACCAAAGTAATGACCTTTGGTCTGGAGCACAGCTTAGCCAACTACCAACCCATTTACTGTATGGCTCCTGAAAACAAAACCTATGCAACCACAACCACATATATGACATCATGCACTAGAATAGAAGATACCACAAAAAAAGATTAGAACTAAAATTAATTCTGCAGAACCGTCCAATGATAATCAATGAAAATCAAGACAAACACTAAAAACAGTTAAAGGCTATAGAAAGAAAGGTTAGGAGCAATAGAAAGAATCATAAAACCAAATCATGGATTTGTTCAGCTAGAAGCAATGAATAAAAAAGTACACATAAATCAGGTTTACAAGTGCAGTAAATAGAAATAAAATACACCATACAGTACTCAAAAACTTATGAATTCAAGTACCAGATGGAGTGCATTTTCAAGCTTCATGACAATAGGATCACTTAAACCATAAAATTATAATAACAGAATCTCACGCACTTAACTAAGCTTAAGAATATAATAAAACCCACAGCTAATTAAAAATAGGATTAATAAGTAAGAAAATTTTGTTACCTGACAGACAGCTTTGCAACAGTGATTCCTTCAAGACTGAGTCAGTCCCGTCAAGCAAATTCATCTTACTCCAGAAACTCCATTTTATATTAAAAGGTAATTTCTTTTGGTTTTTACATGCAGCGGTTACCATAATGGCCTAGAAACTTTTAACTCAAACATTAACAGGATTCATTCCAAAGTATGAAAGCCTGGTTGGTACAATCTATTTCCTAAAAATTCCAAACAACATATCATAAGGATAACATACATTCGCAAATAGTCTTGCATGACTCTGTACCCTTTCCAGAGGAATTTGTTAAAACCAGGTAACGACCCATCCATCAAAGCATGTTATCCATAATCGATATTCCTAGACTCTACCACCTGCAAGCCTAAATTTTCCTAATTGAATCCATGTATGCTCCTGAAATCATTGACCTAAGTTTCTTAAAAAAAGTATTCTCACAATCACTAACCGAAGACACAATCGGCGACACTGTGGCAATAAGAACAAAATTTTCTCCATTTCCGACATCAATTTCATACAACTCATGGAAAACCTCACGAAATTCATGTAACAACATATCATAAAACAACTTGTCCGGAGGAATCACATTTATAACAAGAATCCCAGAATCACTAAGCACCCTTCTAGCCGCCAAAAGAACATTTTTCCTAACAAATTCCAGAGGCGGTGCAGTTACCCCGTTCCTAACATCATCAGAATCTAAATCAACCATGACAACATCAAATTTAGTACCTAAACCATCTTCATTATTCAATAAACTACCATCCTGCCTATCACAAATACCCATTGAGTCTGAATTTTGATCATTAACCCGACAAGCCAGTTTCTCAATGAGCTCTATTGCATCTCCGACACAAACCCGAATGAATTCACCATCTTCCAATCCGAAATACCGCCTGGAAACTCTCAAAACTTGTTCATCCATTTCCACACCAAGAACCACAAATCCCAACTGGGTTCCCATAAAACTAACCAAAGCCCCACCCCCAACTCCAACACACAGAGCTCTAGGTCTAAATCCAAGCCGAATACGCTCCGATAGATAAGAGGCAATCAAAGCACAACTTGCAACCATCGGCACCAAATACACATGCACCAAAACCCCAGTATCAGGCCTAAACTTCACAGGTTCTCCAATTCTTATCGAATCCGAAGAAAGACCCATCTCGGGCACGATTTTGATCTCAGTTTGAACTAAATTTGGCATTCTTTTGAACCTCAATCTCCTCCTAAACTGACACTCACTTCCATCGCTCTCTATCTCAACGTCTTCCACAAGCATTTCTCCAACAAAACAACCAACACATTTCTCCAAAACCACACTAGAAACAACATTATCTTCATAACTCAAGATGGGTACATCGTAAATTCCATTTTTAACACCTGACAAAGCAGCAACAAGAGGCCTTACACTTTCCTCCCGTATAGCATCGTCCGCCACGTCAGCCCGGTGGTAGATGATCGGTGAATCAGGGCCATCGGTGGGGTTGTCTCCGATTAGTATTAGCCGTGAGATTTGAGGAGAGGAGAGGAGAAGCTGAAGATGGCCAGACTCGGAGCAGAAGACCCAGTCGTGCTCGCGGCTTCTGGGAACGAACATTAGACCAACTCGAGGTGAGTCGGAGAGTTGGACAGGTGCGTCGAGGACGGCGACGCGGAGGAGCTGGTGATGGTGAGAGGGAGAAGAAGGGTCGGGAATCGTGAAGGTGATGAAGCGCCATGGACTTATGGTTTCGAAAATGGATATGTCCAACGCCATAGCAGAGAAATTCCCTGCCCCATGGTTATCCGAGTCACGTATAAACGGTTTTGGGAAAATTCCAAAACGCTCCTTGTAGTTTTGGAAAATATCAGTTCTAATTTTGTTGTTTCTAAATAAACTAAATCTCTCACTAACCTTTTCAAAAAAAAAAAAAATCAAATTGATCTTATGTCAGAGAGGTGCATTCTGTCTGTCAGCTCATTAGCGCTATACCTTAATTTATGTTGGTAAATTTGTGATAAAACGATTTTTACTTGTATTTTAAAGTGCTTCCATATTTGTGTTAGTGATTCATATTTATTAATGGAATGGTTTCTACAAACAAAGATAAAGTAGAGATGACAATTTCACTTGTATATATGTGAATCCACTAATTCCAATCCGTAATGAATAGATATGGATTTAATTATTAGGTTCGTGAGCTAGTATGCATGCCAAATTGTGAACCCAAAATGGGTTCTGGTTTGAGCAGGGATGAAGCTAGGAATACAAGTTAGGGTGGGCTAGAAAGCTTTTTTAGATGAACTTCAATTGAACAAAAATATATATAAAAATTGATAAATATGCATGCTATTTTTTTATTTTTTTGTTTGCAAAATATGTTTACCTAGTTAGATGATACATAATAAGTTTTACTATTCAAAATTCATATTATAAATAAATATAGTAATAAAAAAAAGTAAACATTCCAAACATAATATGAAATAAATATGAAATATAACTACAATCAAACAAAATTTAACAATATTTAAATAATCAAACTTATCAGTTATAACATCAATAATATAGACAATATATATTTTGAAAATCATAATTTGCTATCATATTTTAAATTAAAGAAAGCATTAGAAAATATACCAAAAGTAAAAGATATTAAATTTAAACAATCTATGAAACTAATATTATGTAGTCGAGAAATTAAATGAAATTTAACATCTAATGCATCAAATTAAAATTTTTACATAAACAATATTTGAATAGAAAAGTAAACATAAACGAAAAATATGTAATTGGTTGAAAATTTATATTTTTTTTATTTTGGTATGAAAAATAATTAATAAATAAAAAATATATAAATAAATTTTCCTATCTACTATTTATATTCTACTATATACTATTTTATAAATATATAAATATATATATTTTTTCAAAATGGACTAGGGAAGGTTTTAGCCCACTTGACTCGATGCATTGCTTCGTCCCTGGGTTCGAGTGCATATGCAAAAAAAAAAAAAATCTACACTCAGCACCAATGAACCTATAATATTAAATCTTTTTATAATGTAATATTTAATAAAATTTATATTTATTAATTTTAGGGAACATCCTAAAAACCACCTCACTGTTAATGGATTACCCATTTTCCCCCATACAGTTTCATTTTTATCTATTTTCCCTCATTCCGTCATTTTGATAATAGTAAAATAATACTGACATGTGCAGAGCATAAAAAGATTAAATTACCCTTGATATGATTTAAAAAAAAAAACACACTAAAATAAAAAATAAATAAAATTAAAAAATAAAGATCCAATCTGAAGATTTACCGTAATACGATTTTTTTTTTTAAAAAAAAGAACACACTAAATCAAAAAATAAAAAAATAATAAAAAATGAAGATCCAGATTGGTTCTCTATCATCCATCCTAATCTGGATCTCCACAACCATAAAAAAAAATTGATCAACAGAAAGAAAAAAAAAAAAAAAGAAAAATCTTATCCCCTTTCTCTTCTTTCTTCTCTCTCCCCATTTTTGGGTTCCCTAGCCTTTCTCATCATTCAGTCTCCCATAATCATCAATCTCCCACAATCATCACCAAGCATAAAAAAACAGAGAAAATCAATCAACAAAGAAGGGCAAAAGAAAAAACCATTGGTCTCCACCGTTAGCAATCCAAGTGGGTCTCCAATGGTGGAGACCCATCGAAATGCGTTGAGATTCAAACAACTGGGTCTCCAATCGTTGAGACCCAGATCGGTGACCCAGGCCTAGGTCATCGATTTGGGTCTCCACGATCAGAGACCTAGACCTAGAACTAGGTCTCCGTGAACTGGGTCTTCACCATGTCGTCGTCGTCCAACCATGAGACGCTGTAGTCCAACCATGCGCCGTCGCTGTCAAACCAACCCGCAGATCCAGTTGAAAATGGAGAGAGAAAGAGGAAAATAGGAGAGAAAAAGAGAGAGCCAGAGAGATAGAGAGAAATGGAGAGAGAAAAAAAAAACTCATATATATATATTTTTATTTTTTATTTTTTAATAAAAATAACTTATTTTAATAGATATTTTAATATTTTTTATTTTATTTTTAATTTTTATTGAATTCCCTTTTTTGTCCCTTGAGTCAAACGATCAATTTTATCACCCTAATGGAATCTGTTACCGTTAGGGGCCTTATCGTCCTTTTACATAGTTTCAGGGGGTATTTTGGTGTTTAATTAAAAATCAGATGATATTTTGGATAAAAATGAAACCATATGGAGGAAAATGGATAATCTATCAAAGTTCAAAGGGTTTTTGGGATTATCTCTTAATTTTGGGAAAGCTTTTGCATTTGTTTGTTATGTTATTTGAAGTTCAAACTTACTATGTACTTGGCCAACACTTTGCCATATTTTTGTGTTGTATTTGGATTTATAGGGATTTATGTAGCTATGTCTTTTATTATCAATTTATCATATTAGATATTATAATTTAATTTGTTTTAGAATGGATTATTAAGTTTTATTATATTTTTGTGGTCGACGTTATTGTTAGGATTTGAAATTATATCACTGATGCTTATTGCATGATGTTTGAGGGGAAATTTTGTATGAAAATTGGTATGGTTTTTTTTTTTTTTTAATATATATGTATATACTATGGGTTTGCGGGTGGGATGCGAGTCCACCCACACTCGAACCTGTAAATTTTTGCGAGTCCAGATGCAGTTTTTTTTATTAGTTTGGGCAAACCCAATCCAAACCTAACCCATTGCCATTTTTACATTTGTGTTTATTAAGTGATGTTTGAGGAAAAACTAGTATGGCATGATTTTTTTTTTTTTTAAATATATATTGTGGGTTTATGGGTGAGATTCGAGTAACACTTAACCCATAAAGTTTCGTGAGTGTGGGTATGAGTACAATTGTGTTTTTTTTTTTTTTTTTTTGGTTTATTGGTTTAGGCAAACTCACTCGAACCCAATCTATTGTCATTCTTATATTTCTGCTTATTAGATGATGTTTGAAGAAAATCCTTGTGTGAAAATTGGTACATTTATACACACACACGCATATAATATTGTGGGTTTGCGAGTTATTTGCAGGTTGGATTTGGTCCACTTTCACCCGCCCCTGAGAAGTTTCGTGAGTGTAGTTGTAACCTTTTTTTGTGGGGATGGGGCCTGAACTTGACTCATTGCCATTCCACTATTTACTGATATTTTTATAAATGGAAAGTATAATCATAAAATTAATATCAATAACATATATATAAAAGTAATGCTTGTATTCTCAAATAATTTGTCTAAATCTATGTCTAAATGATGTGAAATATAAGTTGTCAAGATCTTGTAAATTATTAAATAATATGATAATTAATATGATCTTAACAATTTATATATCATATAATTTAGACATAAATTTAGGTAAATTATTTGGGAAACCTAACATTAATATATATATATATATAGTAATGTTTGGTTTTTCAAAAATTTTATTCAAGTCGATGCCCAAATGATTTGGCATTTAAGTTATTAATATTTTATAAATCATGAAATGATATGATAATTAATATAATATTGACAACTCATATGTCATATCATTTGAACATAAATTTTAACAAAATTTTTGGGAAGTCTAACATTATATGTATACACATACTAAGAGTAATGTTAAACTTCTTAAATTTTTTGTTCAAATAACGTGACATGTATGAGTATGAGTTATCAATATCTTATAAATTACGAACTAATGTGATAATTAATATGATATTAAGAATTTATATGCTATGTCATTTTGACATAACATTACTTGTATGGTATAATAGTAAGTAGCATAATCCTATATTGATATTAGTAGTCTATATATATAATTATAGCTAAGTCACCAAGTCTTTTATATCTCTCTAACAATTTTTTTCCTTTAATTATTTTTGATTTTTTAATAAATAATATATCCATAACAACTTAAAGAGAGATGTGGCCTCTAATTTTGATCGTCATCAATGATAAAAAGGCTTCAACATTAATGAAAATGTTTTATTTTGTCGTCCATGATGAATGAGTGGTTTCACCCTTTTTTTTTAGTATAGTTTTTCTTTTCTTTTCTTTTTTTTCACTTTTTCATTCTTTATTTTATTACTTTTATATTTTAATATATTATTATGATTATAAAAGATAATTCTGGCTTTTCCTCCTTTTTACCATTTTTTCTAGTAAAACGGTAAGAGAGAGGGTTTTTAACCATTCTTCATAATTATGCGGTGAAAAATGATAGTTTTGACAAATTATGAGGTTATATAGATAAAAAAAATCATGAAAATAACCATCTTTTTAAGCTAAAGTTAAAAATTAATTATTTTTTCAGATTCTCTTTTTATCAAATGTATGTTTGTTCAAAAGCAATTTTTCTTATATGGTTTTTTTTTTTAAAAAAAAATCAGTATTTAATTTGAACATAAAAAAATAGTCATTTATAAAAAAAAAAATTCATATAAACATCCAAAATTCAATTGACGAAGCAAAGTACACGTGGTGCGAGAAAAAAAAGGGGTTCACGAAATTCGCGTGAACAAGACACCATCAAAGCTTAGCCTTAAAAATCAATAATAATATTAATTATGATAGATTTTTTAAAAAGAAAAAGCAAGGGAGGGAGAGGGAACGAGTAAAGGCGGCAAAAGAAATCCCAAATTCAACTCTCTCTCCCTCTCTCTCAACTCTCAACAGCCCTACAAATTCTGCATCCACGTAAATACACAGGTATTGTTTATTTCATATGTTTCCTTTTCTTTTTCTTTTTCTTTTTTTTTTAACATTTTAGTTGCATCTGCAAATATGCTTTGTATATCTTCGTTTTCTTGTTCAAGAGATGGTGTTAGAAGTGGTGAAAATTTTATTTATTTATTTATTTATTTTTCACGTTGATCGATCGTACCTCTGTTTTAGTAGAAGCGCTTTTGATTACATGTTTCGGCGCTTTTAAGTGATTTCAGACTCTTTTAAGTCTACTTCTGGTAGAATTTCTCAGCATTATCAAAAGGCTTCTTTAGTAGAATTTTTCTACATTTTGGTAGAATTTCACTGTTATATAACAGAGTCACCCGCTTCACTGATGCGTTGCTTTCGTGTTTTTGCTCAGAGAGTTCATGCATTTGTTAAATGAAGTGAGATTTTAATAGTATTTGGCATTCGACTTTTCGTGAATGTGTCTCAAAATTTATAGTTACAATGAGAGTTATGTCGGTAATACGCTTCAGATGTTTTGCTGTGCTCTTTAATAAATCTGAGAGTCAGTTCTTGGAGGAAGAGCTTGTTTCGTGTGTCTCCAATGTCAAGCAGCTACCTTATAATTTAAAGGAGTATTCAGAATAATGGAAGCAGTTTTTGTGTACTCGGCATTGCATTGGTAGTAAGTTTCTATGAACTCATGGCTGATATTACAGGTACGTCTCTCTTCAAGCTATTATTAAACCAACAATGATAATACATATTTGTAGCCCACCCATGATATATATATATATATATATATATATATATATATATATCAGGAGTCAGACAAACCATTTTACTTATCTCTCTTTATGTTTTCTGCTTTTTAATGTCTTGTTATGCTGAGGCTTTTATTAAAGGGTAGGTTATCTTAATATATCCTAAGCATCTCCTCATTTTCAACTCTGTTATAATTCTAACGATAGATGAGTTAATCTTAAGGCGCAAGGTTGCAATACAGTAAAGTTCACATTCTGTGTTCCTGGTTTAGTTGACCTTTTCATTTGGCAGTCATATATGCAGATATTACTAGTCTGGCTACATGCCTGCCATGAAAATCTGTCAACTCTCTCCTGAAAGTGGGTTTGTTGTTTGGAATATAAATTTCCCAGAAGTAAAGTAACAAATTAAAACATGAGTTTTTCATAAAATCAATATCTTCTGCCACTTCATTCTTTGTTGCCAAGTTACATAGACAACATCTCTGTTGCACCATCATGTGTACCTTTTTCTTATTTGCTAGCTATGAAGAATTGCTTGTTTGAGCATGAATCGAATCATGTACAGGTTACAATACATCCCACTTGCCGCTGTGATCTATTAAAAAAATTTCTTTTTCCTGGGCTAACATGTGGTGAATGCAAATCATGTTAGACAAAGAAACAATTGAATGTACAACAATATGTTAGTCAAAACTCATTTTTTCCTCCTGATGTCAGCAATCTTTTCTTCCCTTATATGATGGACCGTCATTAGTATTTCTGTCAATAATCTTCTCTGCTTGATAGCCTGCTTATCATTTGTTTTCATTTTTCGTTTTGGCTAATCTACTGGCTGGAAAGTGCAATCTGGCCATAAGAGGTCGGGGTGCTCGCAGTTTTTGGTCAAAACCCCGCACACAAACAAATCCTGCATATGAATTTTCAATCAGTCAGCGAGTCAAGCATGAGTAAATCAGGATGACTGCTAGCTAATGATATTGCAAATCCTTGAATGAGTCGTGCACACACCAAGAGCAAGCTTTAGATATACTATTCGACAACTTTCAATATTTTGGCCTTTACTTTTAAGATCTAAGGACACGTAATGAATTTACCAGCATAGTGTTGGCAATTTTAATATTTTTTTTTAAGACTAAAATGTGTAACTTACCTCTTTTGCTTGCAATTTTATAGATGAAAGAATTTCCTTTCCTTTTATATTTTTGTTTCATTTTTTATTTTTGTGTTAGGTTTAGGATAGTCTAGTTTATCCTGTTCTCTCTCTTATGAATACATCTATTAAAATATGGTTAGTATTTAACTTTAGCGTGCAGCCCTTAATGGTTTCATAAAGAAAACACAGCTAACAAAGATTTGCATAGGTATTCACAAAACCAGACAGATTTTCAAATTTAGTGTTGCGTTTTAGCGAGAAGGATGCAGCTTAACTACAGTTGTCTTCATATGTTCTAATACTTGGAAACAATGAAAATTGCACAACTAAATACTTCCCTTTTTATGATGTTTAGCTTGCAACTCTCAATGATTTCAAAAGGAGAACAAGGGCACCAAATAATTGCCTAAGTATTCACTAAAGCCGACATGTTTTTACATTTATTGCTGAGTTATAGGAAGAAGGATATGACTTAATTCTAGTTGTGTTTATATGTTTTAATTTGTGGGGATGAGACAAATTGCCTAACTAAAAACTTGCACATTCCCTTCCTATGTCTGGCAATTGTAAATGCATGATATTGTTTTTCTTCCCTGGAACCTATTTGCACAATATTGTCACAATGGCATTTTGTCTGAGTTTATATGTAAAAGTTGTATTACTGATTCTACTGTAGGGTAGTTGAAATTTTGCAGGGTTATGGATTGTGTTTTAGTCATCAAGACAGAGCGCTACTTTAATATACTGGAGTTAATTGAAGTTCTATATTAAATGTGCTGATAGCTATACTGTTGAAAAATTCCATAGTTTTTAGATTAGCCAAGTTTTAATCACAACTTCTACATTTTTAAATAAATTTTGAGCACAAGCAGTAGTTCAAATTAAGTTGATCTAAACTGAAAACAAATGAAAAAGTTTTGGTGTTAATTCTTTTATCTGTTATTGCTGTGAGTGCATCGGAACAATCTACTTTCAACCAAAGCAGATAAGGTAATATGAACAATTAAATATAGAATTTCAACATTGATACCTTTCCAGAAGCAGTATTGTATCCCTTCCGTTGATAGTCCTAGAAGAAAATCCTTCTGTAAGTAATTTTTTTTTTTTTTCTCAATAAACAAATTTATTGCTAAAATTGGGAATTTAAAGTGAAGAAACATGCATGACCTCACCTTTGAATATTGTTGATACTGAGGTTCCAAAGTACACAATACGTCTTGGCAGATTCCATATCCAGTCTCTTGGAACAGCAATTGGGTTGAGGCTAGACTCATGATCTGCGAACACCTGCATAGCATTTGCAACCGTCTGATGACCGTCTAATAAACTGAGTAGTTTTAAAGTGGACAAGCCAATAAATGACATGTAATGGTCTTTGCTAATGCAGCTATTTGGGTTAAGCTAGGGTGGGAGGTTTATACAGTGCAAGGCTGCTGCAGGTGGTGGTCGAAATTTTATATAAATTGTTACTTGAAATTAGGAGTTAGCAGATAGCTTGATTAGTAGTTACCTCGTTAACTTGAAAATATGTCCCATTGAGTGGAAAGCTTCCTCTCATAGCTGTTCTACAAGGTATCTGACATGAGATGAGAATGTCAGTTAGACGAGCAGGGTATCTATAAGGTTTTTGGCATTGATGACGCTTATTTGTGTACCATTGTATCAAAATGAAATATCTCTCACCAGAAGAGTTCCTCTGACCGTTTGTGAATTAGCTTCCCTGACACTGTTGCATGAAAAACAGGTTGCATCACTGCACAATTTGCCTGATTCTTGGGATTCACATGTTTTTTCAGGAGGCTGAATTGAATTGGCAGTTTCACCTGGTAATACATATCACAAAAAATAAAAGTCATGTTATACATTAGCATCTTACAAGCAAGCTGAACATTTAGACGTCACAATTATTGTGTGTTATGCATTTTCATTATGTTGATTTCAGATCAATATGACCTAAAACCACCTATTCTGATCATAACAGCAGATCTAATTTTTTCATTCATAGCAGCATGGTGAATAGTTCCATTTTGTTAGGACGCTCTTTAAATGTTAAAATACAATATCGAGTCTATTATATTTTGTGTGCTGAAATCAGCTATCAATTAGATAAGAGATTGGACTATCAATTAGCTCTTGGTTGATTGGGATTGATTGTGAGTGACTGAGAAGTAATTGACTTAGAGTGATTGACGAGTAACTGTAAAATGATTTAGTTACCTTTCCTGCTCTAGGTTTAGTACTATATATATTTGTACCATTGGTTGAATAAAATATAAGCTATATAATGATCTCTTTCTTTTTTCTTATCTACTATGACTTTTATGTTCTTTGTTATGCTCTCTGTTATCATTGTGCTCACCTGGTGTCCATATAGCAAGAAGGTAAGGGCTAGGATCATCAGGCTCCCGCCTTTCCATCTGTAAAATTAGTAAGCCAATGGTAAAACATCTATGTTTTGTACAAAATGCTGAAATTTTGGAGGTTAGATAAAAACCAACCCCATCTAGCAGAGGATGTGAATCTGGAAGTTGGTACCTGCAGCATATCAGGAAGCCGTTAGAGTAAACCCATTAAAATTCATCGCTTGTTAAAGCTTAATGTTGATTTAAGATATCAATTTATTCACCAGTTATTTATACCAAAATTAGTTGAGCTAGAGCTCTCTTTTCGACTAGCAACACAATATTTGGCGGGCCATTTCCAAGTGCTACAATACAGTGGGCAATGTTAAGTTTGATTATGTTACAACATTCAGATTGCTTTTGCTAAATTTGACTAACTGCAACTTTATTCTAACTGGTTTAGCTGGGGATGTCAGTTACATTAACTAGCATGAACTGCATCTGACGAAACTTGGCCCAGCTGAGCTTATATCTTCTAATATTTATTCTCATTTTTTAATTTATTCAAATGATTAAAAGTAACATCCACTTACACTTGATGCTCTGTTCGTAGCCGACTCACATTCTTCAGTTTGGGTGTGGGAAGGGAAGCTGCTTCTGTATTCAAAGCAACTAGAGCCTTAGACATGTCAACTTCTTGGAGTTCCATTTTCTCCTGCATGTAGTTCTGTAGATTCACTGTGAATTCTTCAATGTTGAGCTTTATTGTAGGGATTTCATCAGGGTCTTCACAAAATGTGTCCTCAATATCACTTTCTGATACTTCTGTGTATTGTTGTTCTGGTGTTGCTGGTTCTTCAATGATGGGTACACACTTGCTAACTTCACATCCTACTTCTAGTGAATTTTTCTCTGGGGGAGGTAATGGCACAGGATTGATAACCACCTCAGCGTTTCTTTCAGCTGTAATTGGCTCAGTTGATCTCACTATACCCTTCTCCTCTGGGCCTGGCAAGGCAAGCCTTGCACTGGTTCCAACAAAGATGGTATTAAAATTAATTATAAAAGTATGCAAGTCATTCAGATTACAAGCTGAGGTAGGGGGTTATCCAGGAGAAACATATTTCCTTTCCTCCAACTCATTTTATAGCTGATTTCTGATTATGTGGAGTATTTTATCAGTGCTGAGTTCATATATTTTTTCCCAAATTCATTGACAGACTGGACTACCACATGTTCAGCTAGACTATGTCTTGATCCCTGGCTTTGTTAAGACCACAATTAATCATGCTGAAACATTTTTATGCCTCAGGTTGATCGTTCAATAGTAATTATTATATCTTGAGTCTTAACCTGGTCTTAAACACACATGTTGGTGATGCACAGGCACACATGTAAGCTGGTATATCTGTATATATAATATTGAGTATATTTCTTATTTGGACTGAAATATTTGAGAAGTTATGGCTCTATAATTTCATATATGAAGGAAAGGTCTGAGAAACAGGTATCTTTTAAGGAGATTACCCTGGACTCTTTTGCAAGTGTTGGACATTGATCACTTCGGAGAATAGTCACAACCCTCAAAATAGTGTACAAATTTAAATGTAGGTAGCAATAAGTTAAAAAATTTGTTTTGTAAATGGAAAGATAATTTCTTCTCTTTATATAACTTTTATTGTTGGTGGGTGGGAATTGCATTAGATTAGGTGAAGAAAACTCCATTGTTCAAACATCTTGCTGAAATTAATGGTTTCCATTCATCGATTAGTCCTTTACATAGAGCAAAGGTAGTTCTCTTGCATTATTTCTTCAGAATTGGATAGTTTTTATGGCCAGATATGTTCTAAGTCAGCATTTTCAGTGTGATAGGAGTTGGAGCTACTACCCTGTTCTGTCGTTTTGAGTTTTTCACAGTTCCCTCGGATAATGTCCACTTGCAGAGGGTTTATATTCATCATTTATATTTGTGTGATAATAACAATAAAAGTATATTTATGTTCTTTAAGTGTGTCTAGTTAACTATCCATCAGTCTATATGCTTTCACAATTACATGACTAAAATTTGTTGATGCAATCTTGTATCGGTTATATGCTATACCTCTTATTTGTGAAGCTTCTAGACTCCAAGTTGTGTTCTATACTATTCCTCTGTTTTGTGGAAGCTTTTAGATGTCAAATTGGTAAAATTTAGAGGTTTTTATGATAAGCCTTTTGTGTCATCGTTAAATAATAGTGGCAATAGAATTATTAACTGGCAGGAATGTGGTACATACCTTGCAAAAGCACTTGCAAAGTGTCTGCACTCGCCTCTCATTGGACATGCATTGCAATTTGGTTTACTCTTTGTACAAAAAACCTGCATATATGTGGAAGTGTGAAACTATAAATTATTATTTACAGTTCATGTTTCTGGTTGATGCTGCAGGACATTTCAAAATAAGCAGGTAACTTACCTTGCCAAATGTAATCAATTGGTAATGTAGCTCATACCTGCATTACAGTAGAAAGCAATTGTAAAACCTTTAGCAGAATGAAAGATTTCTTTGAAAATTTATTTCACTGAAGAGACTGCTCCTAATGAATATGGATAACTTAGGGATTTGTTGGCATTACAATGTCCGTTGATCTAGTTTGCACAATCTTGGCCACAGGTATTTCTGAATTGATTCCAATATGGGGTACCTACAAGACGAACTTCATTATTATATCTGATCAGAGTGAAAACTGGAGATGGTTGATTAGTTAACATATCGTACTTACAGTTCCAGGAGGTGTAGCTGAAGTGACTCTGGTAAAGGTTGGAGAGGGACCCATCCCAATCTAACTGCTATCCGTCCGACATTGGTGTCAACCTTCATTTAAGTATGAGACGTTGATATTAACTTTGTTACCTTTTATAAGCTTTACATCTTGATAGTTCTAGTTTAACCTTACCGGAAAAGCGAGATGATGAAGCGTTAAAAGACGTACACATTCTACACTTTTCAAGCCCAGTCCACGTATACTTAACAGATAATCCCTGCAGCATAAACCTTTTTTAGAACTCGAAGTTATGAAGATGAGATGTTGGAAGATTTAAGAAGCAATTGCAAGTTTGAGATAATTACTTTGCTTTATCTGGGGGAACATCTCTTAACCATTCAAGGTCAATGCTTCCATGATCTCTGACCAGTCGGTTCAAAAATTCCTGCAATATTGTGCACCTGTTATTAATCTGGCTCAAAAATACCTAGACTCACTTGGCAATGTACATTCAGTCTTCGAAGTGAAACACGATACGTTTACCTTGATTCTTTCTGCTAGCATGTTGTTCATTCCTCTTTCTTTGATAGTTTTAGAAATCTCGTTAACATTGGCACATCTCATTGCTTCATAGTCCAGTGAATCCATTGTCTCTTTACTTCTATCTTTTTTCTTTCCATTGCCCTGCACCTCTCTTCTTAAACTGTCCCAATCAACTGTATTTTTCTTCTCGTAATCAGCATTCCCTTTTTTGGATTTTGAAATATTGGGACTTGCCTCATCATATGCCTTTTGAGCAGAAAGAACTTGACTCCCTGAATTTGGTTTAATCAATTTATTTTCTAAGTGTATTTGCTTGTTTACCACAGAGACTCTCTCCTCAACATCAAAAGTTCTTTTTGCAAGCTCTGGGGTATTTGGGACATGCTGCATGATTTTATTTTGTGGCTTTGCTTGGGCTTCAACAAGATTTACAGGCTCTGTTAGTGATCTGCTTTCACATTGGAAAGTCTTCTTGCTGACGCGCAGGTGATTATCACTACAAGTTTTATTGCATCTAGCTTGAGATCCCGGCTGAGAAACATTTGGTTCTTGCATTGAGTGCTTGCTTGACAATGCATGCAGGCCCTGTGTTGGCATTTTTTCAGTCACTGGTAATCCATTCCGTTGCATTGTTGTCTCACCTACATGTTCTGCCAGTTGTTCAATCCTTCTGCTTGTATAATTCTCATCTCTTGGGAATCCTGAAGTAGTAGAAGCCAAAGAAGACATGCAGTCTCTGCTATATATGTCAGAACCTTCTACTGCCAATAATTGTGGGGATGAGGTCTTGTTCAACTTATAGTTGCTGGGAGGAACAAGTGGTGCCAGATTTTCTGGATCATCGAAATTGAGTAATTGTGTAAATGTTAAAGAGCTCTCAAAGTAATCAATGCTGTCCAATCTTGACCAGTGCCGGCGATGTTCAGTATTTTCTGATAGCTTCTGCCTATGTCCATAACCATCTTGAAACAGTGAACTCTCATTTGAGCAATTGTAGAATTCCTGAAACAAGTTGGCACTCCGCACCTGAAGAGAATTTTTTGAACCACAATCCTGGTTGGGCATGCATCCATAAGTAGGGTCCTCTGCTTCCGAGTTGGAGCCTGAGGAAGATCTGATCCCTCCATTGCCTTGGAGGATTGAGGAATTAAAAGAATCTTGTGATGACAGGACTTCTTCTTCTAAGCTATGACTATGCACCTCCACCAAGCTTGTTCTTTCTATTCTTGAGGAAGCACTTTGCCTCTGACGTTCTGTTTGTTCTTGAGGGATTGTAGAGCTTTGGCTGTAGAGTGGATTCTTTACTAAGTGTTCATTCCATTGAATGACATCTTTTGGGCTTGACACACAGACTTCTGGTTCTTCAACCAATATGTTGGTACCAGCCATGCAATACGCTCTATTGCTTGACTTAATAGGAAATCTTGATGCCAATGCCATGAAGGCAGAGCTGCATTATAGTGAAGAAGTCAAAGATATTGTTAGGTTCTATTGTTATGGGAATTTTGGTGTTAATATTACACTGAAACCTTGATTACCTTGAGAGATGGTCTGAAACATTTTGAGTAAGGAAAACTCCTATCACTGAGTCAACAACTGAACCCTTCCATTTTGAGAAACGCCTATCTCCTGTAGGAGAATCATTATAGCATTGTGTAAGAAGCTCAAGCTGAATTTGATGTTGAATTTTCAACTACTGTTAAATAATACAATTTATTGTTTATAAGGAAATGCATACAGGAACATGGAAAATTGCATGGACATATTCAGTAATTTTCTTGCATGTGCCAATGAGTTCTAACTCTGTATCAATTATGAAAAATGAAAAACTATTTCTATGTGCTGAATTATCCGAATTAAAGTCTCTAGCCTTCGGTTTATACTTTTCGGAGAGCAATATAAATTTTGGTATCAGCTACAACCTTCCATGTTTCCTGTTTTTCCTAGAAAACTGGTGCAAAAAGTTAAAAGACGATCAGGAGTTCTGAGATTTCTATGCTTGTTTCCTCATGCTGTTGTTGTTTTCCATCATATTAAATACTTCCTTGTTCGTGTGATATTACTTGGGATTCATTTATGCGGTAGTGATTCTCTTTTCTTCAAGGGAAGTGATGAAGTTGTTGAGAATGTAATTGTTAATTAGTTATCAATTATGTGATTATAAGTGCATACTTAGTGACACTGTAAAGTTCAAAAGGACTTAAAGTAGAAATGCCTAACCCGACGCTGCACAATATCAACATCATAAATTTTTCATTGTCCAAATGAGGTGCCAAATATGTAGAGAATATTACCTTGGACCAAATGCATTCTTGCAATGAATGAATCAGCTCGTCCTTGGAAAACTCTCCTCTCCTCTTCCCACCATTTTGCTTTGTCCTTATCAGTTCCTTCAAGGCCTTCACTACCTTCCTTGCCCATCAGCAGTTTCCAGATTCTATTTGTCTCTGGGTCAAGGTCCACTTTAGGCCTTGGCTTGCGTTTCTTGATGAAATCAAACCCTTCATATCGAACTACCGTACCGTCCTGTTTGTATGGAACAATTGCATTTTGCTCTTGCTCCAGTGCCCTGCCAGTCCTTCCATTGAGATTGAGAACTTTGAATCTTTGTATAATTTCATCCATTGAAATGGGACAATTCTGCTTAAGTGGTGGCCCTGCATCAAATAGTAAAAGAGTTTAATGTAATTATGACAAGTAGAATATTCTACAAGCTGCCTTAGTTTCTTCAGATGCCAAAGTTGAGGATCATGAAAATTACCTCCTGTTTTTGCAGAATATTGCTGATGATCATACAAGACTACCCTCTGCTCTGGCAGTGTCTGATCTATACCAGATGAAGCTGACTTGGCTCGAGTAGGCTTTACATTTTGCTTTGATGAAAAATTAGCACAGGAAGTTTTTGGTGCCAGCCTGCCTCCAGGTGCAGTGGCTTTGATAGGGGGAGTTGGTGGGATCATGTTACATTTCTCACTTGCAATTACGGGTACAAAGTTGTGCACTGAAGTTAATCTATTAGTCCCTCCCACTTTTTCTGAGGGTGAGTTTTGCACAAAAGAAACATGTTGCCCAGGAACCATTGAATCAGTGTACCGGTCACTGATTACTTTGTTGAACCCATTATTTTGTCTGTTTGCAATGTTATTGCTTCCTAGTTGAGAATTCAGTAAATGATAATTTGCATGTAATGTAAATCCGTGTCCATTGAGTCTTGAGCCATCTTGGACTGATGTAACATCAGAAAGCCTGCCATTTATGTTCGCATGTAGTTCATTCTCAAATTTCCTTTTCTTGTGCATCTGTGAACAACCAGCACTAAGAAAGTTGCTGTTTCTTTGATATACATCTGTCTGAAATATATTTTGGCACAAAAATGAAGAACCCATTTGATTTTCAGCACTGGGCTGTGTCTTCTCAATGGCATGACAGTATTCTCGCTTAGATCCTCTACCTTCTTTCGAAATGGACACAATATTTGGTGCTGATTGAGGGGCACTCTGAGCCAGCAGTTGTCTGGTCCTCTCCAGCTTTTCGAGACCAATATTTGCTTGAAAGATTGTTGGGCCATTTCCTTTTGAGTACATATGTTGCTGAATGGGAATACATCCATTAGTGCTATTCTTCTGGGAAGGATCACCAATCCTAGTTTCTACATTTCTTGCAATGACATTTAAATTTTCCATGTGCAGGTGATTTCTTGGAGGTATTGATGCTGCCACCGCTTGCTTTCCTGACACCAATATGTTGTCACCTGGGAATTGATTTATGGAATGGGTATGGTTACTAACTTTTCCCGATTGCAGTGTATCTGTGGCCAATCCATTCTGTTGGCCAATTAACACAGTTGCCTCTGTTCTGTACTTGCTGTTAATTCTGCTATCTAATTCTGCAGCTTGATAATCCAAAGTTAAATTGAAAGTTCTCTTACACCTCTGTTGTGTCTCCTCCTGCTGACCAATATCTTCAACCTGACTTTCATCTCTGATTTTTTCCAAGTCAAAATTCAATGCTTTTCGGCATGATCTTGCATCAGGTCCAGTACTAGTATCAGCAGTCTCCCTCAAATTAGGTGCCTGTTCAGTTTCTGAATCCTTCAGCTGTTTCTTGCGCACATACTTTCTTTTTCCTCCAGGTTTTTCTTCTGTTTTAGTAGTTTTTGGAGTTGCAGTCTTTGGAGTCCTTTTGGGTTTTCCTTCTGTGATTACTTTTGGCCTGTGCTTTCTTCGTTTGGGTGGTTTCTGCTGGGGTGTCTTGTTAAGGTCAATGCCTTGGTCATTTCCATCGGCAGAATCCCTTTTTTCCACAAGTGATGTTGAATTAACAGCAGAGGATAAATCTACAACATTTTGTAAGAGTTCATCATTATTGTGCTGAATAGCTTCATTTTCTGTTGACGCGACAAAGTTCTCTTGTTTATCCTTTTCCTGAATTGAGCTTTCATCCACAATGGAATTTGTTATTAATAAGAACTTGTTGCTCTCCAACTTCTTTGACTGATCTGGTGTTGCAGGTGAGAATGGCAATGTGGTGGTGACACTAGAAGCTGCATCAGCTTCTGATCTTGGTGGTGAAAGAAGTTTGTAGTTGGATTGGTAAGGTACAGGGAATTCATCTGAATAAAAACAGTTTTTAAAAGAATGCATATTAGATTGAATAATAATGGGTACAACTAGAAATGCAGTGGAGATAAATTGCTCTATCTTGTTTTCCATGGCATTGCTAGTCACTTTGTGCCCGTTACAACTATGATAATACTTTTCACCTCTCTATTCCTTATATTCAGATAAAATAGTTAGCAACATCAAATGTATACTACTGAAATCAAACCATCACAAAAGATAGGGAATGAGGGTCATTTTCTGTTTTCGTGAGATCTGAAATAAATAATTGTACCATGGAAAAGAGGATTTTATATGTTTTTAAACATAATGGATTGAATTCAGCTAACCAGGTGTTTGCTATTGAACAATATTTAAAAGGAAAAACATATCCTATGGAGATTTTTCTTTCATCTGGTTGGTTGGTCAGGGCGAGGGAAAAAATTAAATATGGTCATCAAATGCTGAAAGTCCTAACAATTTTTTATCAATTTTAGGAACATGTTAAATTGTTTGACAGATGATCAATCACTGTATTCTTCCAGGTTCTTCATTAAGGTATCTTTTATAGTAATTTGTTGGTACTTACTGGTGTTAGTATACACCTAAAAGCTTAAATTGATAGGTGTTAGTAGACACCCAACAGCTTAAATTGATAGGTTATGATTCAACAATAGTATTTAAGCTACTCGTCACATGAAAGACTAATGGGGTCGCCATATGGTTTGAGCCAACAAAAACACAACACAGATTTAGTTAACAAATAAGAAATTCAAATATTATCATGTTGGTTGACTCAAAACCAACACACCTTGGTCTAAGTAAGTTCTAATACTATATTAGTAACTGTTATATCTATTACCTTAAGTTGATAGGAAAAGTTTAACAATAGCTTCTAAGCACTCTAACAACTAATATTTGTAGATTGAGTGATCAAGTGCTTTCACAGAAAATTAATCAAATGACATGATATCAAATGTAGATAAATTTATTGAATGACATAGTAATCGTTTCTTTATGCATGTTTTTACTTAAATGAAGATAGTGCAGATTCAACTTTTAAAATCACTACATGGATGTGCATGAGTAACAGACTTAATCACTTACATTGGGAAATCTGGTGAAAGCTACCACTGTTGCTTGACTGATTTGAACCTGAGCAGTGGTTTTGGCCATGAAGCGAGGAATCACTCAAGTTGAACTCCCTTTGTAGCAGCAACTGACTCGAGTTGGACTCCATTTGTTGCAGCAAATGACTCCAGTTGGACTCCCTTTTTTGGAGCAAATGACTCGAGTTGGACTCCATTTGTTGCAGCCAATGAGTCGAGTTGGACTCCCTTTGTTGCAGTGAATGAGTCGAGTTGGACTCCATTTGTTGAAACAAATCATTCAAGTTGGGCTCTCTTTGTTGAAGTAAATTACTTGAGTTTGACTCCCTTTGTTGCAGTAAAATACTCAAATCGGACTCCCTGGGAAGCAAATGATTGGTTGAGTTGAACTCCATCTGTGGTAACATACTTCTCAAGTTTGATTCCCTGTGTGGCAACAAGTTGCTTATGTTGGAATCTCTGGGAAGTAGTGAGTTGAGCTCCCTCCAGTTGCCAACTTGAGATTGCAAATTCAAAATCGGAGGTCCATTTGCCATGCTTGTACTGCTGCCATGAGTTCCATTCGCAGAGTTAAGGACTGCTGCATTCTTCATTGCCTGAAGATTAACTAATTGGTTATTGTTCCAGCCTGCACTTCCACTATACAAGGCTGCAATGTGATTAATCCTGTTTCTATTAGCTGGACCTGTACTGTTGCCATAATACCCTTTATTTTTTTCTGGCTGTCCAATTAGATTCAAATCAGGAACAGCTCTGTTGTAATCCGGCATCTGTTGTATATGACCACCAGAAAACCCAGGTGGTTCTTGCCAATCTTCTTTTCCCAATGGATTCCCATATCTATCAACAACAGGGACTACATTAGATCTTGTTGGAATGGGCTTTTCCGGCGTCACTGGCATCCAAGAACCCATTAATTGGAATTCTTTCTCCTGTGGAACCGCAAATCCCTCCCCTAACTTAATCCTTGGACTCATGCAACCAAGACAAACAAACAAACAAACACCACTCTTTTCTTCTACTTCTATGTTACGATAACCGAAAATCTCATCTCCCAACCTCTAATTCTCCTCCACTGCCTGAATTTCATAGCAAATTGCAGAAATTTCTATTCTTCCGAAACCTCTCTGCTACCCCATTACCTGAACTGATCATATCAAAAACCCACCAAGCACATTTGTCATTCCCAGATGCAAGACCTCATACTAGAAAGAAGCCAAAAAAAAAGAGTAAAGTTGACTCAGATTGCAAAAAGAAAAACAGCATCTTTGTTTTAAATGCAGGAAAATCATGACCCAGATATTTCTCCTGCAACTAGAGACAGCTAGCTCAAGCTAATAAGTTTTTGTCTTGTTGGAAACCACAATCAACATTAAAAGCACAAGAATTCTAGTCCTCTTGTAGAGAATATAGCTGAATCAGATTGTATCTGAACAAATGAATTCATGATAAATGAGCAGATAGAAAATCTTCAAGAGAATCTTGGTATGATATTGCAAGAAATGAAACTAATTTGTACAGGTTTCAGTCTGGATACATCAACTGACTAAAATCAATAAATAAATACCAAAAATGTATATATGTGAATGAAACTCAACTCACCGATCTGCGACTGAGTCAGGGTAGCTCTTGTTGGAAATGCCGGACAAAGTCTTGGGTCAGTCTTCAGGGTAACAACAAAGAGAGAAAGAGAAAACCAAACTGAAGGTGAATACTTTATATACAAATAACACCACATTATTGTGCCCACCCCTCTCTCTTTTTTATCTGAGCACCCCACTTCAGCCTCACTTTTTCGATTCTTTTCTCATTTTCTTCACTTAACTTTATAAGTATTTCCCTGTTTGAAAAATGTTTTAAAAATTGCTAAAGAATGTATTAAAAAAAAGTAGAATCTATTGAGGTCAATTAAAAAATAAGTAGAATCTCTTGAGGTCAATTATTATTTGTGGTTTGAATATGCATTTTCACAATTGAAAGATAATTATTTAAATTGACACCTAACTTAGTTGATATCAATGACTATTTGTGTGTTTCAAACCACAGTTATGGGTTATCATTATATATATAAGAGTTTTTATAATCAATGCGTCTTAACTTTTAAATTGTTAAAATGAACTAATCAAATTCATTTATTACGTTATCTTTCCTAAAAAAAATCTCTCTCTTATTCAATTCTAATATAATGAATGACTTTCATTAGTGGTCATAACAATTTAAAAGTATGAATGTACTGATGATAGAATTATTACATATATATATTATCTCTCTCAAAAATAATTTTTTTTCCTATTCAATTCAGTTATAATGAATAAACTTTTATTGGTGGTTTTAACAATTTAAAAGTTATGACGTACTAGTAACATAATTATTATATATATTACTTAATTTAAAAAATATAATATATTAATTTTTAAAAAATATTTAAAATCGTTACAATTTCTTATAATATTTTGATTTATAAAAAAATAATGTTTAATGTTTTTATTAAATTTAAAATTAATATAATCAAATTTTATTAAATTTATTTTTAATTTAATCCGATGATACACAAAAGACATGATATTATTATTTCCAGCCCAATACAATTACAGTTCAATAAGATAATCCAAACCAGAAGGAAGAGTTAATAAACAAATTTAAGAGTTGATAATAGACATGACTTTAACAATACATATTAATATAATCTCTTATTTAATATCAACTTTAGTCTATTACAATAAAATATATTATGTGGTTGTTACGTCCCTTTTTTTTTTCTCTTAAGAAAAACAAGAAGACAATCTATCATAATAGCTTGTACAAAAAGAGCTTTTCGTGTATAAAAGTTGATGCTCCCTCAATTTGGGTATATAAATAATATCTCGAATAAACAAATATAATTTTTTATTCAAAAAATAAAAAGTGTGTACAAGGTAGAATCTTGATCTGTTATTTTTACCAGAAAGGAGTGGCTCTATCAAAGAAATGGAGTGGTGAAATAAACAAACACGTAAAAACATGGCACGGTTAAACAGGTAACATCTCTTGTCCTTGTCTCTGAACATAAATTTAAGGATTGAATTAGAGATTGTATTATATCTTCAAAATTAAATGTGATGTGTCAAAAAACTGATGGCAATAACTCTCACAGATTTTTTTTTTTTCTAATACATATATATTTTTTGGTTGCAAGATTTGGTAGTTCAATTAAACACACCCCAGTTGTGGAAATCAATAAAAAAAAAATCTTGCTAAAAATCGAAAAAAATTAAAGCCCTAATTTGCAACAAAATGAGAATTTAAGGCAGGGGCATTTTGGGAAAGTGAGAAATGGCATTCAACAGGTTACCAAATCACATGCGTGCGTGCCTGAAACGCGTGTTTGGATGTGTTTTTGTGCGTTTGTTTTAAAACCTAAACACGTGATTCAGCACGAAAGCGTTGCCGGTTCAGCCTTGGAGTTTGAGCCGAAGACTAACAAAGAGGCGCCCACATATGACAAAATCAATGTTGAATTGGGATTTAATTAATTTTTTCTTTCTTTTAAATAAATTAATATTGTGAATAAAAACAAACAAGAGGGTGTTTCCATAAAGTGTGCTCCCATAATAATAAAGTTTTGCATGGGATTTACGTAGCCGTGTTTTAACACTTATCATTGACTTTCTGTGAGTTTTATATAATATAATACCTGGATTGCGTTAACACGTCTCTTTCTAGAAATAAAAGGTAATGAATAATTTTTCTTTTTATTCTTCTCATACTATTTTTGTATATCATTAATGTTGCAATCCAAATTATCGTACGAAGATTCTGAGTACCTTTGAAAGACCCTTTCCATTATAGGAACGATTATCAATCGCAACTCAACCTATGATATAAATAAAATTTTTGTTAAAGTGATCTAGAAGTTATCTCTGAAGACACCCTCCGATGTTTAAGTTATATTTTATTTAGGATTGCTTTAATAAGTGAGTATTTTCTCTAAGAATTTAACTAACTGACTAATGAAGCTTAAAATAAACTTTTATAAAAAGACAAGAACTTACTTTACAAGTGTCATAATACATGTGATGGTGCTTACCATTTATCACTTGGATTATCTTCATGTTGACAAATGTTTGTTGAATTTTAGACATTTGTCACTAATCTATTGGAACATCTTGCTCGAAGGTCAGTATTTCTTGCCTTCGAATTCCTTTAGCTGACTTGCTAAGTTTAAGGTCTTCTTTGCTCACAAAGGTGTGTTTCCAGCCTTAGATGATTAATCACATTAATTGTACAATTTAGCATATCTGACTTCTCCTTCACTTGAAGTTTGTATCATGTACCACGGGTCACGTTCCTGCTACGTTGACATGCTTAGGGATGACAAAAACACCTAATTCAATCCAAATCCGTCCAAACTTGGTCTATTTGAAGAGGGTTTAGGACGGAAAGTAATAACCCATTTGAGGCATTGATTGGGTTTAGGGCAACCCTAAAAAATTTCAGATCGGGTTTGAGGCAAGCTTTCTTGTCTCGATCAAACCAGGTAACCCTTATTACATAGTGACCAAGTCTTGTACTCTTAATTCTTAGAGTTTTTATATGAATTTGGAATTTAGAAGTATCATGGCTATCATAGCCAATTTATCTCTTTTTTTGTTTGTATATTAGTTTTTTTATATTAATTATATCATTAGTTAAAAATTAAATCTGGTCAATGGGTCCAATTCTGGGCAAGTCCCTTTAATTGCATTTGGATTTAGGACAAAAAGTAGCGATCCGTTTAGGGCATGGGTTGGGTTTGGGTCACCCCTAAAATATTTTGGATTGGGTTTGGTAAAAGTCAAACCCGATCCGATTTGATCTATTGCTATCCCTAAACATGCTTGCTTCTTTTGGAGTTCTTCTTACTCTCATGCAAATAACATTATGATATATATTTAAAATTGAAATGATAAATATAACAAAATTTTGGGATATCAAAATTTGTCACTCATCTCATTCATAAAGTTTTTTTTTTTTTCTTTCATAATTTTATTAAAGAGATTTTCTCTTTACAATTTATTTTTTTCTGTTGACATTTGTTTTCTAAAAACACTACATTCTAAGAACTTAAAAAGTAAAAAATTCTAAAGACACTCAATTTTATTCCAAAATTATTATTTTATCTTTTGAAACTTTTATTCGAAAGACGCGTCATTTAAAAAGTATATAATTAATTAAATTTTTAAAGACTCTCTACTGTATTTTAATACATCCATTATTCGTTTTGATGTTTTTTTTTTTGGAAAAATATTTTTGATGAAATTTTAAATAATTTTCAATACAATGGAGATATAAATCAATAAATTAAATTTATCTAGATTAATTAATATTAAACCATATCTAAACAACATATAATTTAAACTTATTAAGATTTTAAAAAAAAAAAGTAAGTGTAAAACTAATTGAAAACTTATTTCTTTTAAGTGTAAAACTAACTGAAAACTTATTTCCTTTTTATCGTTTGAACCTTGTTATAATTAATAATTCTCCAACAGTACAAAGTTTGCTTTTGTATGTGGACTTCTCATGCTTCTTTCTTGGATTTCGTCAACGCTTCTTGGTATGTCTCTTTGACAGGTTCTTCTATGAGTATTATTGGTCGTAAGCTGAAGCTTGTCAAGGTTGCTTTGAAACGTTGGAATTGGGAGGTTTTCGAAGATCTCTCTATTCGCATTGCTCATGCTATAGATAAAGTTATAGATATCCAAGAACGTCTTAGTTTGGAGGGGTTTTCTGATTCTCTATTTCGTATGGAGACTAATACTTTATCATAGTTAGATGTTACTTTGAAGTAGTAAAACACTTATCTTCATGAGGAAATTCATGTGAAGTGGTTACATGATGACGATCGTAACACAAATTATTTTCATTCTCTTTTTAAAAAATGAGAGCGGAGATACTGTCTTTGATATGGATCTTTTGAGTGTGCCTAGCTTGGATGATTTTATAAGCAAATTTTACATGAATTATTGGGAAATATTTGGTATAGATGTTGTTGTTCATGTACAGAATTTTTTCCATATTGGTGTTGTTTTTCTTGGAATTAATCTGAATTTCATTATTTTGGTGCCTAAGGCCTCTGAGGCTATCTCTGTAAATCATAATCTTCCTATTGCCCTAGGCAACTTCATTTTCAAGGTTATCACTTGGATTTTGAAAGATCATCTGAGTTCTATTTCTGCACATATCATCTCTCCGAATCAATTTAGGTTTGTGTCTGGTAGGCAGATCGGAGATTATATAGAAAAGGCTTCAGAATGTTTAACATTCTTTAATATTGGTCTTGAGAGTCACATGACTTTGCAGATTAACATTCGAAAGACTTTTGATTCAATTAATTGGTCTTTCTTATTGGCGGTATTGCAGTGTTTTGGGTTCTTCTCTGTCTTTATTCTTTAATTGCTTCTATTTTTGAGTCAGTAAGGATTTCAGTCCTTGTTGATGGTTCTTCAGAAGGTCATTTTCCATGTTTTCATAAACCATGATAGGGAGATCCCCTATCTTATCTTTGTTTTACACCTTGCTGAGAAATTCTTGAGCAGATATATCTGGCATTTGGTTTCTTCTAGTTTACTTCTTGGTATTTCTAACTCGAGAAGTGTATAGCCACATTCTTAACTTTTATATGCTGATGATATCATTTTATTTGGTCGTGTTTCAATTTCAAATATCAAGGTTGTTATGGAATCCTTTAAGGTTTATAGGGATTTATTTGAACAACGTATTAATTGGCAGAAATCTTGTATTTAGGGATGATGTTTAGTCTTCCACACTAGATGGTGTCTTGTATCTTGGTAACATAAAAAGTGGAGGTTCTTTTATGACTTATCTTGGTGTCTCTCTTTTTCGTGGTGCTTTCTGTAGATGGTGGTTTTTGTCTTTGACTAATAGAATTCATCTAAAACCTTAATCTTGGACGAGTTCTACTCTTTTTATGGCTAGTAGACTGTGTATTATTTAGTCCGTGTTCTATGGTTCGCTTATTCAATCTTTTCAAACATATCGCTTGCCTTCACCTGTTCTGCATTCTCTCACTTCCTCAATGGGCTCTGTTGATAGAAGGAAGCCCATTCAAATTGTTTGGAATGTCTGTTGTTAATCAAAACTTAAGGGACGCCTTGGTTTGTGAGATTTGTGTGTTATTAATAAAGCTCTCCTTGATAAATTTCCTTGGAGGTTTATAATTAAGGATTATATAGTTTTCACGTTTCTTAGTGTTAGACGTGTTACTTCTGCGTTTCTTCCTAGGGTGAGATAAATTTCTTCTTCTGCTTGGCCTGATATGAAAAGTCATTATCTTTCTTTGGTGCTCGAGTCCGAATGGTTGTTGTGTTGTCATTCAAAGGTATGTGTATAGTTGGATAATTGGATTGATAGGCCTCTTGTGGACAAGACTTTGGACTTACCTCTTTTTGAGCTTCTTCTTTTGGCTCGTATTCTATGGTTTTTACAACTGAGGATTCTATCTTTTCATGTTTCTTAGTGCTACATGTCTTGCTTCTACGCTTCTTCCTAAGGTGAGATACCTTTCTTCCTTTATTTGTCTTGGTAAAAATCATTATCTTTCTTTAGTGCTCGGTCCAAATGATTGGTGGGTCATCATTTAAAGGTATATTTATGGTTGGACAATTGGATTGATGGGCCTTTTATGGATAAGACTTTTGACTTGCCTCTTTTTCAGCTTTCTCTTTCGACTCGTATTTTACGATTTTTACGATTGAGGATTTTATAGTTTTCATGTTTCTTAGTGTTAAATGTCTTGCTTTCACGCTTCTTTCTAGGGTGAAATACCTTTCTTCCTTTGTTTTGTTTGGCTTGATATTAAAAGTCATTATCTTTCTTTGATGCTCGATTCGAAATAATCAGTGGGTCGTCATTCAAAGGTACGTCTATAGTTAGACAATTGGATTGATGAGCCTCTTATGGACAGAACTTCTAATTTGTCTCTTTTTGAGCTTTCTTTTTTTATTCATATTCTAGGATTCTATAGTTTTCATGATTTTTAGTGCTAGATGTCTTGCTTTTGCGCTTCTTTTAAAGGTGAGATGTCTTTTTTCCTCTATTTGCCTTGGTATAATAAGTCATTATCTTTCTTTAATGCTCAAGTCCAAATGGTTAATGCATAATCATTCAAAGATACATTTATGGTTAGACAATTGGATTGATAGGCCATTTTTAGATAGGACTTCTAACTTGCCTCTTTCTGAGCTTTCTTTATCAACTTATATTCTATGGTTTTCATGATTAAGGATTCTATGTTTTTAAGTTTCTCAGTGTTAGATGTCTTATTTCTATGGTTCTTCTTAAAGTGGGATACTTTTCTTCCTCTATTTGGTCTGGTATGAAAAATCATTATCTTTCTTTGGTGCTTGAGTCTAAATGGTTGGTGGGTCATCATTTAAAGGTATGTCTATGATTGGACAATTGGATTGATGGGCCACTTATGGATAGGACTTATATCTTGCCTCTGTTTAAGCTTCGTCTTTCAATTTGTATTATGGATGATAGTTGACATTTTTCTCCTTCGTTTCCTATATGTTTCATCCAAATTTAGTTGATAATATAGAGCGGGAGGTTATTGGCATTTTTGATTCAAGATTTTGGACTTTTCTACGGATGAAAGAGTAATTACTGTTGGTGCTTATACTTCCTTGGTTCTGTTGCATCCCTACATTTACTAGGCAAGACATATTTGAGTTGTTTTTATTCCTCCTTCAAGACCTATGTTAGCTTAGTGAGTTATGCATAATAGATTGCCTATTGATTTGGGTCTCTAATGTCATGAATTTATATTGCCTTCCTACTGTTGTTTGTGTTGGCCTGTTAAAAAGAGTTTAGAGCATCTGTTTCTTAGATACCCTTTTGTGGTAGGTCTGTAGTATTCCTTATCATCCATGTTTGGTCATGTTGTTTCTTAAACTGGGATTGTTATGAATTTGTGACAAGCTGTTGTTTGCTAATTTTTTATTATCAACTTTAGAATCTTTGAAAGATTAGTATCATTGTAATTTTTTGGATTATTTGGGTAATACGAAATAGTGATACTTTCAAGGGTAAGTGCCATTTTTTTCATGGAGCACTTTCCTTTGTTTGACATTCTATTTGAGAGGCAGATTCTCTTAATTTTGTGGTTATAAGAAATTCAGTGGATAATCTTCTAGCTCAACAAAGCTCCATGTTCTAGCTTGTCCTTGTAAGGCTTCTCATATTATAGAAATTATTTGGGCTTTTCCTTTTTCGAGCTGGCTTAAGATCAATACTAATAGTTATGCTTTTAAAGCTCCTGGTTTGACTAGTTGTGTTGGAGTTTTTCGAACTTGTTATGGCTTTTTCAAATGTGCTTGTGTTATTCCTTTAGGGATTGGTTATGTTTTTTAGGCGGAGCCGATAACTACTATTCATGCCATCTAGTATGCTTCTACTTATTGTCAGATAAAGCTTTGGTTGGAGAGTGATTCTGCTTATATTATTTCTATTCTTCTTGCTCACTCTTTTAAGAGTCCCTAGCGTTAGCATTTGGCTCAGGAGAGGTGTCTTTCTTATTTACATGATATAGAATTCATTGGTGACTCATATTTATTGTGAGGGAAATTCAGTTGTGGATGTTTTAACTTCTGGTTCTCCATCTTTTTTTTACTCTACTTGTTGGTGGACGACTCTAGTTTTTTTGGGTCCTCTTTTTCTGATGATTTTCTTGACAAAAACCGTTATTAATTTAGTTAGTTTGGGCTTTGGAGATACTCTTTTTCTCTTGCCTAGTTTTCCCTATTGAGTTTTTCCAGTAAGGTTTTGAATGAGGTTTACTATAGGGTTTGATGTACAAAGGTTTGGTTTTGACCGAATCTTCCCTTGACTTTTCCTTCCCATGGCTTGGCTATAATCTTTTGGAGTTTGTTTTTATTTTGTTTTGGCTTTTTGCCTTATCCTTTTTTGCATGTTCTTTTCCCTTTTTTAATAATACGTTGGCTTTGACCAATAACTTAACACCAAAAAAAGTTTGCCTTTGGTTGTAAATCATTTTATATCATTTTGGAATCAAATAAATCTTTAAAATATTAAAAATAAATGTTTTAGAGTTTATGATTTCAAAACAGGAAAAGAATAATGTTGGATTCTAATAAAAATTAGTTGGTAATAACTTTTAAAAATTTTTTGTCCTTTGTAATTTAATTTAAGTTAAAATTGTTATTACCCAAAAAATAAAAAATGAAGTATAAAAAGATATTTAGTGGATTGCCAATAGCATCACTCTTATTAAATTTAATTAATGGTCATATATATTTAGAGAAGATTTATAACAGTTTAAAAATTTTTAATGGATGATAGTGATATTAATGATGATAATTTTTCAATATAATTAATTTATTGGCACAATACAAATAAAATATAAAATTAACTTGTTTATTTTGCTTCTTATTTATTTTGGTTCTTATTGAATTCGGATGGCTGTTGGGTCAACTTATTAAATAAACAACTTGGCACGGGTTGAACTTTTGACCCACAAATTTGTTATGTATGTAAAGGTTCACACTTTATATTGTGTTAAACTTTTCATGAAATTTATATTAAATTTATTTTGAGAAATTATTTGGACTTGTTTTTAAAATAGAGTATATTATATTACCTTTATTTAATAGCAAGGTTTAGTGGATTGAAATTATATATAATTAAGTTAAAAGGGTTTAAATTGATTAAAAAAAATTGGGCGGGGCAGATAGGTTGAATGGAGAATATTATATCACCATCACAAAATAAACCTGACTTGTTTTTTAACTTGTTACACAAGCAGTTTTGCATCATGCATTTACCTAACATGATATTTTTGAGATTTAACTTGTGACAAAGGTAAGTTAACCAATTATGTTAAAGCTGATAAAAAAATATGAATCATGTTAAGATTAAAACAAACATATGATATCCCACACACTTGCATTCTTGAAGTTATGAGTTCGAGCCATCATCATCTCCCAAACTTCACTTTTATTATAATATTTAAAAAAAAAAAAATCAAAGAAATACCACAACTTGATGTGTATGAAAACCTTTGACTGTTCTTGTTTAAACTAACACGAGTGAGGTCAGCGAAATTAACCCTAAATATAATAAAATGATTGTAAAATTTATTATATTTCATGAAAGTTTTTAGATAAAATTTAACATAGGTATGATTGTAATGATTTGTTAATATTAAAATAAGAAATTAAAAGGATTTTCTTGTAGTGATAAAATAAGGCTAGCCTATTGGTAAGTATCTCACACTTACCTTAATAAGGTTATGGGTTTTGGGTCATGTGCCCCTTCCTTAATTTTCAATTTATAATAGCTTTTAAAAGACGATTTTCTTATGAATTATAAACATTTTTCAATATATAGCTAGGATTTAATGCAACAAATAATAATGATGAGCGAAAATAAGCTCCCCAAAGGTCCAATTGAAATCAAGATAAAATTGATAAGAGATCAATTGAATGGAATTCAAAAATTAGGCCCCAAGGGTGAGCCCAATGGAAGCCTTGGCCCAAACACAATTATTCTGAAGAAAAGGTGAGGAAAAGACCAGGCTACCCTTATTAAGAGGCGGAAAGGGAGCCAAAGGAAGGTTCATTTTGAAGGTTCAAAATGGATCTCATTTGTGTTAGCATATCACCCCACCCTGTCAGAAGATCAGGAGAGTCAGTCTTAGGGCCAGGTCTAGGATTGATGCGTGGTGAGATGAAAAAAGGGATAGCCAGCAACGTACCATGTGAAGCAATGGGCAAAAGAACAAATGAGGAGGAACCACATGCCCCATTTGCCTGGATCAATCAAAGAAGGAGCATGAGACAAGGAAAAAGGAGAAAACGACTGGATAAGAGAGTAAGGGTGGCAATTCGGGTTGATGGGTCGGGTTGGACACGACACGATGATTTTTGACATGACACGAATATGACACGATAAGTAAACAGGTTGAACTCAGTCGACATGAACACGACACGATAATAAACGGGTCAACACGAAAACGACACGATAAGTAAACGGGTTGAACTCAGTCGACACAAACACGACACGATAATAAACGGGTCAACACGAAAACGACACGATTAACCCATTTAGTTACGGATCGTTTAACTAACCCTTTTAATTAACCCGTTTAATTAGCCTGTTTATAAATTTAACCATATTTAATACATTTAAATTTGAATTCACATCTAATAAAAAATAACATTAAAATATTCAAATACAATTCAAAACCTAAAAATATAATCATCCATATTTCAAAAAAAATAAAATAAAATCATGCAAAAAAAATAATAAATCATCCACAAATTCAATCCAAAACCTTAAAAAAAATCATCCGCAAATACAATCCAAAACATAAAAACACAATCATCCACAAATACAATCCAAAACATAAAAACACAATCATCCACAAATACAATCCAAAACATAAAAATACATCCAAAATATAAAAATACAAACATCCACACAAATGAATACAAAAAATTAAAAATAGAGACACGGCACGGCGGCACCAGATCTGCGGAGAGAAGAAGTTGTAGGGCATAAACGACGCGACGCGACGGCAGCAGGTCTGAGGAGACGACGTGACATGGCAGTAGCAGATGCAGCGCAATAGTAACAGATGCTGCGAGGAGATGAGGCTACATAAGGAGAAGATGCTAGATGACGGAGGTGACATGGCGTGGCAGCGGCAGCAAATCTGAGGAGACGACGCGGTTGGGTGAGAAGAAGCTACGCGGAGGAAACGACAGTAGCAGATGCTGCGAGGAGATAACGCTGCGCGAGGAGAAGATGCTGGACGACGGAGGTGAGACGGCGCAACGGCAGCATATCGGCGTGTATGGACGATGGATCGCGCGGCTGCTACTCAGGCGTGGGTAGTCGACTGTTACGGGAGAGATCAAAAAATAGAGTTGAAATGAGAAGGGAATGGTAGGGTTGTGATTTTCAAATGATATATATACCATCAATAAAATTACATAAAAACCCCTCTAATGTAAAATTATCATTTTACTCCTTTTAACGGATTAACCCGTGACACGATTAAACGAACACGAACCCGACACGATTATTAAATGGGTTAGACGGATTGACCCGTTAATTTATCCAACCCGTTAATGTTCAACCCTAACCCGTAATATTCATGTCGGATTTGTGTCAACCCGTCGTGTCGGGTTCCAAATTGCCACCCCTACAAGGGAGGCTAGAAGATAGGATGCAGATTTTTAAGCGAATGGGATGTAAAAGAAGTAGTTGATCGCTGAAACCTTAGAAAAAAGAAATGAGTATATAATGACATTAACTATTCAAATGAAAGTGACTCTCACTAGCTTAAAAAACACTCTAATGTGCGAGGGAACTCCCCGGAGAGAATTCCTCATAAACATTGGATGAAGTTTTTAGGTCTTGTTAATAGGATTGCCTAAATTTCCTCCCCTTCTCCATAATCCTTCTGCCTTTTAGCCTGAAAGCTAAAGGATTTTCCCTTCGAAAATCCCACTAACTTGAGCATTGGAGGGTTTTCTTCGGTGCTTCCCTGACCTCTCTTTCTCTGTCCTACAAGTAGCTAAGGGAAGGAGTAGTTCGCCCAAGGGGAAGAATTCCCCTCAACAAAGATGAATCTAGAAATCCGAGAGGATCACTAAAGATTTCTTATTCCTTTCGATTGTGTTACATTTGTAATTTCTAATATCTATTGTTGGTATAATTGGAGTGACCAATTTTGGCATCAATAAATAATATTTAATCTCTTATTTATTTGTTTAGTAGTAAACCCCTCACTATTAGTGTCAAATGACTTTGTAGTGCCTTTAAAAAAGTTAATTAGATTAATAATAGTTTATTATCTCAATTTTGGTTGAGTTGGACTTAAAAGTCAATTAGGGTGGGGTAATACATGATTATTTTATAGTTAGTATTTCATTAGATAAAAATATTAAATTGGACATTATGATGGTACTTTTGGTTTAATTTAACATTTTTGATTAGTTATGCTAATATTTGTCCATCAGTTCATACATTAAAAATATATATATATATATATATATATATATATATTAGAATTGTCCCCAAAAAATAGTGTAAATTCAATCATTTTTATATGAAATGTAATGAAATATTTTATGGAAGCAAGACGCGCTAAAAACGATTGAATTTTTTTCTAAAAACAATTGAAATTCTGCTTGAAGTTAAAGATAAATAACCTTTTGTGGGGATTAATTTTTTTTTTTTCTTTTTTGTTTTAGTCAAAAGTGAATTCGTCACTTGGAAAGAGGAAAATTAAAATTGTACATATATATTGTCACAGAACGTCAATTCCCATGTTAAAGGATTGAATAAAACTTAAAAAGTTATATTTAATTATTTGAGATGAAGTTATTTATTGATCTTTTAGAAAGAATAAATATAAATTATTTTTTCAATTTATTACTATTATTTTTTTAAAGCCGATAATCTATCGAAATTAGTAATTATTTATGGGCTTAATATTTACATAAAATTCTTTTAGTGAGATTTAAAATTCCACTATTAAAGTGGTTAAAGTAATGGACAAACTACCTCTTCTAGGAATGAATGCACGTTTTGATTTGAATTCTTAATATATATATATATATATATATATATATAACTTTTGAAATTAGTATATATTAACTATTAAATTATTAGAATTAAATATCTTAGTCATTTATTACATTTATATTAAAATGTATTGACAGTAGAATATGCATATATATAATTTTTATTATCAATGTATTTTAATTTTTAAATTATTAGAATCAGTAATTTTAGTTATTTATTATACTATCTCTTTTAAAAATATTTCTTTTTTTTTATTGAATTTAAGTACAATAAATGAATAGGATTAATATTTTAAATAATTTAAAAATTAGAATGCACCGAATATATAAACTCTATATAATATATAAATATATTTTATATCAAATTTTATCTAATTTAACCGACAATGCTCGCGTTTGAGCCCCACTCCACCCAAGATTTTTCGGCAGCAAAGCAAGGAGATGGACATAAATGATACGCTCCAGCATTTGAGGAGGTAGAGTCAGCTCCAACATTTGTGAGGGGTGCACGCACTAATTTTGATACGCCTGTTAATTGGCAATTTGGCACGTGGATTAAGGTTTACTTTAAGAATTGGGTGCGATGATTGGTTGGAATTGTCGTGAGGCTGACACCACGAATTTTGTTGCCTCCAGCGTGTTTACTTACGTTTGAAGGAATAAATATAGTTTTTTATATTTTATTTTACGATCCACTCCAATCTCAATTTTTTTTTTAATATATTTTTTTTTAACTTAGTCCAGTCTCAATTATTTGAATGTAAGAAAAATTAATAATTGAGGTTTTTTTTTTTTTTTTTTTTTTTATGATTTCTTTTTCCTTTTGATATGACCTTTTGGAATACACTTCATTCTTAATATTTTACGTAGAAAAGTTGTTTTAAAATTATTGTTTTTATCTTTGGCATTCATAATCCAAAATCATTATATTTATAAAAATTAATTAAAATATTAAAGAAACTCATTATATTTTGATATTACCTATAAATTTTGATTAAATTATTTTTTGAAAGAAATTTTGATGAAAGACTTAATAATTTCGAATGCAATATATACGTACATAGACAAATTCAATTCAACAAGAGAAATTGATTGTGAATCATCTTGTAAAATTTCAATACAGCATATAGCTTATAATTCTTAAAACTCAACAAAAAAAGGTTTGAATTTAAAACTAACTCAAAACTTAATTATTCATTATTATTTGTTTCTTGTTGTACTTAATTTTTCATCATTTAGAGTTTATCTTTGATTGCATATTTCCTATCACTTTGGAATTAAAAAAAAAAGAAACTTTAAATTGGAAGGAAAAAAGAAAAAAAAAAAAGAGATATGCTTTAGGGTTAATGATTGCAGAGAGGAAAAGCAGATTGTTGGATTCTAAACAAATTGTTTGTATGTCTTTATAACTTTTTTGTCCTTTTTCTAGTAATTTTATTAAGTTTAAAATTGTTATTAACAAAAAAGATTAAAAATGGAGTGTAAAATAGATTACCGATAGCATTACTCTTGATAATCTCACTTTAACAATAAAATGTTTGGGTTCCAATTTTGGTGAATGGAACTAATTAATAATTTCGCTGGATGCATAAGACGATATATATTGTTTTAAAATCATTTAAGTTCTAACGATTATACAGTTTAATAATTGATTAAATACATAAAAAATAGCACATAAAAATTCATAGTACATATTAAGAAACATTTTGCTTAAAACTTCTGTTTTTTCAATTTAGCTCTTTCTTAAAATATGTATCAATATTCATTTACCTTTTCTTTGTAACCAAACTAAACTTTGCTTTCTCTTTGTAATTAAATCAAACTTAACCCCATCCTTAAGTTTTTGCAATGCATACACTACAACTTGTGTGTGTGTGTATGTGTGTGTATATATATATATATATATATATATTTCATTTGCCAGTCAAGTATATTTTTTTAACTCCTTTCAAATGAGACGCATGGAAGATTAAAATATGAAAATTATAAAAATCTGTAGTCTAAAAGTAAAACTATTGACTATTTATAGAGATTATGTTTTATGTCCATGAAGCATCTTGAAAACTTAATCTTCTAAGGTATTGATTTTTTTTTCTTTGAAGATTCTAAGGTATTGAATTTTGAAGTCACATCCATGGTATATGTACTTTCGAACTTTTATAAATGTACATTAAATTTTGGGCTACAATGCATGTTCATACATATTAACATTTATGTACGTACATTGACTTTTGACCTTTATTGCTTCACTTCTCAATTATATAAATGCACATTAAATTTTGGGCTACAATGCATGTTCATACATATTAACATTTATGTACGTACATTGACTTTTGACCTTTATTGCTTCACTTCTCAATTATACGTCATGCACCCTTTCGAAAAAAAAAAAAAGAAGAAAGTCATACACATTTTTTCAAAAAAATAAAAAAACAAAAAACAAAACAAAAGCACATGTACAAGTAGTAAGCACATGAAACTCTTTATAAATTAATAAATATTTGTTTATCGATAAATTAATAAATTATTCATTCATTAACATATAAATGGATTAATGACACAAAAATACCTTGACATTTACCAAAACACCAACCGTAATGCCAGTTTATCAATTATTACATGTTAGTACTTTTGATCAGATTTGACTAACATCAACCTAATGGAAAACTTAACAGTTCAATGGTGGGATGTCTTTTTTCATATATATATATATATATATATATATATATATATTTGAAAATGGTCTTTTTACAAATTAAAATTAGTTTCTCCCATCTTAAGGCGGGCACCCGGGTCGGTTTTCTAAATTCGAAATGGGCAAGGAAACTGACATGAACAAACTTGATCGAGTCGATTCGATTTGGATCCTTCCATATCAGTTTCTCATTTAAAAAAAAAAAAAATTGATAATGGTGACAAAATATCAACAAGCTGAACACAAATAAACTTTACAATTACACATTAATCTAAATCACTTTGTAAACACAAATCTTAATGACTTTACAAACATTGACTGACACATCCAAATTGTACATTGCAAAATATTCACAACTTTATAGAATCAATCAACGACCAAAAACTTTAAAATAAAACTTAAATAAAAAAAAAAACACAGAATCATCAGCGGCTAAGGGTGCGAATGGTGGCATTAGAGAGGTTAGGTGCGAATGGTGGCGTTAGCAACGGATAGGGGTGCGAGCGACAACATTAGCGACTATTAAGGGTGTGAACGGTAGCATCAGCGGCTGTTAGGGATGCGAACGACGGTTGGTTTTGTGAAAGATGAGAGATGATATTAGAGTGATGTGTGAAATGGTGGTGGTGATGAAAGAGATGACATGAAATGAGAGCATCAAAAGTGAAAGAAATGAGAGGAGATAAGAGTGATAACGACGGTTGGGTTTGTGAAAGAGAAAGAATGAGAAATGAGATGGGAATTAAAGTGAGGCTTTTATAGTTAGGTTTTTTTTAAGTTGATTTTGGGTCGGGTTGGGTTTTTCCTACCCAAAACCGATCTGAAACCAAAAATTATCTATTTTCCACAACTAAAATCAACCCGACCCCGAAGTCAACTTAGAAACCGATATTTTTGGGTCGATTCGAGTCAGATCGTTCTAGGCCAGGTCGATCCTAGTTTCTTTGGACACTTCTAGTCCCATCATAAAATGTCATATCATCACACTTATATTTAAAAATAATTTAACTAATTTTAATGTAAAAAAAAATTTAAAAATAAAATAAAAGTAGAGGAAATGAATCCACCTTTGATGGTTTGATAGACATAGTCTCTTCCTAGATGCGGAGGAAATCAAGGCGATTTCCTCCTCATGAGAGGAGATCCAAGCAATCTCTTCTCAATGAGGAAAGAGATCGACGATCTTCTTTGCCACCGCAGGAAGACTAGCAAGTGAACATCTGACGTGTCTCTTCTTCGAATCTTCATTGGAAAGAAGCCACCATTTCTTTTTTTTTTTTTAATTTTATTTATTTTTAAAACTTTAATTTTAATTTAAATTTAGATAATGATTTTATTAATTTTTTAAAATTTCATGTGACAACATGGTAGCTTATGATTGGTTAAAGTAATTTTAATATGTGAATATACCATCTCACCTTTGAAATATTAAAGGTGTGTTTACTTTATGCATTAGGGAATGAGAATGAGGAATGTGATTGATTGTTAATGTTTACTTGCACAAAAATCATTCCGTAATGGAAATGAAATTGTGGGTCCCACATAAATTTGGAGTTGTGGAATGAGAATCTCATTCCTTCCACCTCACTTAGGAATCTCGTTCTCATTCCCTTTCAATTGTTAAAAAGACTTTTATGCCCCTCCTTAAAGAAAGAAAAACCTATGTTTTATTTATTTATTTTACATATGCTAAAATTTTAGAAACAAATTCTTTATTTATAATTCATGCATGATGTAGAAACTCATACCTTGATAACTAGTACATATGTCAAAGTATACATTCTTTCACTTCCATCAAACAAACTTAAAGGAAATAACTTGATATATGATATAGATACACAATATGCTTACAATAATATAATAATAAAATTATTTTTTTTTTAGCTTATTATGACGAGTTACATGGCAATAAGATGGCACTAAATCTTAAACACAATTTTACAAAAAAAAAAAAAAAAACCACAATGTTTCTTTTGTAATTTGCAAAATCTAGATAGTTAAATATTTATTATTATTATTATTATTATTTTACAAAAAAAAAAAATGCTTATGGAGTACATAATTTTAATTAAGGACATTTTAGTAACTTATAATTAATCCATTTCAATTTCAAAGCAAAATTAATAACTTAATAGGAATATTATTGATTTTGATTCTGATTCCTACAATTGAAGTAAGCAACGTATTGTGATTCTAATACATTATTTTGATTTCAAGCCATTTTAATTCTAGATAATTTTGATTTCCATTTCGATTCTTGAAATTAAAGTAAATGCACAGAAGTGTTCTATTATGTTAATATTAGTCAAACTTGGTCAAAGGTGATAATCAATAAACTAGCACTATGGTTGGTGTTTTAGCAAATGTCATGATACTTTTATGTAATTAACCCTTGAATAAATAATCCCTCTAAAATAATAATTTGTACGGTCCCCAGAGTGTTATTTTATCGAGTTTTACTATAAATTACATTTATATTTATACATTGTAATGATTTATATGCTAACTCATTTTCTACTTTTTTCATCCCTAAATTTTTATAAACTCATCAATTTTGTCCTTACTATTTAGAAATGACAAAATAACTCGCTAGAATAAGACTTTACTAGTATTCGCATAATAAGCAAGGTTGGGTTTCAATTTGGTGAGGATAAAGGGCATAGGAAGAAATAGTAAAATACACATTAGATGCGAGGCATGGAAGCATTTTATACTCCCCACCCTGCCCTGCACCGAGTTTGCATCCAATATAATTTTTATATTTTTAGTACTTATTTAAAAAAAAAAATTGATTAAAGATAAAACTATTTAAAAAAAAAAATTGATTAAAGATAAAACTATGTAATTTAAAAAATAGGAAAATTGTATTTAAAAATCATATTTATAGTAGTTTTACATCTTTTACGCTTCTATTGATTTTATATTAACTTGAAAATACTTTTTTTTTTTTCATTCTTTGATGTTTCAAAATCCTATTGAGTAAGTATTAACATCTTGAGGAGCATATGTTAGATGGATATTGAAGAAAGAATTACAAAAATAAACGTGGCTAATAGACAAGTAGTATCAAATATTTCAAACATTTTCACTTTACACTTTTATGTTTATGTGCTGAATTTACTTATTTAGTTGTAGATTTATATTTATTTTTAATGTTTATGAGATGATTTTTAACATTTTCATGGAAACAATTTAAATAATGTATCAAATTTATATGATTCTACATTTATTCTTTTAATAAATATTTTTCAGAAATGGGTAAAGGAGGTGAGGATGGGGAAAGCATTCCTCATTCTACCTTGCCCCACCCTACCCCACTGTATCTAATGAGGGGATTTAAGAAGGGACAAGTTTTCTAGAAATAAATAGAGTAGGGTACGAGAAGGGCCACACCGTCCTAAATTGGTCCTATTGTCGTCCTTATTACCATCAATCTAACAATAGTAAAACTTAAAGTTGTCAAAGTATTTTTGCCTTTAGACATGTGATACGCCACGTGCCAATACCAAAAAATGAAAAATTAGAAAAAAATTAAAATAAAAAAGAGACAGATATCAACCTTCTATCTCTAAAACAGATTCATCTCCAAAACGGATGATGGAGATTAAAAGTAATTAAATTTAAATTTAAATAAAGGGAAAAAAAGTTAAAGAATAAAATTAGATTTGCACTACCTATTTTTCAAGGTCTCTATCCCCATGAAGGTCCATTGGCCAATTTAAGTCCATCAATGAAGCTTCATTATAGCAATAGATGTCTGTTTGGCGATAGAGGTCATCTAATACACCTTTATTGTCGAGTAATTGAGTTTTACCAATTAAGCTCGATAGTTTGACAATCAAAGACATATTAATCTCTACCGTTGATGGAGAAGACCTACTAGATTTCCACCAAATAGAAATTTGTTTTCATTTTTTACTTTTTAGTTTCTTAATTGTTAGCCATTAATTTCATTGAGGTGAAAACTATTATATATAAACATCTCTTTTCTCCTTCATGCATACTAATGTAATAATTTCAAATTCTTAATTATTAGCTATTAAATTCATAGAGGTGAAAATTATTATTATTATTATATATAAAATAATAATTTCAATTTTTCAATTATTAACGACTAGATTCATCAAGGTGAATATATATATATATATATGGCTAACTTATTAAATTTTAAAGGTTGGAAGGCAAAACAATAATTTTAGAGTGCCTAAGTAATGACAGGAGCAAAATGGATATATGCTTTTTATGTCACCATTAACCATTTAAATTATGGTCAGAAGAATATAATTAATAAGTTTTTCAAAATTGTAAGGATGATGGAGTCAAAAATGAATTTGCATTTAAAAAGGCATAAATCACTAAAATTTAGAGACTAAAATGATATGTATCCCTTTTTAAAATTTTTATATGCACGTTAAATATACATGTCAATATGTTCATATATAAATTAAGAGTAATGCTACACATCCCACTTTGTATCTTAATTTAACGATGTATCAATTGATGAATGAATACTCATCAATGATTACTTATTTTTCTTGAAAAATATGTCCGTCCATCAATCAACATACCATAAATTGAGTCAAATTATTATTATTATTTGATCTGGAAAGAGACTTCGTAGCCTTAAGAAACTACATTAATCATTTTGGGCCTAGATAACCCCACCAGATCACAAAATAAAAGATCATACAAGCCAATAGGAATCTGATCATAAAAATATACACCCAGAGGAACCTGGTAAGCATGGTTGGCAAGCCAATCAGTACACTTGTTAGCCTCCCCAAAAATATGATTCAGGTGCACCACCCAATCCTTTTCAAGAAGAATGCCAATTGCAATAGTAATAGGATTATGTATTAACGTAAGAGAAGATCTCCCTTTAATCGCATCAAAAGCCAATTTAGAATTACACTTTATCAGAACGTTCCGTTCACCCATATCCCAAGCCATTTGTAGTCCTGTATAAATTCTCCAAGCCTTTGCTTGAAAGATTGAGTAGCATCCTAGATTTTGAGCAAAACCTCTTTTCTAAGTCCCTGTTTCATCTTTAATCAAACCAGTTGTAGTAGCTAAACCTGACTTCATCTTCAACAACCTATTAGTATTCAACTTCATCCATCCTCGTTTAGGATGCTTCCAACAAACCAACTCCTCTTGTTTCTCTTTACTATCTATCTGTCTACACTATTCCTCTGTCTGATGGTAATCACGAGCTATACGAATGATCCAGTCGGTTATGTTAGGAACCATAAAATTTCTCCCTTTGAAAACAAAATCATTATTTAAACCAATACGAGTGGGTCAAATTATGATATACGAGGAGGGATGTATAGCATTTTTGATTAAATACAAATCAGCCTAAAGTTTAGACATAGGCCTTACTTGGCTAAGCTTTTGAAAAGTTGAAAAGCTCATTTAAAAACCAAAAGTAGATTTTAGGGCCGTTTGGATGATTTGGTAAACGAGCTTAATGACTCTAAAAGTTCTTTTACCCCAAGCCACTTATTTTCACCAGAAAAGCTTTTTGCAAAACGTAGGAAGCCTAAAATTTGGTTAAATAAATTTTTCATATTAACAGTTTTAGCCTTCATTTATGATGAGCAACAATACAATAATTCCCTATGCATCCTTCATCTCTGACAGCTCTAATGAAAATGTTTTACCCTTCACTTTCAAGCTTGCCAACTGTAACTCCACCACACAGTTGCTTTATGTTTATTTATTTTAATAATTGTGAATCCTTGTTTTTAATTAAATTTATATAACTTCTTCGTGAAAATTTGCAATTTTGTATCAGTTGCAGATAGTAACCTAACTTGCAATTTGTAATGAATTTACTTAAGTTGTCTAGGTTGTTTCTTTTATAAGAAATATAATAGAAAAATCTTATATTATTCCATATGAACTAAATTTTTAATAAATTAAAGAAAATGATGTTTTTCGCTTACTTAGTTACAAAAACAATATTATAATTAAAATATTTAACGAAGCTGGTTTGCAAGTTCTTTTGAAAGGATACAACGGTCATTTCATAATTAATAGAGATTTTAAAATATTTCAATTATATAAAAGCTTTTTCGGATGTAAAAACTCTTATGAATTTACTATCCAAACAACCACTGCAATGTTAGGCTTTTACGTTTCTTCTTTTATCATCTAAAGTTAAAAGTAAAATCTATCTCAAACGAACACATAATAATATACTATTTAACTTTTATCAAATTAACATGGACCTTCTTTAGCATTAGTTGGCTTTTATCAAATTTAAGTGTTGGTTGGTCCTACAGTGGTCCATATAGCCCATGGTATATCACTTTTGCAATAAGTAATATTTACAACTTAAAATAATCATTTATTATTAAATGGAAACATAAATAATTATTATCTTATTTATAAAAATTAGAATAGTTACATTGATTTTTTTTTTCCTAAAAAAATTAACTCCACCAATCGGAGATGGCATCTCCTCCACCGTGAAGTGGTTGATCTCCTCCAACAACTAGAGGAGATCAAATCAGGAGTTCAGCTCCATAAACTTAAGAGATACTCTATTACTCCACCTTTAATGGAGTTTCTTCAATTTTTAGTTTTTATATAAATTAATATGAAATATACGTGTTTTAAGAAAGGTTAATGTCTTATCTATTTTAATTGTCGAACATTCCTAATTTTTATTGTAGGTGGATTTGAAATTATATATATATATAATCAAAGTTATATCTAGAAGTTTTATTTTGTCTGATTTAGTACGTAAGATGATGAACAAAGATACTTTGTTAATGTTGACATGATACTAACTTTTTATGAGAGAAATTTAAGTTTGAATGATGTGAAATAAAGAAGCAATATAATAACCTTGACTATCAATTATTTTTTATATTAATGTGTCAATAGATTATCAAAAGTTTAGTAAAAAAAAAAAAAAAAGATGGTAGAGAATCTTTGCTCATAATGATAAGTTTATGTTTGAATTATTAAGTTAAAATCAAATTTAATAAAAGTAAACTAATGACAAGAGAGGCATTTTTTTTTTTTTTTCTGTTGTTAATAAGGTGAATATGCCAGCTTGGAAACTCAAATAGGCTTTTGAAATTTGCCCTAAAAGAACAGAATACATTGGGAAATTTCTTCTAAAGCAATTGATGGGATAAAAATTACCAATTTTAAAAGTAAAATTTTTATTTTAGTTCCTATGTTTTAGGGTTCTACCTTATAATTTAATTGTGAATATATTATTAAAAGTCGTAGTCCCTAATGTTTCCAAAAATCATAAAATTGGTCATTCTGTCAGTCAAACATTAGACAACATTAATGATTTCAGGTGTAATTTTGTCTTTAAACCACCTCCATGCACCACGTGTCAACCTTGAAAACAAAATTGATACACGTACGAATCGCTATGGGGTGGGTGGGGGGCAAGGTGACCCTTCTTATACCCCACTCCATTTATTTATTTATTTTTAAATCCATACCTATTAAATCCCAACATTGGATGGGGCGGGATGGAATGAAAAGTGTTTTCCCCATCCATGTCCCATGTATCTATTTATAAAAATTATTTATTAAAATAATAGTATATAACATGATGAATTTTATATAACATATAGAATGATTGCATAAAAGTGTCGAAAATCATCTTATTAACATTAAAAATAAACATAAATCTAACAATTGTAGAGTGAATATATATATATTAAAAACTATGTAGTTTTATCTTTAAATAATATTTGTAAGAAATTAAATAAAAAATATAAAAATTATATTACATTTTAAGCGTGTTTGGGGTAGAGCGAGGTGGAGAGTATAAAACCCATCCCCAACTTGCACCTATTGTGGGTTTTACTATTTATCCCCATTCCCACCAAATTGAAACCAATGCCTATACAAAAAATATAGGTCATCGCTGGTTATTTTGCCATCCTTATGCACATGCATGTTTCTCTAATCTTTTGACATATGTCTTCAGTAAAAATTTAAAAAATAATTTCAAGAATACATTAAAAGAGAAAATTAAAAAAGAATTATATCAATAAATATAAATGAAAACTGAAAATTAATCTAATAAAATTTTGATACTTACAAAAAGTAAATTAAAAAAAAAAGAATAAAAAAAAAGAGAGAGAGAGAGAGATTAAGATCAAGTGTGATCAAGATCGCACTTGATATCCCTTTTCTTTCCTCATTTCAACAATATTACAATTTCACCAAATTTGGCATTGGCTTCCACTGCCCATTTCCATCATTTACTTCAATTAACGAATTTGAATAGTTTGGTGGAGGTTTATGATTGAGGGATTGTGATTAAGAGTTTCCAACTATAGTGGAGGGACAGACTGATCGTTGAGGCTTCCTTGTTGATGATAGTGGTGTTGATGTTAGACAGTGGTGGTCTCCAACCTTTGTTGTTGTGATAGAGATGGAGATGGAGTTAATCTTTGCTTAGATCAAATCTTCATCTATACATAGAGATAGAGATTCAAGCTCTTAGGCAGAGATAGAGGTTCGAACATTAAATCTCCATCTTGTTGCTAGAGATCCAAAATGGAGGTGGGATCTAGATTAGATATCTATCATCCATCACATTTTGATAATCTAGTCCCACCTCTGTTGCTTATGTTTTCTGTATGGATGCATGATAGAGCCAATGAAGAGTGAACATGTCAACGTAATAGGAACATGATACATGGTGCATGATGTAGATTCCGATCAAAGGTGACATTAAATACACTAGATTATGCTAAGTAATTCTTCATCGAAGGTTGGAAATACAAACATTCGAAGGATCCAATGACCTTTAGAGGAACTGTCCAAGCAAAGTGGTGACAAATGTCTAACATGCAATGAACATCTGTCAGTATGAAGTCGATTCAAGTGACAAGTGGCAAGCACCCTCGCATGCGTAGTAACACTTGGAAAGTAAACCTTGTCTTTTTAGAAAAGGTAATTTTTTAGTTGATCATAGATAGAGAGCGAATTACTAGCAGCTTTTAGTGAGATAAACCAGTTTTATAAAAATAAGATGACTTAAGCATGGAAGAGTATTTCTGGAGACAACCTCCGGATCACTTTAATGAAAGCATTTACTTGTTTTATAGGTACAATTGTTGAAGTCGATCAAGACCGACATTCGTATGAAGTAGGGGTTCGCTTGAAACTACAGTTTATCTTCGTACAACATTTCTACCTGCAACATTTTCCAAATATGATTGTTTTTAAATTTCTTTATCTCCAGCTTTTTTATATATGTTTTCTTATTAACAAATTTTCTTTGTTGTCTATCATTGTGATGGACAATGAGAGTTTAATTTTTTTTTAAAAAAAAAAAGATAAAAAATTTAATTTATATTGAAAATTTCTCATTTTAGTTTTTAAAATTCTCTACCTTGAGCAAAAAGTTGAAATATGTATCTAATAAATATTGGGTATTTTTATTTTTATTTTTATTTTTATTTTTATTTTTATTTTTTAAATTAATTAATTAATTAATTAATTTTTTTTTACTTTTTTATCAAGTTTTACTAGTAAAAAAATGGCAAGAGGATCCAATTTGATGAGTTTTAAAATGACATTAAACCATTGACATTTTTTAACAAATTTCAAAATTATGTTAATTATGCCATATTTTTATTTAAGTAAATTTACTTACAATTAAGGAATATGAAAATAGTTTTGATATAGTTGGAAAAGAGATTCAAAATAATTTTATTTATTTTTTTTTAAAAGTGTTCATTTGAAATAGCATATTATCTTTTAGTAGAGGTGGTTGGACAACTCCTTATCCATTAAGATGTTGGAGGTTCAATTCCCATCAAACATGCAATAAAACTTGTGTTGGTAGTTTTTGCTATTTTTTATGAAACCAGTTATTTGTGTTGATAGTTTTTCCTCCTTTTTATGAAAGTAATTCTATTTATTGGAGTAAATATTAGGGGCGCACAAGTACTCTTTGATCTCGTTAGTTCTCTTCTATTTATTGGAGTAGATATGAGCTTTGTGAATAATGTTTAATTTTGACAAGTCCCAAAAAGCCTTTGATTATTTAGTGTTTTTTTTTAATCGTCCTTATTTAAAATAGAAAAAATAGAAAACCACTTAAATATTTAAGGATTATTATATGATATATAATTATTGAGCAGTTGTTAGATAAATAATAATTTTTTAAAATTTTGTTATTAACAAAAATGTTATCCCAAAAATATATATATATATATATATATATATAACTAATAATAAGTGGCCACTGGCAGCCTACTGGTTATCACACCTCTCTTAGCAAAGTTGATATACCGAGTTCAAAACCTTAATCTCCCATAGTTATTATTATTATTATTATTATTATTATCATTGTCATTATTATTATTATAATATATCCAACTCCAAATATATGGATAATATGCACATCATCTCTTACTATAAGTGGTTGTTCATCTTCACATCAATCTTAGTGTTAGGAGTTAAAGTCTTAAGAAGTATATTTTATAAACTTTGAGCAAGTAGTTTTCTCATTTTATTGTTAATTAAGATATTTTTTGTCATTAGTGTGGATTGGACCGAGAAAATGGTGATTAATCATGACAAGTCTTGGGCTCCCATTAAACCTATAACCTTTGCGATAACAACTTTAAAAAGAGTAAAATACTACCAACTCCCTTCAAACCATTCTATAATCGAAATCAACCTTTCAAAAACTAGATCGTTCCCCTCGTGTTAAGGTTGACTATTAAGATATTAGACTCAACCATAAAAAATAAAAAAAAAATAAAAAAAGGCAAAAAAAGGAAACCACTGTTCATTTAAATAAATAAAGGAATTGGTCAAAAGTTAAAAAAAAAAAATAGTGAAAAACAATTAAAAAAGGAATATATTCCATTATCCACCTCATGAGAGATTGATGGTGGAGATTTAAAAAAAAAATTAATCAAAAATACATATATATATTAGAGGACTTCAAAGATTAAAGTTTAAATGAACAGTAGAGATCCATTTTTCTAAAAAATTGTTGAATTTTGCATATCTAGATCTAGAAATCCATATAATCCTCAATATGAAATGGAAAGGAGCACTTGCTCCAGTACTAGCTCCATCAGCAACAGAGCAGAAGCTCCATATGATGAAGCCAGTTCTTATTTCGTTGGGTGAAGAAGACGACACCGAGTACGAACTCCAGAGCAGTGCTGGGATGGCACAGGATTCGTATTCATCATTGCTCTGTGTCTTATGGAGCCAGCTAATTGCTCCATATCTTTTCTTACTATTATACATATATATATATATATTTGTTTTGAATTGTGATTGAAGTAGAAGAGTAGATGTGCATAAAAGAAATAGAATTTTCAGGCACACCATCCCCATTCTTCTAGGGAAATGACGCGGGAGGGGGGCCATGCATTGTACCATTCTCTATTGATTATGTCTGTAGACAAATAACACAATAAATATATATGTCCTATGAATTTTACCATTCTGTTGATTGGGGTGTTTGTAGACAAATAACACAATAAATATGGATGTCATAATGGATAGGCCACTTAGCCAATCTTATCTTTAATAATGTAATTGATTTCCAATTTTATCTTTTTTGTTTTTTTTTTTAATAAGGATAAAAACGAGTTTTTAAAAAGTGATGAGATTGAGATTCCTAAGAAAGGTGAAAAAAATAACAATTTCATTTCATAATCTCAAATCTGTATGGTATTCACAATTCATAAATATTAATAATTGTATACATTCGTCATTCCAATTCCATAATCTTTCGAGTAAACACACCGTTGTTTTTGTTTAACCTCACACCATTTGGGTTGGGACCGGATAAATTCCTACGGTTTCTATGTAGGCGAGTGAAGTGAACCTGTAAAAGGACTTAAAAAAACAAAAAAGAAAAAAGGTAAAAACATTTAGGATGAGATAAAACAAAATAGTCCAATGATTCCCAGTCCCATCAATTTCACCAGAATGAACACTGAACCACTAGTTAAGCTAGCATTAGATGCTTGTACCAGCACTGATTCCAAAATGCGTGGTCCCATATGTCGCAGTCGTCGGTTGGATTTGGACAGGCCATGATTCGTACGTTTGATTAAACAAAATTTGGTACACGCGAGAATTGACAAGAAATTTGTCAAACCAAAATAACAGAATCTTTTATTTTATTTTATTTTATTGTCGTGAAAAGGGACGAGTGATCTTATTGGCCGGTTGCGTAATGAATGCTTTAATTGATTGGTTTTTCATTAAACAATTGATTGGTGGCGGTGGTTAGTTGAAAAAAGGTTGTATAATTTAGTAATGATTATTTATTAATTAATATCCCATTGATATGATTTGAGTAGGGTATCTGTCTCATTTTTTTTTGGGTAAATTTTGAATTTGGATTCTCTCTGTGATATGATTTGAGTAGGGTATCTGTCCCATTTTTTTTTTGGTAAATTTTGAATTTGGATTCTCTCCTTACTTAATTTTTTTAAAAGCGTATGATTGCTTTTTTAAAAAAATTAAAGTGGAAAGTATGTCTAAAAGAAAAAATTAAAATGGAAAGAGAATCAGATTCTAACTATTCATTGATTGTAATGTGCATGTATCATAAGATTAGAAAAAATTTAGATATGACGTTTAAATTAGACGAACATCAAGTACGTAAATTTTACCTTTCGTCCTTAGGTATTATTATGTTTACTTTTTAATTATTCACTTTGTTTGCCTTCTACTTTTGGAAATTTGATTGAAATTCAAAATTTCTTTTCCGATTTGGCTAAGGTATTGTTTGAAGTAAGGTTACTAAGGTATTTTAATTGCCATTAGATTATTCACAAATAATTTAAGCATTTATAGTAAATATTCTTCAACAAAACTTAAAGTTTGACTATTTTATTGGGATTCTAAATTCGGTAAGGTTGCCTTGAGAGTTATCTTTTATTTGGTTGTTATGTAGCAGTCAAACATTAATTATTAAAATATGGTAACCTAATAGGTTGTCATCTAATAAATTATTACAATTTAATTCTTAATAGCTTAAAATATAAAAAATGATTTATAATGTTTATAATAATATTGCTAAAAATAATTAAGTTAAAATTTTAAATATGTTTAATTAATAAATATATAATATATAAATTAAGGAATTAATAAAAATAATTTATAAAATTATTTTAAATAGTTTATACATATTATAAAATAATTTAACATCTTTTCACAATTATAATATTGAATATAGTTATTCTAACGTAGTTAACTACCAAATAAACTTAAACATTACAAGTTAAAAATTATGTTGCAAACAAAATGTTGAATATAAACATTTTAATGTAGTTTGATTATCATATATACATAAACGTTACAAGTTAATATGATGTTATAATTAATACGTTGAATATACTCATTTTAATATAATTAGTTGTCAAATAAATGTAAATGTTGCATGTTAATGTAATGTTGCATAGAAAAATTGTGTTGCAAGTAAAACATTGAATATACTCATTCTAACGTTGTTTGGTTACCATATAATTATAAACGTTGTAAGTTAATGTGGTGTTGCAAATAATACATTGAATATATTCATTATAATGTAATTAGTTACCAAATAAATGTAAGCATTGTAAGTTAACATCATGTTGCATATAAAAATTGCATTATAAGTAAAACAATGAATATGATCATTCTAACGTGGTTTTATTACCATATAAATGTAGACGTTGCAAGTTAACATAATATTGTAATTGATATGTTTAATATACTCATTTAACCATAAATAGTTACTAAATAAACGTAAATATTGCAAAACAATCTCATATTGTATATAAAAATTGTGTTGCAAGTAAAATGTTGAATATACTCAATCTAATATAGTTTGGTTATTATATAAACGTAAACATTGTAAGTTAACGTGATATTACAATTAATACGTTGAATATACTCATTTTAACTTAATTAATTACCAAATAAACACAAATATTACAAATTAATATCATGTTGCATATAAAAATTGTATTGTAAGTAAAATGCTGAATGTACTCATTCTAATGTGATTGGGTTGTCATATAAACTTAAACATTACAAACTTGGAATTGGTTAACGTGGACGTTACATGATACTTTTTAAAATTTGGTTAGAGCTACTTGGAATGTTTCTTTATCGGGTTCTCCAGTGAGTAATTTGTTCACAAACAGAAATTTGTTAAGTTTGCTTTGAAGCGATGAAATTGGGAGGTTTTTGGGGATATCTCTTTTCGCATCTCTCACATCATAGATAAAGTTATGCATATTCAGAAGAGACTCAGTTTGGAGGATTTTTCTGATTCCCCTTTTTGTATAGAGACTAATGCTTTATCTTAGTTAGATGTAGCTCTAAAACAACAAGACACTTTTCTTTGTGAGAAAGGTCATGTGAAATGGTTACATGATGGGGATCGCAACACCAATTATTTTCAGTATCTTTTAAAAAAGAGAGGTACGATGAAATCTTTATTGGTTCTTCAAATTGGGGATGATATTGTTTTTAATCGTCGTCACATTGTTGATCATGTTGTTTCCTACTATCAGAATCTTTTCTATCAAGTTGATGATTTAAGCAGCGATCTATCATTGATTTAGCGGTATGTTCCTACGCTTATTTCGATGGAGGAAAATTTCACTCTTACTCTATTTCTTTTACTCAGGAAGTGAGAGACTTTATTTTTGATATGGATCCATTTAGTGCTCTTGGGCTAGATGGTTTTACAGGTAGATTCTATGTGCATTGTTGAGATATTATTGGGAAGGATGTGGTTGATGCTGTTCAAGATTTTTTCCTTACTGGTATTCTCTTTCTTGACATTAATTCGAACTTTATTATTCTGATTCCAAAAACTCATGAGGCTATTTCGGTGGATCACTATTGTCCAATTGCTTTGGGTAATTTCATCTTTAAGGTTATTACTAGGATTTTGATAGATTGTCTGAGTTCGATTTGTGCTCACATAATCTTCCAAATTAGATACAGTATTACAGGGGCTTCTGAATGTTTTAATGTTTTTTTAATACCAGTCCTGGAGGTCAAATGGCTATGAAAGTTAACATTTGCAAGACTCTATTTTTGATATGGATCCATTTAGTGCTCTTGGGCTAGATGGTTTTACAAGTAGATTCTATGTGCATTGTTGAGATATTATTGGGAAGGATGTGGTTGATGCTGTTCAGGATTTTTTCCTTACTGGTATTCTCTTTCCTGACATTAATTCGAACTTTATTATTCTGATTCCAAAAACTCATGAGGCTATTTCGATGGATCACTATTGTCCAATTGCTTTGGGTAATTTCATCTTTAAGGTTATTACTAGGATTTTGATGGATTGTCTGAGTTCGATTTGTGCTCACATAACTTCCAAATTAGATACAGTATTACAGGGGCTTCTGAATGTTTTAATGTTTTTTTAATACCAGTCATGGAGGTCAAATGGCTATGAAAGTTAACATTTGCAAGACTTTTTATTCAATTAGTTGGTCATTTTTATTACGGGTGTTGAGATGCTTTGACTTCTCATCTAGCTTTATTAATTCTGTCTCTTTTATTTTCTTTTATTTTCAAGTCTGCAAGAATTTTGATCCTCATTGATGGTTCTCTAAAAATATATTTTTCTTATTCTCGTGGAGTTCGGTAGGCTCTCCTTTACTTTTTTGCCTTAATGAGGATTTTCCAAGTAGTTATTTTTTCCATTTGGTTTCTTCTAGCTTGCTTTTTGGTATTTATGGCCCGTATGGTATTCAACCTCCTTCTCATTTCTTATATGTAGATGATATCCTTTTGTTTTGTCGAGCTACAACTTTAAATGTTAAGGTTATCATGGAAGCTTTTAAAATTTATGAGGATTTATCTGGTCAACGGGTTAATTGGCAAAACTCTTGTATTTACTTTGGTGATGGACTTCACTCTTCCCTCCTAGAAAACATCCTTTCACCTAGAGCTATGAAAAGAGGGGATTCTTTTATAACTTACCTTGGTGTCTCTATTTTTCGTGGTGCCCCTATAAATGGTGGTTTTTGTTTTTGTCTAATAAAATTCATTTGAAACTTCATTCTTGGGCGGGATCTACTCTCTCTATGGGGAGTAGACTTTGTCTTATTTAGTCACTCATCTATGTTCATTTATTCACTCGTTTTAGATTTATCAATGACTTTTTTCTTTATTGTATACTCTCACTCTTTCAATCAGGAATTTCTATTAGACAGAATCTACTGAGAAGAAAAAATCTGTTCTGGTTTCTTGGAACATTTGTTGTCAATTTAAGCTTGAGGGGAGTCTAGGTTTGCATGATTTATGTGTTCTTAATAATACTTTACTTAAAAAATTTAATTGGAGATTCATGACTGAGGATTTTGCTGTTACCAAATTTCTTCGTGCTAGATGCCTTTCTCTCATGCTTTTCCTTAGGGTGAGATACATTTCTTCCTTTATTTGGTCTAGTATGAAAACTCATTATGTTTCTTTGATTTTTAAGTCCAAATGGTTGGTGGGTCATTATTCAAAAGTTCGTTTATAGTTAGATAACTAGATAAATGGACTTCTTAAGGACAAGATTTCTAATTTATCTCTTTCGAAACTACCTTTCTCAACCTGTGTTAGTGATATCTATTGCGATGATAGTTGGTATTTTCCTTCTACGGTATGTCAGATGCATCTAGATTTAGTTCATGACATTGAGTAGGTAGTTATTGATAATTCTTCTTATTTGAGAGTTTGAACCCTCTCACTCTGACGCGACCCGACCCGGATACCTTTAACTCTAATCTGGTAGATCACGCCAGGCACCCCAACAGATCCCTCTCAAACCTGACTCGTCGAGCTAAGCGAAACCCGTGAAGCGAACCCTAAACTCTCTGATACTTTCTAAAACATGGTTGGGTTGGTTTTCTTTAAAAACTGAAAACGCGTAGGAAAATTTTTTATTTTTAATTTTAAATTCATTTTCAAAACTCATTTTTCTAACAAAATTTCGACAGCATAACGACTGCATTTTTTATGTTCCAAAAAAAACCTGTTTACAGAAAAACAACACTTCGACTAAAATTTATCACTAACCCAACTTTTGGTTGCCCATAGGCCTCAATTATGCATTTAATTTTCAAATCCACTTAATAACATTTAAAAGACAATTTAATAAACCACATTTAAATCAAAAATAGTTTAAAAACAGTTACAAACAAATAATTACAAATTTCAAATTATTTATACATTTCAAAAGATATTTACATGAAAATATAACTGATGAAACAAAATGAGCTGCTCAAATGATGTCCTGTCGCGCTGGCTCGCCCGCTGGAGGTGATGCTGCTTCTCAGCTATCTGCTGAGAATACCTGAGGATGTTTTTATATAAAACAGAAAATAATGAGCTAGAAGCTCAGTGAGTGATAATTTATCTTTTCTTTGAAAATCTGATTTTCAAAACTTCATCCTCTGAAAACATTTGAAAACTATTTTTTGTTTCGAAAGCATTTCAAACTTAAATCTCTTAAACATCAACTTAAATAAGAGAATTTATATATAAATATAGGCTTGCTTTTAAACTCAAAACTTATAGCTGTAAATCATAAATAACTTGAATAATAATTTTAAAACTTCTTTTCTCTCAAACCTGTTTTTCTTTTTAAAGCTGTTTCTTGATATCTGTCAAAATTACCATAGTATCCCTAAATCTGGGGTCTCTTGAATCTAACAGCTATGTGCGAAATTTCTCTGCGTTAACCATAGCTCGCCTGCTCTGAGACATCTCGTGGCTATGTGCGGAATTTCTCAGCGCTAACCATAGCACACGAAATACTACCCCACATCAGTAATGACGACTCGATTGACAGACTTCGACACTTGTCCCCTCAATGTTAGTGACTTATCCCTTCCCAGGACTGTGCCAACTGATGTAGGATAGACCGGCCGAGTCTAAACTGATCTGTAATCTCAGAGGGTATACTTATGGGTTTGAAAACACTTTTCCTTTTCTGCTTTAACTTTCTGGTGCAAAAGCACAAATCTCTTTTCTAAGTGCATAGAGCACTAAAATCTGATTTCTGAGTGCAATAAATACTAAAACTCATTTTCTGAGTGCATTAAGCACTAAAACTGATTTTCTCAATTCAAACTTGAAAACTTAGTTTCTGAAATTTTATTTCAACAACTTTATATATATGCATATAAAATCACATTCTCATTTCAAACTAATGCTCATGCATATATCAATGCATTTAAAATAAACTCAAGCAATTACTTATCAAATCAAATTTGACAATTTGAAATACTTTTAAAATATTTAAATAAAACTCACTCACAAAACTGATGACTGGAAATGGTACGTGTAGAGCCCCTACTCCTTTCGCGTTTATCCTTGAGCGTCCTCGTCACCTGCATAACATATGGAAACGTAAATTTTTGTTCACGTCACTTCTGGAAACTCGAAATTACACAATCGCCTTCATATGACCTTTTTTACGCGCAACTCTCCATTTTGATTTCTAATCTTAATCTTTCGCTTTTAATAGCTTCAATACTCCTAATTAAACTCATTAGGGTCGCCCAAACACTTAACGGATGCCATAAGGGTCAATTTACGAAATCACCCTTCAAACTAGCTTAGCGTGCAATTTGAATTTTCTTTAAATCTTTGATATTTTCTTAGTTCTCTAAGCTCTCAATATACTTAAATCCACTTGTTTTTCAATTTATTTTTACTCAAAATCAACCAATAACCAAATCATAATAAAATCATTTTCAAACTCAACTTAAATCACCAATAAAAATTATCAACACGAATCAATTTCGAATCGAATAACTTACCAATTTTTCCTCTCGCGTTGACTTCGCTTTGAGACTGATTTCGAGCTATTTTGAGGCTGGGTTCGGTTGGATTTTCCTCTCTTTCCTCTCCCTCGCGCAATCTCTCTCTCTCTCTCGGTTGATCTCTTATTCTTCTTCCTCGATCTACCTTATCTATTCTGGTTCTGCTCGATCGCGCGCTACACTGGTTTCGAGTTGGAGAATGGTGTTTGTTGCAACTAAGATGGCGTTGGTCAGCCACGCTCGACATTGAGTTCTGCAGGATGATCAAGATAGCAGCTCATCGTCGCCGGTTTCGCTCCGATCTGGTTTGATTTCGCGGCGACGAGCTTGGGTTCTGGTTCGGTCTTGGTCTGGTGCACGTCGGTAGCTCCTCATCATCGTCGTCGATCTTACGTGATCGGGTCTGGTCTGCAAGTTGGTGAGCTCGGTCAACTTCAGGTTTGCTTCTGCCGTCGCGATGCTGCTCGACAACGGTCTGGTTCCGCGTCGCTCGATCTCGTCTGATTCGGGTCGACGAGCTACACCGTGATTGGGCTGAGCTGCTCGGTCGGCAACTTCTTCCTCTTTTTCTTCTTCTTTCTTCTTCTCTTTTTCTCTCTTTCTCTTCTTCTCTTTTGGTTAGCGACAACTTTCTCTTTCTTGTTTTGAAATCAATTTTTCTTGGCTTCATGTTTTCCTCCACAATAAATCTAAATAATTCCAATTACGCCCTGAGAAATTTTCATTCTCCGTCCTTAGCTTTTGACTTAATTTCACTTTAACTACAATTATTAAAATTTATCTTCAATTTAGTCCATTTTTATCTTAAAAAAAAATAACTCGATTTCGTTCACCATTTTATCATTCCGTTTAATCTTCAATCGAATTTAAGTCAATCTCTATGAGTTCTCCATAACCTTAAGCGTTTCCATAAATCATTTAGAGTTTCTAATCGATATTTAGGGACTATTCCTGGGAAACTCGTAAAATTACAATAAAGGGCTTACACACTCAATGGGAAAGTGACTACTATTAAGGTTTATACTTTGTTATCTCCAATGCATCCTCAACTTTATTGATCAAGATGTATTTAGGCTGCTTTTATTCCTTTTTCAAGATCTATGCTGGTTTGAGGAATTATGCATAATAGGTTAGCCGCTTATTTGTCTTTGTAGCGTTGTGTGTTTATTTTGCCTTCATGTTGTTATTTGTACTTGGTTACGGAGGAGAGTTGAGGGCATCTGTTTCTCAAATATCCTTTTATAGTAGGTTTCTAACATTCCTTATTTTCTACTTTGGTGATGCCATTTCTTTATCTGGGACCGTTATAAGCTTGTAGTAAGCTGCTGTGTTTACTACATTTTGTTCTTAACTTTAGCATCTTTGGAAGATTGAAATCATTATAGTTTTTTCGGTTATTTGGGTTACTTGAAACTCTACCACTTTTAAGGGTAAGTTTCATCCTTTTCATGTGGCTCTTCCTTTTGTCTGATGTTCTATTCAATGGACAGATTCTCTTAATTCTGGGGTTATGTGAAATTCAGTGGATGATTTAATAGCTCTACATAACCTTCATGTTTTTGTCTATCCTCTTAAAGCTCCCTGTATTATAGAGGTAGTTTGATCTCCACCTCCCCGGGGTTAGATCAAGGTTAATACTGATGATTCTGCTTTTGGGTCTTCTAGTTTAGCTAGTTGTGTGGGAAATTTTCAGACCTCTCGAGAGTTTTTAAAGAGTGCCTTTGCTATTCTGTTAAGAATAGGTTATGCTTTTGAGACGGAGCTAACATCAGCTATTTATGTCATTCAGTATACTTAGAAATATCATTGGAAGAAGCTTTGGTTAGAAAGGTACTCTGCTTATGTGGTTTCTCTTATTCTTGCTCGCTTTTCTAAAGTTTTCTAGTGTTAGTGACCAACTTGGGAGAAGTGCTTTTACCATTTGCAAGGTATGGACTTCATGGTGACACATATTTATCGCGAGGAAAATTCTACAGTGAATGCGCTAGCTTCTTGTTCTCCTTCTTTTGTTTGTTCCAACTAGTGATGGACAGCTCCTAGCTTTTTGGCTCATTTTCTTTCTGGTTATCTTTTTGACAAATGTCAATATCGGTTTTGTTATTTTTGACTTTGGGGGTGGACACTTTTTTTTCCTTGACAAGTTTTTCTTATAGGATTTTTCCAGTAAGGTTTTTTAATGAGTTATGCTATAGGGATTGATATACAAAAATTTGGTTTTGACTACATCTTTTGCTGTCTATCTTTTCTCTTGGTCGTTTTTTTTTTTTTTTTTTTTTCACTTCAGTGGATGATTCTTATTTTTGTATTGGCTTTCCATCTTTTTCTCTTTTTGTATTCTTTTTCTTGTTTTTAATAATAATTTCGCTTTGACCAACAATCTTATATATATATATATATATATATAAAGATAAATCGGAGTTGATATTGTCATCCAAAATTATGATTTACATATTCAGATTTTATTATAAAAGTTTATTACAAAAATAACCTAAAACAAAATGATCATTATAGACAATCTTGGTTAAAATAAATCAATTAAAATACTTTCATATCTATTAATCTTTCTAATATATTTAAACCCTAAGTTGAGATTTAAATAACTGAATCAAAATACTTGCCATACTCATTAATGTATTCTAATATATTAAACCTTAATTTGAAATCTTACAACAATAGAAGTATATGATTATCACAATTTTTTTAAAAGAATGTTAAAAAAGAAAAATAAATTGGAGACTAAAGTTGTAAGAACTTGCTTTCTTCTTGTTCAATTGGTTACAAAATCATTAATCATTGTAGTGAAGAATAAAAAAATAATTTAGTAAATTGACAAATATTCTTGTTCCAGAACATTTTCATTTTTTTTCTTAATTTGTAGTTTAATTTAGGATTGATGTTTCCAATAATATAAAAAAAGATTGTTACACTAGCATTTGCATTGGCTAATCAATTTTGATTAATGAGTATACTGTATACTAGTCTTATGAACTAAAATAATGATAAAATTAGCTATTTAAAACTTACAAATTGATCTTGTAAAATATGATTACTTAGGATTAAAATTTTCCATAAAATAAAGAAAAAAAATGAGAAGAGTTTATTATTATTATTTTTTTTGAAGTGCAAAGAATTGTTTGAATTTTAATTTGGGTGTATTGGTAAATAAATGAATTTATTTTTATAAGGTTAGTTTTGACATTAGATTGGGTGCTTGTAATAAAATTGATTTTAAAATATTTAATGATAAGTGTACTTATAATTTGGGTGTTTAAATAATATTTTTGGTTGTCAATGTCTACACCCAAAATAAAATCATTTGTTAAAAGGACATGGCCCATGGGTTTATCAATTTAGGCCTATATTACTTGCTGATGTATTTGTCCATGTAATTGTCAAAAGCTTTTAGTCATTGTTTTCTTACCCGTGTGTACTGATTTAATAGTTTCAGTTTCTCAATCATTAGATTAACTTATTTTTATATACTTTGATTTAGCCAATACCTATTTATACTTAATCAATGGTTCACTTTCAATGCATACTAAAGTGAAAATTATTATATATATATATAAGTTTTTTTTTTTTTTTTTCCCTTAGAGCGTTAAAGAACACTTCAATTTACTTCAAGATATTTTTCTTTTTCTTGTCCATTTATTTTTCAAAATTATTTATAAATGATTTTTCTATTTATTTGTTAACAATTTGTCATTCTTATTATTTAAATGATTTTAATAAAAAAAAGTAGACAATCAAATCAACAACACTCAATTGGGTCAGGGACGGAGCTATCCAACTGGAACACCCGGATACGCATCCATATTTTTGAATATCAATATCCGGGTCGATTCGTTTCAATACATTTTTAAATTTTTTTGGAAACCGCAAATCACTCAAAGTTGGTGACTGAACGAACCCCCTTGAACACAAACACTTCGATTAAATCGAAAGCAGGAACAAACAATGAGTGGGACTCGACTGTGTTCATTGCTCAGCGAATTAGGTTACGAAGGAGCAGACGCTTTGGACCCGGACAGCTTCGAGTGGCCGTTTCAATATGAGGACGCTCGACCTGTTCTCGACTGGATCTGCTCCTCCCTCCGTCCTTCGAACGTTCTCTCCCTCTCTGACCTCTCTCAGTAATGACCTTCACATTTAAGTGTTGTGTTTTTAGCTACAAGTTGAGACCTATTTTTGTTATGATTTGTTGTTTTTGTTTGTAGGTGGGAGCGATTCGTGCAAGAAGGGAAGCTACTGGAAGTGAGTTTTGTTTGTTCGATTTTTTTTTTTGGTTGTTAATTATTGCCTTGAACAAAATAAAGGTGACGTCATTGTTATTGTTGTTGTTGTAATTTGTTAATAGGGAGAAGATTTGGAGTTTGCTTATGATAGCATATCAGCTTTCTCTTCCAGGCGAGATAACCAGGACGCCGTTTTTGGAGCTGAAGAAGGATTGAAAGATATACGGTATTTTCTTGCCATTTTTTGTTTTTAAAGAAGATTTGTGTTTGGTCACTTGAAATGCAAATGTAATGTATGTTCTTAAATTTATGGATTGTTGAAGTCAGTGATATTTTATCTTAATTAGGTTTTGATGTTGCTTTTAGTTTGTAGATTTTGTGCGAATCAGTCCCTCGATTTCTTCGTTTGTGGAAGATAAAATTGTTTGCTGTTCGTGATGTCTCTTTGAAGTTGGAGCTTTTTTTTTTTTTTTTTTTTTTTTTTTTTTTCGCTAGGGATCATGCATTGTCATGTTTTCTTCCTGTATTGATGATTCGTTTTTATTTTAAGGGAGGCGACTCTGGCATATAAAGCGGAAGCTGCAGAGTTGCAGAGACAGATTAGGCATCTGCAATCACAGTTTGACATGCTCACTTCCCATGCTTCTGCTTTGATACAAGGGAGACGAGCTAGAGTTGCTGCGACTTCTACTGTTAACGGACACCTTACAACATTAGATGATAGCCTTTCAGCGAGGAATTTACAGGTACTGGTGTAAGAAAAAGAATGATTATTTTCTTCTTTGCAAAGTGATTGAGCCTGAGGAGAATTAGATGTTGATTTTGGTGTCTGAATTTCGATGCGTAGATTTCATTCAGGAGGAAACTGATTATACCTGATTCAGTGTATTCAAATTAATATTAAATAACTTTATTGTTGTTTAGATGAATGCAGTGTTGGGAAGGATAGCTTCTACAGCTCAAGAGTTGGCTCATTATCATTCTGGGGATGGTATTATATAGTTTCTTTTTCGTTCTCGTACTTTTTCTTTATGGCTATTGAAACTTGGAGATGAAGTGGATGATTAGTTCTCCTTTTATGAACAACACAAGATTTTATGTTGATGTTTTAAAAAATAATGAGTTTAGGTTGATTCTTGGCTGTGATAATGATTTAACACAAATAACTTAAACTGTACCAAAATGGGGTTGTTTTAGGCTGTTAAACCTATGCAACCCAACTCTAGCATATTGTCGATTTAATGTTTCCTTGAAAAAAAAGGTTATTATTTGCAATCAACATTATATAAATTTTATTTACACGGTTCATAATTAATGATTAATTATGCAAGTGTATGGTTGTTTGTTTCAAACATTACAATAAAATACTTTGTCAAGATGGGGAGTTTTTAAAAGGATATAATTTATTTTAGTTGCCACCTTCTACTGTAGTGGTAATGGATTACAACTTTTGTTGTTAAAATTGATATAGGCCAGAGTGAACCATTTATGTAACTGCAAATCTATGTACATTTCAAATTTTCAATAAATGGTAAAATTGGAGGACTCTATGTCTTGATTATATTTGCTTCTTTTTGATTCTTTTGATGGACTGTCAATGTTATTTGTGTTTCCAGAGGATGGCATCTACCTAGCTTACTCTGACTTCCATTCATACTTGCTTGGAGATTCGTCTTGTGTAAAGGAGCTAAATCAGTGGTTTGCTAAGCAACTTGACACGGTATGTAGATATAGAAATGATATCTAGTTGATTTCCTTCATTGTGTGCAGCAATGCTGAATTGTCTTGAATTTGCAGTAGTTCATTTTGATTTTGCAATTATAGCTTGAAAAAATATTTTGCATTCATCTCATAGGTTAGTAGTATCTTCGTAGTTTTTATTGCTTTATATTTTATCGTATTCCCTACTTTGATGCATAAATAAATAGTATCTGTAGTAATGATCAAGTTATATCGTCTTGATTAGTCTCCGTACCATGATGTTTTTCATCTTCTTCTTTCCTTATTATGGGTATTGTAACTTCAAATCCTGATGGTCTTATTATGTGGTTGTAATTAGGGTCCTTTTCGGTTAGTTGCTGAGGAGGGAAAATCAAAATGCTCGTGGGTAAGTCTTGATGACGTCTCAAATATCTTAGTACGAGGTATGCTTTGCTATTGCATTTATACCTTTTACTTGTATTACTCGCTGAGACTTGCATGTGTTCGTAATCTTTAGAATTGGCTCTATTGATTTGTCTTTCTTGTTCTTTCGATGTAACAGATATAGAAAAATCACATCATCAACGTGTATCTGAATTGCAACGTCTTCGTTCCATGTATGTTCTTAATATCCTTAACTATTGAACTTCAATCTTTCATTTGTAACAAAGTGCAGCTCTACTAGCTAGTTGAGTAATGGTACACTCGAGGACGCTTTAATTATGTGAGAATAACATTTATATCTTTTGATCAGAATGAGAAATGTTTTTTCCTATATTTCTGAAATATGTAGAAATAGCATGGATGTTATAATGGTTATTTTTCTATATTGTTTTCCTGTACTGATATATGGGTTTTGTTGTTCACTGCATAATTCTTACAGTTTATTGTCTTCCCGATAATTCAACAGCTTTGGAACAAGTGAAAGACAATGGGTAGAAGCGCAGGTTGAGAATGCTAAGCAGCAAGCTATTCTCATGACACTTAAATCTCAAGTAGCGTCAGATGAAGCTCATATTCATCTTGATCTTCATTCACTTAGGTAAATGTATTGCTTTAGTTTATACACCAGTTCATTTAAATCTATAACAATTAACTTCTAGGAGTCTTACTTCTTTGGTAGTAGTGCGTGGTCTGGATTGTGAATTGGCAGGATTTGGTATGTTATGATTGAAATGGATTTGGTTGAAGATTTCTGTGAAGATCATAAGCATATGAAATATAAAGCGTAGGTAGTACATTGAAAACTATTTCGTGACTGGAAAGAGAAAAGTTTCACCCTATAAGAACAATGGACATCTCAACTACTGGAAATATCACTATTTCTTGTGTAATGTCTTTAGTAATGGTTTGATGTATAGGCCAAAGGTTACATGGTTTATGGTTAGAACTTTAGTATAATTGCACAGTGATAAATAACAATATTTTTGTTAAGCCAAAGAATGCTTTACTCTATCCTCTAGTACACACATATAGAAGCTGAGAGAATCCATAACCATCTGTATGGATTATATAAGGTCTCATCCAATGGGAGAAGATAATCTTGAAAAGATAGAAACAAATATTATTACAAGTTACCATTGATTTCAGCTAATCTTTTTCTTCTTTTTTTTCCTCCATGTTTTTCTTTATCTTGTGCAGTATGTTTGTATTTGTCTTTGACATGGTTTTTTTGTATTGATTACAAATGAGCAGAAGAAAACATGTTGAATTGGTTGGAGAACTTTCAAATCTTTATCACAAAGAAGAGAAATTGTTGTCAGAGGTTTGTGTCTAATTAATTCTAAGTTTCTTCAAATTAGTTCAGTGTCTAATCGATGTGCTTTTAGAGGATGTAACTATTCGACTATTTTGTCCCAACATGTGGTGTGGATTGATTTTTCCAAAGGCATTGTGTTGTATATTCTTATTTTCAGGATATTTATGCAAGATTAATGGTTGTTTTGGCAGCTATCTGGTTGTAGTTACAGAAGAGTGTATTGGAACATGTTCAGCTAATGCTTTTTACCTCGTGCCCTATTCAGGCATATACTTGTATTTTTATTTCAGTTTTCTAATGCAAAAGATGATCTTTTATAAAATTTTGAAAAAAAATGGAACATTGATTTACGGTTTAAAGAATTAATAGATATGAAATTCATAATATTTTCCAATAGATACTGCATAGTGAAATAGTGTTGAGGAAAAAAGTAGGATGATTGTTGTTTCTTTTTGTTAATGAATTTTTCCGTTTCCGGTAAAAAAGAAGAGGAAAACAAACAAAGAATCTGCCTTGATAAAGTGCTTGTTGGCATATGGTAACATGATTACAGGACACATTGACTCAGAACTTACTGGTCTCAATATGCATGGATTTAATCATGTTTAAATAATTATGCTTGGTCCTAGGGTGTAAATAACTAAGTTGTTTTTGGAATTCCCAAAAGGTTTTGATGTTTCAGTGGTATGTATTAGAAAGCTTTGGCTTCATGCAGCTCATTACTAATGAAGAATATCCATGCTGTTGGAAGGGGAGATAAAACTAAGTTCTATGGAAATGTTTTGTCTTCCACTATTGTGGGTAATATGGCAGAGAAACAGTAGAATTTTTTAAGACAGACGAATGGAAGATATTATATGTTTATGGGACAGAATTAGATTCTTGACGTCGTTTTGGGATAACTTTGTAATTTTTGACAGGGTTGTATTTCTTATAAACTGATTTTGGCTTTGGGATAGAGATCATACAAGATTCTATACATGTTATGATTTTTCTTAGTCCACTAAAAGTTTTTTTTTTTTGCTTTGTGGGTATCTTATTCAACTTTGCACTACTTTTCTTCAGTAACATTTCCTTCTAGTTTCTTATCTTAAAAAAAGAGAAAAGAACAGAAAGATAGATCGACAAATATAAAGGTTTCTGTGTATGGCCATTGTATGTTCTTGTCAAATTTTCCTCGAGTAGGTATTTCTCTTGTTATTTTTGTTTTAACTCTGTATTTCATTTCAGACCATTCCGGATCTTTGTTGGGAGCTGGCTCAACTGCAGGATACATATATATTACAAGGTATTGTGTGGCGGCCTTTCTATTTCAAGATCGTAAGTAGAAAGTAGATGTTGAAAATTTGAACTTTTTAATTTAGTGCACAGTTCTATTTATTAGCTTACCACTGTTGCAAATTTATGAATCTTTAGGTGATTATGATTTGAAGGTCATGCGCCAAGAATTCTATATTCATAGACAGAAAACGGTATGGTTGACTATGTAATTTGTTTACTGCATTTATTTATTTTTTGTCTTTCTGCATGTTTGATAAAGGTTGTAAGGTGGTATAATATGGCATAAGGTATTTAGATTTGGACTTTTTATGGTTAGACAACTCTTTCTTGTTAGTGTCACTGACTTACCAATATTATATTCAAACTTATGTGGGTAACTGGACGGTTTTGGGCATCTAGAGTAGTCTTCCTTCATTATGTTGATCTTACAAAAAGATGAAATTATTTTATTTAACAGCATGGTTGATTGATATCTTACAACTCAAATTCAAGAGTACAAATGCTTCAATTGTGTTACCTTGGGGTGCTCTTGATGAGTAATGAGCATATTTTGTGTATGTGTGTTTATATATATATATATAGAGTGATTTTACTATTAGTGCCTCATAACTTTAAAATGTTAGGATAAATCAATCAAATTTATTCATTGTATCTGAATTGAATAGGAGAGATAGAATTTGTTTTAATAGAGAGAATGCAATGGATGAATTTGATTGGTTCGTTCTAATTTTTTAAAGTTAGTAGACACTTATGGTAAAATCACTCACTCTCTCTCTCTCTCTCTATATATATATATGTACATATATATATATATGTATTGCATTGAGAATTTAAAGTTTGTTAGTCTAACCTAATGATGTAATAACTAATAGTATCAATGTTTCATTCTCCTAAATTTTTATTTATGATGAGTGGATTACACATTAATTTTTATCCTGATTGAGTTCTCTAAATGTCTTTATATGCCATTTCATATCTTTTGCATTCGTTTCTGCAATATGTGAAACAATTACATAGAATGACCTCAAATTTTGTCCATGAACTTTGTACTGAATGGATCTGCATCACTGAGAAGTGCAATGCTTTATGGTTACCTAGTAGCACTATCATCTTCTTCAGCAGAAGCACCGTCATAGTGTTATACGACTTTAAGATTTGAGATCTTCTGTATGTATATCAGTATATGTGCAATGGCTTATTTATGTTCTCATTCCTTTCTACAGTTCATTAATCATCTAATCAATCAGCTTGCAAGACATCAGTTCTTAAAAGTAGCCTGTCAGTTGGAAAAGAAGAGTATGCTTGGAGCATATTCATTACTTAAAGTTATTGAGTCTGAGCTTCAGGGATACCTATCTGCAACCAAAGGCCGAGTGGTATGAGGATCTTATTGTATGTTGATGTGTGTTAAACCTTAATTTATATTTGATACACACAGGAATGTTAATATTTATGATATAATAATTTAACAAGAGCAGATATTGAAATCATTAAGCATAGTTAGTCAAATGTGTTAAAACGAGGTTATTGGTTTGTTTTATTATTGCTTGATTGATGTGAACTGTAAAATTGGACTTTTATTTAGAGGAAACAAAAAGATTTTTTTAACAAAGAGAATTACAACAAGTGAACAAGAAGTCTACCAGGCCTTCAAAAAAGGGCCATTTAGAGAAAGATAAAAGACAATACAAAAACAAACTAAATCAGCTATTAAAAGCTGAACTGTGCTGAGGAATATGGGGCTGTTTGAATATTTATCAGGCTCCGGGCCTCCCTCTTGTCTCATGTACGCTAGGCAATCACATAGCTCATACATCTTTTTCTCTAATTTTTTCTTTTTAATTTTTAATTTCTGTTTTTTAAGTTTTAAGTTTTATTTTTTATGCACACTCATGCACTGTATCAATACTGCTTGTGTTTGTGTGCCCTATTTTTGCTTTCTGGTAGCAATCTCCAGGTTACTCAGGAAACCTTGGTTTATGCCTTTACGATGAGCATATAATCTTGTTACAGGGTCATTGCCTGACACTGATTGAAGCTGTATCTGATGTACAAGAACAAGGAGCAGTCGATGATCGGGATTCTTTTCTGCACGGTGTTAGAGATCTTTTAAGTATCCATTCGAGTAATGAATGTCGTGTTTCCATTGAAACAGATTGTTTTAAAGATATAGCTGTACTTTGAGATTTTCTATTACTAGTTGAAGTCTAGTTTTTGGCTTATGCCTACTTTTACTATTTCTCAGATGCTCAAGCTGGATTGTCGACATATGTATCTGCTCCAGGGATTGTTCAACAGATTTCTGCTCTGCATTCAGACTTGAAAACTCTTCAGTCTGATCTTGAAAATTCCCTACCAGAGGACAGAAATAGATGTATCAATGAGCTGTGAGTCATTTTGTATATGCTTCTCACCGTGTGCTTTCACTGAATAACAGCTCTGTTGTAAATTTTGTATGTCTTACCCCTGTCAAGGCTAATCTATTTGGATGACACGTTTGAAAAGAAAATACGATGAAAGGAAAGGCAGGGAGACGAATAAAATTATAAAAAGGGAAAAAAGGGTTACAGAAATGAATAATACTTAACCTCTTTCTAACTCTGGAAACTATCTTGATATTCACATCTTACCTAGCATTTGTTCTTCTTTCCTTTTTTCTTTTGGGCACAAATACTGCAGGAATATAGAACTTTTAATCATTATAAGTTGAAAATTCTAGCTAGGACTTTTAGTATGTTTTAGAAAACACATTAAACCATCTGAAGTTATGTGGTATCTTGGACAATAATTGCCTAAAGTATTATATGTTGGACATATGTGTTTCAGAAGTCAGAGCCATAATATATGTTGAAAAAAACTTTAATTTCTTGCCAAAATCACTTGTTCTTTTCTTTTTGTATGTTAGGTGCACTCTGATACAAAGTTTACAGCAACTACTATTTGCATCTTCAACAACTGCACAGCCTATACTCACACCTCGGGTATGACCTTCATCATAACTTTCTTATGTTCTCGCTTGCTTGTTAAATGTGTGTTCCAACTCATACAAATTGCTTTTGTACTAGTATTTAGGCATCTTGATTGTATATTTTTTGAATTGCTTCTAAGAATTGGTGATAGTTATCTGGAGATGTCTTTCTAAACAAGATGATTATTTTTATTAGCATGAAGAATGTTTTAAGTAATGATTTTAGGATGTGAACTTGTTGGGAACCTGTATCTACTTGGTCTAGAAGAACTATTGGATACATTTTTTAGTGTGTCCGTCAGGAAAGCTGGAAGAATCTGCTTTCTTCTTTCAAATGGATTAGACTTCATTGGAATTGTTTCTTTTGCCTTTATATTATATATATGTTTAACGATCAGTTTGTAACCTTGTAATGAGACTGTTGCTGCCTTGCAAACAGTGTTTAGTTGGAGATTTAATCTGTCTAATGAAAGAGTTAAAAAGCAAATAACTTGATAAGGGTATTAGAAGGTTTTGAGTATTTGTCCTTATATGTTAATGATTCTAGGAAGTGACTTTAGGTATAAGGGATCTTAAACATGTTTTATAAAACATGATTGATATAATCGTCTTATAATTTCGGGCCAGATACGAGTTCTCGATCTCTTAAAGCATCAAGTTGGTTCTGTTATCTTCTACTTTTATCTAATCTAGTTGGAACTTTTACAGTGCCCTTGTTTTATAATGTGTCTTCTATATTGTAACTTTTATATTTTAATGTGATAAAGCCATTAATGAAAGAACTTGATGAAATGGAAAAGATAAATGCAAAACTCTCTGCTGCAGTCGAAGAGGTGACACTTGAGCATTGTAAAAAGAATGAGGTAATTCCATCTTCTCAATTATTAGTCTTTTTTCTGCATCTTGATGTTACACTTTTATCTTTTATGAACATTTATAGTGCATAATAGAATACATATTAGTACACATGGCAAAGCCAAGTTGGTCAGGGGGGGCTTTGGTCCCATAGGCCCACAATACTTCCTATTTTAAATTATAGTTGAGTTTTATATAAATTTTTGGTAACATTGTTTGAATTAATTTTGTTGTAAAAGTTATTAAGACAAAATTAATATTCTCTTGGATATTCTTAGTATGCAGCATGGAAGTCTGAAAGTGAAAGAAATAAGAAATTAAAAGCTAGAGGGATAAATGTTTACTTTAAGAAGTGTAAATGTAATGAGAAATATATTTAGTTAGAAGCTAGCGTGCGCGCATGCAGTGCACATACCATAACTTAGATTAGAGAAAGTTCTCCATATCCATCAACACACACACACGCACGCACACACGCACACATACATATCCTACCATAACTTAGATTAGAGAATAACTTAGGTTAGAGAAAGTTCTCTGTATCCAGCACACACACACACATCCTACCATAACTTTGATTGGAGAAAGTTTCCTGTATCCAAATGAACAAGCTCAACCTTATAAGTGATATAACTTATTTTCTTTATATAAACTTTGTACTGCATCTGCAATTCTATATTGGCAACTCTATGATATGGGTGTACTCCATATAAGATGAATTTATCCTCCACTTTAAGCCCTTTAGCTCAAACAAATTGGCATGACTATTAAAACTGGTTTTTGATATTCTCAGTGTCCATGGTTGTTTTGTCAACTTTGTAGCCTACAAAACCATGAAGCATGTTCCTCAAAAAATAAAAAAATGCAGCAGAACCTCATTTAGCAGCACAAGTATTAAAGTAATATAGTAATTTGGGGATAAGCTTAGAGACTTGAAAGTGCAATATCATAGCCATCCTCTAACTTCTCTCATTCAAGTTTCAGTAAAAGGTGAACTCTGTTAGTTATTTGAAGAAGAAAGATACATGCGATGGTTTCTGTGAAGCTAATGTAGTTGTTAAATTTCGACAATTTGATTTTGTGATAGTAATTACATATTAATTGAAAGAAAAAAAAGTTTTTGTTGGAATTGTTTGTTTTTAGAGAAATATATAAACATACCACCATCAATGTCTTTCTTCTTCCACTAAGAGAGTTGTTTTTCAATCAAGTTTCATTGAGAGAATTTAGAGCATGACTATGTTGATATAGTTTCAAGTTTTAAATCTTCTCTTACATTATGTTGTTACTTCAAATTTGCATTGCCAAACGAGGTTTTAACGTATCATTAAATTTTGCAAAGAGCACACTCTGATACCATTCTGTCATTTATAGAGTCTACGTGAATAAACTATTAAAATTAATGGGAAAGTAGGAAAATCCAGATTTCTTCACTTTCTAAATTCACATTTACAAAAAGCCCGTTCTTACAAAAAATTCGACAGAATTTCAATTGTTTCTAGAGCTGCCCAAAATATATTGAACCTGCGCTTACAATATCTTAAGTCCACAAATAGTATCTATTACAAAATTGAGACTCCGTCTCTCACAAAATTAGACTCCATGTCTAACAAAATATTTACCAAACATTTTGATTTTCATAAACTTAACTCCATATGCATATATGTTCAAATTTACAATCAAGGTTCGTAAATACGTGATACAGTACAATATGGGCATCCCGCGGTGGTATGGTACAATACGATCGATATGTATTATACGGTAAATGGTTGGAAAAAAAAAAAAAAACAAAAACAAAACAGTAGAAACTGTCATAAATTTTTAGAACAACAATGTATGTAAATATCAAACCAAACCAAAAATAATACAAAAGTCACAAAAACAAAAGATGAACAATAATGTATTGCTAGTAAGGAGTAACAATATCAAACCAAAAACAATACAAAAGTCACAAAAACAAAAGATGATTTGATTGTTTGATTATGGTAAAGTCTCTGGTCGGTAATGAGAATTGAAATAGAAATGGAATGTGTCATGATTGTCATCTTCCCCATTATTATCATCACAATCATTGTCCTCCTCACTAGGGATGTCATCCCACTTTGTTTCATCATCCAGTGATTGAACACCTTTTCCTTTCCCTACACCAAAATAATTTAAAGTAATGTAATTAAAAATTTCAATGTATATTCCAGTTCGTTCGTTTATTTAATGATAAACTTACATATATCTCTAATGCTTTTTCGTCGTTGTGGCCTATTTCCACTCGGTTTCACAACATCTTCTCTTGTGTCCCACTCATTATCGAAAGGCACATTAGCAAAAACTAAGGGGTTAGCATCGTTAGGTAAACACTAGAGCTTCTCGAATTTCTGCCGCAACTTTCTATTGCACATTATGTACATTAATGAGTTCAACTTTTTTGTGACCAACCGATTTCTTCTCTTAGTATGAATCTACAATAATTAATAATGAAAAAATCAGTATCAATGAAAAAATAATGCTATAGTATATTCTAACTAGACTCATACCATATTATATGTACTCCAATTTCGCTCACAAGTGGAGGATAAACAAGTAAGGCTTAAAATCTTCACTGCAAAAGGCCTCAACTTTGCAATGTGATCTCCAAATTGAATCCACCATTCAACTATAATGCCAATAAGAATCCCTTTAGTAAGAAAATGCATATGATTGAATAATACTTAAAAGAAAACTCTACGTAACGGGAGTACATTTGGCGATAGAAGTTTTTGCTTGGGTTATACCAAACATCCCTCACGCATGCTTGAATTCTTCAACCTGTAAATCTACCTTCTCTTGATCTTTATCATCTGTAATAAGCCTATCCATGCACTTGTACAACCCCCTACTTGATCTCATAATCGATCATTTATTGTGAATATTGATATTAAGGATTCAGAAATTAAGCAGCTGCGTGCAAATGACGGTGCATCTAGAACTCACATTTGTCATCAACCATCTTCCAAATCTAACTATAAGCTCCAATATCACCCCTCAAGTTTTTGGCTATCTCTTTCTTAGTTGTATCTTTTGCTCCATAAATAAATCCCATTGCAGACACTGTTTTTGAATTTACTATTCTTAACATATGAACAAGAGGTCTAGTTATCTTCAATGCATAAGAAATACCTTCCCAAAAAGTCAAACCCATCAGTATGATTTCTTGACTTCTTCCCCTCTGGCTTCTTTGCATATGAACATCCTTTCTACTTCAATGAAGTAAACATATGCTTGCAAAGATTACCGCAGTTCGAACATATCTTGCAATGTCAAATATGCAGTAGCAAACCTTGTAGAATAGTTCGGACCAATTTTTTATTTGTAAACCTTCTCATCAATGCCAACACTCATCTATGATTGCAAATGAAGTTAGTCACCTATTATAGGACAAATTTTTTAATTAAAATATGAGTTAAGTAAAGTTAAAAAATATATATAATAAGAAATAGTAATATTATGACTATTATAGTAACTTTTTCGCTTTTCTTAATGCATTTTTGTGTTGGGATAGTTCTTCAAGTTTTTCAAGTATTAAATTTATACAATGAGCTGCACACAATGTCTACCATAGTCGTTTCCTCTTCTCCGTCAACATTTCCCCAGCCTTTTTGTAGTTGGAGGCATTATTTGTCACCACCTGAACAACAATATTCTCTTCAATCTTTTCAACCACATCATCAAGTATACGGAACAACAATGCCACATTCTTCACTACATCACTAATATCAATCGAACGAGGGAAAACTATGTCATGCAGATTGTTTACAAAGAAGTTGATTAGCTGTCTACCTATCATATTGTTCCACATATCTGACAATATCAACACTCTTGTTTTTGTCTATGTCTTCTTCACTTAAGCTATAATAGTTTCGGTGTTTTGTTCCTCTCTTCTCAATATGGAAGTCCTCAACTCCTAGCTATTTGGTGGTTTCAAACTTGTCCCATAGCGCCTAATTACCCGAATCATTTTCACAAAAGATGGGCTATTAACAACATTTAATGCGATTCCATTTTCAAAGAAAAATTGGCCTATCTCATCGCATATTTGGTTACGTAATTCCTTATCAGTTCCTTCCTTTCTAGTTTCCCCTAATTCTTCAATCTGATCATTTTCCACACTATTGAGAAACCTATCCATAGGTCCTCTAATTTTGTTTGACTCTAAGTCATACTACCATTATTTGACACTTACTTAAACTTAAATTGACTATTCAATGTCATACATTTATCAATTTTTTCCCTCTTTAATTAATTGATTAAATCTTTTTAATTTCTCCGAATTTTCCGTATAACTTTTGATGTCATGATGTCATCCATAACATCTGATAGAATAGTTGTACACGGGGCAATATTCCCTTTAATACCCGTAAGGTGTTTTTTCATCCTATACACTCTCTCCTCAACACTAGCCCCCTCCCTCCCCCCCCAATTACTTTATCACATAAAGTACACTGCATATGCTTTTTCCCATCTACTTCAATTTCAACCCTATACTTCGAATATAAACTAGATAAAACTCAAATGCTAGTGCCAATGCCAAGTTTGTAAAATGTAAATATAAACTTGAAGCTTAAAAGAGAGACTGCAGATAAGAGACGAGAGACTGCCGAGTTTTTCGAAACAAACAATGCTTCTACTGAATTTCAAAATATCAACTAGTTTTTCAAAATAAAAACAATCCTTCAAGTCTTCATTAACAGACTTGAAGAGAAGAGAGAAACAAGATTAGTTCAAGAGAAGGGAGAAAAAATAAGTTGAAGAGAAGAGAGAGAAAGCACAGTTTAAAGGAGAAATGCCCGTCGGAAAAGAGACAGCCTAGACCCGTTTGAAAGTTTTTGCATCGTCGGAAATGGAAGCTTTTGGCGCTGGTGAGGAGAGAGTTTGGGAGAGATGTAGCCGATCAAAAGAAAATAGGAGAGTTTTTAAGGTAGTCAGCATTTTATACCTTTTTTTTTTTTTTTCCTTTTTGCCCCTCAATCCAACCTAGGCTATATATTGTCATATACGGCCGTATGTATACAGTACGGCCATATACGGAAAAATACACATACGACAGAGATGCACCCATATTTGTTCGTCCCGTAGTCGATACGGCTGTATCAACGCATATACGCTTGATATGGTCGTATTTACGAACATTGTTTACAATATTAATAACTCTAATATGAATATATATATTTATACGTCAAATGGGAAGATTATACAAATTAACTAGTTGTTTTCACAACTCTTAAACAAAAATCTCTAATCCGTAAAGACCTAAATTGAGTAAACTGCCATTGTAACCTAGGAGGGAAATAAGGGTGAGCTTATTAACTAGCTGTCTCCCCAACTTTTAAACAAAAATCTCTAATCCGTAAAGACCCAAATTGAGTAACCTGCTGTTATAACCTAGGAGGGAAATAAGGGCGAGCTTACAGAGCCCAGTAGGGACCATTTTAAAGTACATATAATAATATTTTATCCAAATTTCAAATTCAATAAACAAAATGTCTCAACATAAACATGGATACAATAAATAGTGAAACATATGTCATGTTACCATGTTTAATATACATGTATCCATTATATGAAAATCAAATATCATCAATCATCGATTTTTCTAATGCAATGCATATCATAAATCAACAATTATTTCTATCAAAGTCACCCATAATGTTTCACATACATTTTCTAGATCAAGTCTACTCATTTCATGTCAAAGAGTTGGGTGGGTATCTTTTAATTTAACAAGTTGTGGATCCATAAATTCCTTCTATAACCAAGTACCATAATACAAGGGTACTAACAATCAAGCACTACAGTACAAGGGTGCTACCTCATCGTACCTGGCATGAATGTTGCAAATCCCTCTTTTGGGGTCATTCCTGGAGGCACCATGGACTTGACGGAATAAGTGTGAATACTTTGTTACTACATTCACTCAAGTGTTGTTTTAGTCAGAGGTTTGAAAGTGGGGGACAAACTCATCATTATGGAGTACATTCTAGAGTTGGTGGTGGAGAATTGGAGATGCAAAATAAAATTGTTATGAGGAGAACAAGTTATGTCACTTATTAGGATGAACATTGGGATGTGGAGAATTTTCTCTAACATGAAATATGGTAGGAAGTAGGCTGAATACATATATATTTTTTCCATTTCTACTAGCTTCTTAATAATTAATTTATTTACTGGTTGTGTTTTGCATAATTTAAGAATTCAATTTGGTGCACTTCCAGTTTGTTTTATTTTTAGTTCTTATTTTCTTTTTCATTTGACTTTCGCACTTTCATACATCGTACTAAGAATGGATGAGACAGATAACTAGATGATTTCAGACAACATCACAAAAAAACGAGCCTTAGAGCCATTGATGCAACCAAGATATCACATTACATATGTAGTACCATTTTTGTGCTGTCTGAAAGCTTTCCAATTTATGAACTTGGTAGTGATCTCAATACAGATTATTTGCATCAGTTTAATGGTACTGTTAATCATGCCATTGGCGGCTTCAAATAATCATTGATTTGGGATTTGGGATGCAGATTATCAAACACCATTCACAGGAGGTCCTGCTTCAAAGGCGTGTTTTTGTTGATTTCTTTTGCAATCCTGAGCGTTTGAGGAGTCAAGTCCGTGAATTGACTGCTCGTGTAAGAGCCTTGCAAGTTTCTTGAACACATTCATCATTCTTCAGGCATGGGCTTTTTTTCCCTCTTCAGATATACCCAGTTTGACTGAATAATTTTTGTAATGCATTTAAAGAATATGTTCTCTTCCTGAAATTGTACCAGCGACTTTAAGAAGTGTATTTGTGTATATGTAATACTGGATCATGGTTTGGAAAATTGATATTTTAGAACCGAACATCAGTTTAAAAACATCTGAGAGTAGACAATCATAGGAGCAATCATTGTGATGTGGTTGAGGTTGAATGAACGACTTTTGTTTTTAGTGGCTTGTTGCTTGTCAAATGAATAGCCTCGGCCCTTTAGTTTATCTATTTTTGTCGAGTAAATTATAATTTAGCTATAGCTATCCAGTTGAAACTTTAATTTAGATGGAGCAACTGTTTCGATGTTATTACAATTTATCCCCCTCTCGTTAGTAAGATTTCGTTATATTTGATAGTGAACAGTATCAAAGCGGCGAAAAAATGGAATTATCCTTGATGATTAAAATTGATTCAATTGATCAAATAATAAATTAAAAATTAAATAATTAAATATAAAAATTAAATAATAAACTTTTATTTATCTTTTGCCTTCTCTCTCTTGTTACCATCTTCCCTCATCCCCTCTCACATTCTCTCTTTCATTCTTCTTCTTCTTCTCTTCTTTCGTTGCTTCTTCTTCTCCTTCTCCTTCTCCTCTTCTCCTTCAAGTCCAGATTCATCTGGGTTCATTTTAGAACCCAGATGAATTTGAAAGAGAGAGTTGATGGGTTGTCGGGGAGGAGATGGGGATTGATGGGTTGTGTTTCAAGCGCTGAAAAGGGAGTGTTTCAGGCCTTTCAAGCATGGGTAGAGATGGGGTAGGAGTTAGAGTTAGAGAAGTAGGTAGTTGTCGGAGGGTTGATGGGTTGTTTTTGGTGGGTGGAGGTGCGGAGTGAGGGAGGTGGGTGGTGGGAGAAAATAGGAGTGGAGAGTGGTGGTGGGTTTAGGAGGAGAGAGGCAATGAGTATAGAGGTGGAGGTGATGGTCATGGCGGTGGTGGGTGAATCTTGGTTTGATATTTTTTTTTTAAAAATTTTATTTTATTATGATGATGATGATTTTCAAATGAGTTTATGAATGAAATGAACCCAGAATCAAATGAGGCCAGAGATTCTAGGTTTATTTGTGATTCTAGATTTTTAAGTTCATTCGAATGAATCCAAAAATCTGGGTTCATTAACCTAGACAGTTTTTTTTTTTTTTTTCTTTTTTTTTCTTCAATTTTGCTTTTGATTATCTGGGTTAAACTAGTGATCTTCATTTCTTGTTGATGGAGTTGAATTGATAGATTATTTGAGTTGATTTTTTTTAACTGGTGACTGTTGGCGATTTTTTTATGGTGAACTAGTGAAGAAGATGATGATGATGATGGGTTCAAGGTTGGATTTTTTATGGTAATGAAGAAGTGTTGGTTAATTGGTGAAGATCTATTGGTGATTTTTTTAACAAAGAAGATGATGATGATGGATTCAAGATGAAGGAGATCGAAAGATGAAGAAGATGATGATGGGTTCAAGTTGGATTTTTGATTAATATTTAATCTTTTATTATGTTTTTATTTAATTATTTATTTATTTTTTTCACATTGATCTCCACCATCCATCTTAAAACAAAATTTATTTAATTTATTTTAAAATTTTTTAAAATTTATTTTAGAAAAATAAAAACAGGTTAAAAGATAATTTTACCTCTCATTCAGTTAATTTTAACAGAGCAATGTTAATGGGAGAGAGGTAAATTGTAATAATATTAAAACAGTTGCTCCATTTAAATTAAAATTTTAATTGGGTAGTTAAATTATAATTTGTTCATTTTTATCCATTGTTTCTAACATATGTCCTTGTCTGCTGCTTTGGCAAATATGGATTAGGAATGTTTTTGTAAAGGAGTAGCAATATATGCACCTCTGAAAAACAACTGATTGCACAATCCCTTTTGGCATGTGCATACCATTACAATTTTTTACAATGTTTTAATTTATAAACACAATCCACAATTTATTAATTTATGTACTGTAAGCTCTTGATTAAACACTACATAAATTAACACTATTAAAAAATTAACATAAAAACAGAAGGAATGTAGTTGCACACCATAAAATTTTTTGAAATGTTTTAATTTATAAACACATCCCACATATTATTGGTATGTTATTTCTTCAAGCCCTTTATTTATTTATTTATTTTAGATTTTTTTCATAGCTGACACCAGCTCAGAATCCTATCGAGACCAGCTGAAATAAGATTTTGAAGTGCAGTTTGGATTTTTGCTCCTAAAAACTAGAGAGAGAAAATTACCCACATATTAATAGGAGGTGTGTGAATCGAACTCAAAACCTTGCACATGGCAAGGGTTGAGAGACGCTAACCATCGAGGTAAATCCACTTTGATACTATATAAATAAACACATTTAATGCAATTTAATAAAAAACCAATAAAATGTATTGGAGGTGCTGTAACTCCTTCAAATTTCAAAGGAACAACTACTCCTTAAGTTTTTGCTCCATGAGTTTTTAAATGATAGTATGATACCAACCTCTTGAAGGTTAGCATTTTTAAATGCGGAAATAATTCTACAAAAAGTTGATATTGGCCTTTTTTGTCGTTAGTTGATATTAATAATTGAATATCATATCCTTGTGTTTTATTTTAATATTTTATGTAAGGGTGAATTGCACAAGCACCTCTATTGATCGACGATTGATAAAATTACTTGAATACAATTTTGGGCTTATCAATGCACACACCCAGTACCACTTCACAAGTTTTGCTCACATACATTGCAAACACCTTTTGAAGTTTCATAAGTCTTGCTCACATACTTTTGCTATCAAATCGATTCGTTAACTCCAAACAATTTATAAAGTTATCATTCGAACAATTTGATGATGAGGAAGTCTGTAAGTATGGTCGATTGTTGACTTGGTTGTCCTAGTATGAGAGAGAATTTACCTAACCCAATAACCATAGTTTTAAAAGGAGCATCTAAGCACATGCCTAGGCTTAAGGTGCAGCACGGTGCACTATCAGAACCTGAACAGAGGCCAGGTGTAGTGCCCTCGAAGAGGCATACACCTAGAGAGCCAAGGCGTAGAAGCTCAAGGTGTGTCTAAGCAAAATAAAAAGCAAAAACCTGTTGACGAGATTTTCTCTCCTTACTTGAAACCGGCCAAACAACCTTGAAACTGGCTTTCTTGTTGACGATCCACTCCCTTCTTCTCATGTTGGCGTTCTAGTTGCCGAAATCGGGACTCCAAGGTAGTGGTTTCTTGGATGCAAACATTGAGGAGAGAGAAAAGCAAAAAAGAGAAGGTAAAGGAAGAGGGAGGGTGAGGAAGAGAGAAAAGTGACTACTGTTAGGGCTTTTTTGGTTGTCAAAACTTTAAATATATATGTATAGAAAAGTTGCAAATAACCCCTTAATTTATAGTAAAATATCCAATTAGACTTAGAGAAAATTGTAAACAATTCCCTAAATTATTATAAAATATTCAATCAAACCCTCTAATTTGTAAAATAAATAAAAAAAAAACCCTATATTTATATATACATCTATGACATGACCCCAATTTTATGATTTTATAATATTTAATTTAATTTAATTTTTTTTATTATATATAAGAAGTGTGCCTTGTCTCGAAAATGTACATTTTGCACCTTGGGCTCCATGGTCTCTTTGTGCCTCGGTGCGCCTTGCGTCTTTTAAAACTATGCCAATGGTATAATGGAGTCTCAAATGAATCCATATAAAAGCTTCGATGGTGGCTTGAGTTGGTCCAACTTGTATCTCATGTGCTTGTAGGCTACCTTGTATAGCACATTGATTGAGCTTCCATTGTCCACCAACACACGATGAACGTTTAAATTAGCAATAATTACATTGATAACTATGGCGTCATTGTAGGGGCGATGTATCCCATTCATATCCTTTTCAGTAAAAATAATAGGCTCGGTGCTTACTTTCGTTTACTTCGCTAGTCCATCTGCTTAAAAGCTAACTAGCGGAGTGTAACTTGCTTCCAAGACATATCAATCATACGTTCTATTTGAAACCCCTACTATGTGTAGCACGCCGTGGATGGTGCAGATCTCTCTAACTGTAACAACGATCTTCTACGGAGTGGCTGCGAGTTACCGATTCATTCAGGGTCAGAGAACATATTCTTGCACTCTGCCCCAACTGATGAGATCCTTGAACTCGTCTTTGAGTGCATATCACTCAAAAGCCATATGTCTTACCTCATTGTGGTAGAGACAAAATTTGTTTTGGTTCTTCTGTTTTTTAAAAGTCTTATAGGTTGAATCCTTCTAAAATATTTTTCCTCCCCTTTTTAGCTATATAGTTCTGAAGTGGCCTATGAACTTCTTTAAGTCGCAATCAATGTGGGCTTTCTTATGATTTTAACTTTTGCGAGGAAAAATTATTCCTTAAACCGCCTTTTCCATCATTCTCTTTTCTTTTTTCAAACTTGCTCTTGTTATTCGGTTCTCCCTGAATCTTTCGATCAAAAGTATCTAATGATTCCTCCAACCTGATGTAAACTGCTACCCGATTATAAAAATCGTGTAATGTCTTAATAGGGTTCTTGTAGATGATGCGGTGAGCTTTTCGCTCTTGTCCAATCTTGTTGAGATCGCAGTAAGAATGTTTTCATCCTACGGATTGTCGAGATAATTCAACTCCTTTAAAAAATGAGCTATATAATCCTTTAATGACTCTTTCTTCTTTTGAAAAAGAGTCGTCATGTGACAAGATAACACATGTTGCCTTCTTGACGCCCAATAATGCTGTAAGAACAGCTCCCGGTATTACTCCTAACTTGTTATGCTTCTTGTGAGGAGTTTCTTGAACCATTTGCACGAGGCTTCCCTTAGAGTTGTTGGGAAGCACTGGTACCTAACATTTTCATTAGTGATGACCAAATTCATCTGCACATTGATAGGCGCCCTGGTGGTCATTAAGGCCATTATCTCGTTGATAAGAGGTGATAGTTGGCATCTTGAAGTGATCTAGTAGCCGGTCATTAATGATTTCATAACTTAATGGTTTCCCTTTACAAAGGCAGTCCATGTTGTTTCCTCGTCGGTCAAGGCGATTAAGCCTTTTGAGTAACACCTACAAATCTGGCAAATTATTTTAAGTAGTGTATAATTCTTCCTAACACTTTGACTTTTCTGTGGTATCCCTAATCATTGCTCGCAGAACTATGACTCAATGGTACTATCCTAGTGGACCTTACTGATGTGCCTTGGTTATGACCCTTATTCTCATATTCTTGAGAAGGAGGACATTAGTTGGCTACTTGTTGTCCCTCATCTTGAGGTGGATTTTCATTTGGAAGGAGGTCTTCTAACTGCAAGTTATTTCTTGGTTATGGTATCCTCGTGCTTTAGATCAAGTCTTGGATGGTCTTGATCAGCGTTCGCAACATATCCTTCACTCCGCCTTGCCTGTTTATCATGGCTTTAGGGTTTAGAGCACTTGCTTGCCCGACTACTACAATCACATGGAGCAGATTTTGTGTAGCTTCTTATCGTGGGTTTGCCGTAAAGTCGGATTCACCTAAGCATTGCCATGATCTACCTCTCATAGGTTTCCTGTAGTCAGCGTTTGATGCAATGAATATGTTACTTCATCCATGCTTGGGAGGCCGCCCAGTCGTGCACTCCTGCGAGGGGTGCCTCCTTGTGTATGAAAGATTTTGATAATTCATTAATTGCTGTAAAAAGAAAAAACACACAAATAATGTAAAGTTGTTAGAATCGAAGGTATGAGGCTCTTCCTCTAGTGATAAAATGTTGATGTTAAAAATCAGTTAACACCCAAATTAATCGAGTATGATGAATTGAGCGAAATGTAAGGTTTGAATGAAATTGGAATGGAGATGGTAATGGCAAGAATGAACAAGCAATAATAATATAAGAGAAAAATAACCAAAGAGGCAATGAAATTTAAAACATGATTCGGCTTTAGGGGTAATACCTATGTTCATGATTATTTTATTGTTGGGAGAAAGATTGCTCTTAGCAAAGTTTTTGTTAGAGCTTCTATAACTTCCAACTGCCAACTATTCATATAAGCTTCTAAGCCTGTATCTTTCTCATGTCATTTCTACATATGAAAGACCCTTTATATAATATTAGGGTTTTTTATTTACATACAATAGGACTACTAAAATATAGGAAACGTTCCTAATTTACATGATATTGTATTTAGTACTTTGTATTTAAATCAAACTGCAATTATTACGTCAACATTCGTATTAGAATGCTGTTTTGCCATCTTCTTGTTTGAGGCGATCTTCTGCTTGAAACATGAGCTTTCTTGTTTTTAGAACTCAGTCTTGTTAAGGAAAATTGCAAGTTGATTATGTTTTATGGGCTGTTATATCACTGTGATCTCTAGCTGCTTTTCATGCGAGCTAAGTGACTTGGATTGCCTTGATGTCTTAGTGTTATTTGATTTGTTACACACCCTTACTGACGTATCCTTGAGTAATGAGCTTCATATTATCTTATTTTTACTTTTGATTTCTTGGGCTTGTTGGTATACTTTTAAATAACTTTTAGTTGTTATTTTTTTAATTAATTAGATTGAGTACAATAAAATTAGTTAGAATTGATTTAATTTCTTGTAACAAATACTTAAATAGGTTAGGTTAATATCAAACAAGTCAAACAAAGTAAACAGGTTAAAACTTGACACGATTTATATAATAAATAAGTCATGCCATGTCGAATCTCTTGTTTAATAAATGGATTGTATTGGGTTTAAAAGGTCTAACTCAATTAGTTAATCATGTTGGATTAGGTTCAATCTAACCAGACCCACAAACCCCAATTGCCAACTTTACTCATACCTAACATATGCCCCAAACAGGTTTTCTTTTTTCACTACATACTTGAACCGATTTAGGGTAGGGTAACCTATAGTCGACCCATCTTAACCAATTCATAAAAAATACAAACACTCAAACCATTAAATATACAAATTTTAACATAAAAATGAATTTTAGGAACTAGACTTAAATTTAACATTTCATTAAGTATACATACACTTATAGTAAAAAAAAAAAAAAAACTTAAATTTAAATATAAACGATAATAAAAAAATTAAAATTAATTGTTAACATACACTTAAATTCATACATAAACTTATATTCAATAATACACATTTAAATTTAAAAGACCCTTCGCCATCCACCAATATGAATTGATGGTAGGCAGCCTAATCATATCCCAAGTTTGAGTCTATATATCGTAAGTAGTATCTCAAAAAATAGTTGTAGAAAGCTTAGATTCAAACACATGCTACTTTCAACGTTAGAGCTGTCGTTTACGCTGAATGGGGACCAAGTGGCGGAGATCAAGCCGTCGATGGGTATTAGGCAAGGATGCCCGTTGTCTCCTTATCTGTTTATCCTGTGTGCGGAGGCCTTTCGAGCGGACTGAGGAAGGCGGAACGTAACGGGAGGGGGCTGGGAATTAAATGTGCCAGAAACAGCCCGCTTATTAGTCATCTCTTTTTCGCGAACGACAACATTCTCTTCTGTAATGCTTCTGTGGCCAATTGTGGGTTGATAGAGGAGGTTATCCATGTATATGGGAAAGGCTCGGGACAGTGTGTCAATCTGGATAAGACTTCTATTGCGATGAGTCCAAATGTGGATGCGTTAGCTAAATAGGACATCAAGCTGCGGCTAAGGCTGGAGGATAACAGGGTTCATGATAAATATCTCGGGCTTCCATCTGTAGTAGGTAAGAATAAGAGGAAAACGTTTCAATCGATACAAGATAAGGTATGAGAGAAGTTTAGAGGGTGGAAGAGGTGTCTTTTCTCGTTTGGCGGGAAGGAAGTTTTGATTAAAGCCGTTGCCCAGACGATACCAACTTTTGTTATGAGTCTGTTTAGGATTCCGGTAGGCTTGTGCAGGGAGCTGGGTTCGCTTACCTCGAAGTTTTTGTGGGGTGCTAAGGGCGAGAGGAGGAAAATTAGTTGGGTGAGTTGGGAGAAAATGTGCCTCCCGAAAGCTAGGGGAGGGCTCGAGTTTAGAGACCTAGTGCCGTTCAATCAGGCGCTTCTTACGAAGCAAGCTTGGCGGATACTGCGGTGCTGGAGTCGCTGGTCTCGCGCCTGCTCTAAAGGCGCTTTCCTGGAGGCTGGGCAGAAGCAAGGGAGCTCGCATGCATGGCAAAGCATCCTATGGGGTAAGGAGCTGCTGCGTAAGGGGCTGAGATGGCAGGTGGGGGATGGACGGTTCATATTGGTTTACAAGGATCCTTGGCTACCGAGACTCTTTTATTTAAACCGATTTCCAGGCCGACTACATTGAATTTGCGGGTATCTGAGCTGATCGACCACTGTAACCAATGCTGGAACCTCCAGTTGTTGAATCAGCTATTCATGCTGGTGGACGTGGAGGTGATTCTGGAAATCCCCCTGAGTGGGAGGCCGGTTGAGGACAGACTTAAGTGGCACTTCGATAAAAATGGTTTTTATTCGGTCAAGAGTGGCTACCAGTTGGCGTTAAAAGGCTTGCTGGAGGGCCGATCATCGGCCAGCCAGGAGGGCTGTGGGTGGTGGAAAGTCTTAGTGGAACTTGCGGATCCCCTCGAAGGTAAAAATTTTTGTGTGGCGGGCATGTAATAATGCTCTGCTAGTGGTGGTCAATTTGGTTAAGCGGGGGATAGCTGCTAACGGGCTTTGCCCTCAGTGTGGGGAGGAGGTTGAGTCAATAGAGCATGCGTTTTTCAAGTGCCCTTCGGTTCTGCCAACTTGGGTAGGTGTCCAGAATCCTTAGGTGGGCAGGGTGTTGGAGCAAGGATCGGTTTGGGATGTGCTGCAGGCGGCGTGGAAGTGGGGTAGCAGGGCAGAGGTCGAGTTGTTGTGTATGATTCTTTGGTGTATCTGGAATAATAGGAATGCTGCTCTCCAGGGTTTGAAAGTGAAACAGGCCTCAGAGATTGGAGCGTGGGTAGCAGTGGTGCTTTCTGAGTTCCAGGCTTCGGCAAAAGTCACTTCCCATCCGCCCTTTGGACCTTCAGTGCGGCGGCTTCCTGTGCAATGGTGTCCTCCACTTCCTGGGAACCTGAAACTGAATACTGATGCTGCGGTGTTCCCGAGCAAGGACTGGTTCGGTGTGGGGCTGGTTATTAGAAATCACCAAGGTGTAGTGGTAGTGGCTGAATCTCGTAGTCTACAGGGGCGTGTCTCGCCAGCGTTAGGCGAACTATTGGCTTTGAGGGCAGGGCTGTTGCTAGCCAAGTGCTTGGGTTTGAAAATCAGTTCTGTCGAGGTTGATGCATCTAATGTAGTTGCGGATGTGTCGTCAAGGTGCGAGCTTTGGGGGGATAATGGGTTCATTGTTGATGATGTTAGGGCCTTATGTAGTGAGGTGGGGGTTGGTTCGTGCCAGGCCATTCCGCGGGAAGGGAATCGCTTGGCGCATAACCTCGCCTCGCTGGTCTTGTCCTCTTTGAGGTCCGTCGGTGGCATGGAGTCACTGAAAGTTGTATCTTGTTTGGTGTTTAGTAATATAACTACTTTTCAAAAAAAAAAAAAACACATGCTACAAATACAAATAACTTAAACAACATAGAATTTATCAAGCTTCCAACGACATTGCCAATCTATTTTTTATTATTATTTTTTTTTTGAAAAAAAAAGTATTTAAGATTCCATTAAAAAATTCGTCCAACATCTTAGAATACCCATAACATAAGCGTGGTTTGTTTTAAACAGAAACATTTATCAACAAAATTCAATTAATAAAATGGTAATGCACAAAATTGAAAATACAAGCATGTTTTTTCCGAACACAAACCCATATCAATAAAATTAAATTAACAAAATACTAATAGACAAATCTTATAATAATAATAATAATAATAATAATAATAATAATATGTAATCAACAAATAATAAACAAAATAATCAAGGCGAAGTGGATTAAAAGTGTCTGACTTCTACTCGATCAAATTGCTTGACCGGATCTAAATGTTTGACCTTGACATAATTCGACTTCTAGTTTGAACGCTTCAAACCCATTTCAAACAAAGCAGATATTCACAAGTATCAAACAATGGAAGGTATTTTTGCCATCTTAGTTATAATGATGTAGTGACAATAAATTAGTTATTATACAGAAAAAATAGTGTTTTCCCCCTATAATTTGAAATAATAATTAAAATCCTCTTTTTTTATTAGTAGAAAATGAAGATTTTGTGTATTAATTCAAATTAAGGGGGAATAGGATTAACCATTGTTATACAAGATGAAGACAACTGCAGGAAAAGGCAGTTGGCACAACAAGATGAGAAGTATTTGAAGGATAAATGTGATGCCAGATATTGAGTTGTGGTGAGAGATTATAAAGTATGTTAACTAATTATGTTATGTGAGAAATCCTATGTGTAAGAGCCATTTGGTAAAGAAAAGTAATGGAATGAATCTTTTAATTTTTTATAAGTCTCTAGTTTATTCTCTCTTAACCTTTTTTATTTTTAAGTTAAACGAACACTAAACAGGTTAAAAGTTTATCGAGAGCTATCGAAAGCACTATTTGTACAACCTAAATAATTAATCTATGAATAGGAAGCAACTACTCTCATGATAAGAGGAAAAAACTATCAACACAAGCTTGTAAAATGCGTTTTATGGGAAATAAACGCCCTAACTTCTTGGAGAATTAGAAAATACACAACCACCCGTACTAAAAGGTGGTAAAATTCCTCTCTCAACATTTTTACATTTAATATTCTTTCTAACTTCAATTTTAATTTTTTTGGTTTTTTTAATGATTTAACATTAAATGACATGTTAATAAGCTTCACCAAATCACATTCCACGAGGGTAATAAGATAGTATTCTTGTTATATGAAGGAGGCTTTAATGGCTCCAAATTGGACTAGTTAAATTAATTTTTTTTCTTATTTATTTTTAGGTAGTCAAATAACTTAAAATAGCTAAAACTAAAATAAAATAAAAAGTTAAAAATTCTAACTTATCTCTTAATAGTAATTAAAATGATTTCTTTCATAACTATCCCTTTAAAAATACATATTTCAAATTTTACATTTATTAAAATCCTACAAATTATCATTTTTTTATATATTACTAAAAACTTGAATATTTATATTCGTATAGCAATTTTAAGTAACAACTTATATTTTACAACTTAAAAAGAATGTATAAATTACATCAATTTAATATTTTCTTAAACTATTACTGATCAGAATTTATTAAACGATTTGTTTTTAGCTACATAGATAATTTAAAAGAAAAGTAAATAACGATTATTAATTATAAAGATATAAACGTAAAAACATTTATTTTCAGATGTTCCTCTTTTATAAAAGCAAACAATCAACATGTATATTAGACATTAAAAAAGAAAAAAAAAATATCGTTTAACCTTCAGATTTTAATTATTGTCAATAATATTTAAGACCATTCACTCTTCAAATAAAAAATAAAAAAATCCATATATTTTTATTTTTAATTATCTTTTTAATAATTTTAAAGTATTTAATCAATTAAAAATAATTAAAAATGATTTAATGAGTCCACTTCAATCACCAAGCCACAAGTTTAACAGAACAAACAAACCTTGTGCGGTGCAACTTCTAACGAGAATCGTGCAAGAAAGAAGGTCAGCAAAAGCAAGAACAGCTGAAACGGGACCAAGAAAAAGCACAAAAAGTAGTTTTCTGCCAAATAGTCCTACCAACTTTTCATTACTTACGCCGTATGCATCAAACTGCCCAACAATGAATGAGCTGTAATGCTACTTCCACGCGATACAGCCGAGAACGAACCAAACTGACCATCCCATCAAAATGAACTTTTGTTTTTGTTTTTGTTTTTGGTTTTCCGTTGTTGGTGTCTTATATTTGAATATCAGAGTAGATTGAATAATTTTATTTAATAATTATAATTATTAGATTGATTTCAATAATCACTCTTATAACTGATATAATAAATGTAAATGATGGGTAAGGTTGTTTTATCAGGAAGATTCAAATCCAATTAAGTTTGTATTTTCTAATTAAATAGATCCTTAATTCTTATTTTTAAAACTGTACTAATTTTTTTTTTTTAAAAAAGAACCTATATTAAATTTGCTATAATTTAAACTCCACACAAGTAATAGATTGATAGCTTGTTGGATCATTTTAAAATTATTATTCAATTAATTATTCAAGTTAAAAATATTGTCTAATTACGAATAATTTCATCAATTTGCTTTGTATATTTTCAAATCATAAATTAGAGCTCTTGAGATTGATTGTAAGGGTAGTTGTCGAAGTCAATCCAAATGTTACAATTTATAAGTAAGGTTAGTGATTGAATAAGATAACCGAACTCTATTATTTAATAAATAAATAAATAAAACACTAGAAAAAATGGAAACCCTAAGCATATTCCCTTGTTAGATTGCCCTGGCCGAAAAAGTTAACAACTTAACTCACCTACCAGAAAGGGTTTGTATAAATAAATCAACAAATTAGAGTGGCCTACCCAAAATAAACATATTTAATATAAAGTATTCTCTTGATAATCCCACAGTCAACAGCTGTCATCGCACATGTCATCACCCACCTGCAGTCCCACTGTAAGGCTGACCTCGCCAGATCACCCCCTCCGCACAGAGGAATCCTCCGACTCTCGAGGGTTGGATTTGTCACGCGAGCAGCGTGCTGAAAAGACGGTTATGCCCTTGGTAATTTAAGGAAGACGAGTCAAATAGGAGGACCGTTTACGTCATTTCGTTGGAATTTGCCAAAGCGAAGGAGGTTTATAAAGAGGGAGAGGGAGCTGTGCGTGTGGTGTGCGTAGGTTAAGCCGCAATCTTCTGGCAGCGTACGTTAGCCGTCTGGTTCTGTTTGTGATGCTCGGAGTATTGTGCGCGCGTCACAAGCCTTGGATCCTCAACTCCATCTCTCTCTTCGCTCACGGCATCCCGGCCTTCCACCAGAGCCGAGCCGTCTGCGGTACAAGGCAGCTCGTCCACTTCGCAGCCGACCTAAACGGCCGCCGCAGGCACCACTCCACCGCCTGCAATCTCTCCGCCGCCGCGGCCGGAGGTGCCGCCTCCATATGGCATGCCATCCTTCCCTCCGCCCGGCGCTGCGACTGCCGGCGCCGGATAGATGAGAGGAAGCCGGGGGAGGGGTCATGGAATGCGGCGTGGGACGAGAGACCGGCGAGGTGGCTCCACCGAGCCGACTCGGCTTGGCTGCTGTTCGGCGTCTGCGACTGCCTGGCGCCGGTTGATCGTTGGACTGACTCGAAAGCCGAGGCGGTTAAAGTTGTTGAAGAGGAAACCAAAATCGACGGCCGCGATGATTTGAATGTGACAACAAAAGGCTGCGAATGTGAACGAGATAAATGAGACGTCTAGTTTAGGGCTACAAAGTCACAGGTTCGTTACGCTAACTTGATGATTTTGTTTTTTTTTATTGGAGTGACACGTGAATGGTTATGATTAATTGATGGGGGGTATTGCAGGGGTTCTTGCGGACGGGAGGTGTTTATTTAGAGCAATAGCACATGGAGCGTGCTTGACAAGCGGGGAAGAAGCCCCCGATGAGAATCGTCAAAGAGAACTTGCTGATGAATTAAGAGCTCAAGTAGTCAACTTTTCAATGCTAATTGCTTTTTCTGTTTCATTTAGGGGTTACTTGACGATGTTTAATAATGCCTCTTGATAGGTAGTGGATGAGCTTTTAAGGAGGCGTGAAGAAACGGAATGGTGAGGCTTTTTGTTTTTGTTGTTGTTGTGTGATTGCTTGCATCTGTTTCTTTAGTGAATTTGGTTTGTCTTGAATGTGCTTATTAGGTTTATAGAAGGAGATTTTGATGCTTATGTGAAGCGAATTCAACAACCATATGTATGGGGTGGAGAACCTGAATTGCTTATGGCTTCACATGTTCTGAAGTGAGTATTATTCACCTTTGATGCATCGGTATCTTCAATATTTTCCTAGGCTTATCGGGTCAGAGTGATTGCATTTGCCTAGGGAAAAATAATTAGAAAGAAATTTGTCTGTGTTACCTTATACAAACGGGTTTGGCTACCTTACTGATTTGGATAAGGTTACCCAATAAAAATCTTCAATGTGCACCTTTGGATTGATTGTAATATTCTTCAATAACCACCTTTACAACTAATCCAACGGTTGTTATTAAAAAAATTAGTTTGGGTAACCTCATCTAAACTAGTAAGTTAGCAAAAGTCTATACATAAATATGACCGATATGCGTACATGTAACATGCTTGTAGAGAATTTGACAACTCTCTCTTTGGAATATTATTTTTCTTATGTTTTGTTAGTTTGATTGTGATTTTAAATTAATCAGATGGTTTGAAACTGTTGGTTGTTGGTCTATTTTGTTGAATTTTCCTAGAGGAGGTATGTGTTGGGCTGATGTCAGAGCAAAAAAATATTGGTCTAGTCTAACAATTTGTCCAAACTTCTTGTGGTCAAAGTTGAACTTTCAATCTTTTGTGCATGTAATTCATTGTTTTTATATATTTCCGTCGTATGTTTTTTACTTTGACCATCCAGATTTGACACACCTTTTCCTATCTGGGTCCAGGAAATTGATATCAGTCTTCATGGTAGATCGAAGCTCAGGTAATCTGGTAAACATAGCAAACTATGGTGAAGAGTATCAGAAGGACAAAGAGAGTCCTATAAACGTGCTGTTTCATGGGTATGGTCACTATGATCTATTGGAGACTCTCCCAGACCAAAAGGTACTAGAAAGTACACCGGTATAAGTTAGAAATTGTTTTGTAGATTTTTTACTAGTTTTGGATCAAATGAATCCAAACTATATTTCAAGCAGAGTCTATATTTTTTTGAATCGTTTAAGTACCCCAAAAACTGTTTTTCATGATCAATAGGCTTGGTTCAGCATTGTCAATTTTAAGCAATAAGGTTTGCTGAATTTTTGTAGCTTTGATGATTATCTTTGTGATTTTTAAATAAATTAAAATGTCAAGTGAATAATTACAGTTTTTGGTCTGTTCATTTCTTCTTTGGAGATGGTTGTTTTTCCCGTTCTTCTGTATTCTTTTTTTGTGCCAATGGATTCTTCCTTGACCTGAGTTTGTGTAGTCTCTAGTGTAAGTTGAGCTGCTTGTCGAGAAGCTGAAATTGTTCCTACTTAGCTTGAATTGAAACCATTGTAACTGTAAAATACAGACAGATTACAGGGAATGGTTGGGTTAGGGTACAGGGTTTTATGAAGCTAGCTTTTTTTTATACACAAAAATGAGTATTTGCCCTTCATATCTTACAGAAAGGCTTCTCTTTTTTTTTCCCCCTTTCCTGCATATCAATGGCTCCATTTTACTAGGAATTGAATAATAGCTGAGTACAGTTCAAAATATCTACAGACCTTAATGTGGATTGGATCACAATGCTTTTTGTTTTCCAGAACTTGTACGGCTCTGTTCATTTGTATCCGTCAATTGCGTTGCTGATGAATTATTTCCAAATGAATTTGGAGTCTTGAGCTTTGCCTTAAAATGAAATTGCCGAGAAAATACTTTACAGGACCCTTTGAGAAAATACTTTACAGGACCCTTTGATTCGTGTTTTAGAGACAAATGATTTCGAACGCAAGTTTGGTCAGGTGGCAGCCAAGAACTGCCGTCTGAATCATTTTCAAAACTCCAAATTGTATCCAAATTCTTCGATACTAATATGGTTACAGATAAAAAATCCTTCCAACTTCGGAGATAATTACCGTGCCTCTAATTTTATGTGTTCTGGAAATGTTCATTTCTTAATTGTAGTAACTCTATCGATATTCTGAAATCAATGGCGTAGTGAAAGATGAGGGTTCCTCGTTTGGGGATGTTTGATTGATTGTTCCACGTCCTAGTTGTTTTCCGTATAAAAGCGGCCCAACATTAGTAGAATAAAAAGGAGGATCTTTTGGTGGTGAAAATATATGAATGAAGTGATGGTTGATTTGTTTCCAAATTTGATTAGACCGACCAAGGCCAGTGATAAACAATAGTAGATGGTTGATTTCTCCATGGAATGGCGCGGTGCCCCATTGTCGTGCTAGCTCTGATGGAGCAAATCTCGTTAGAAATGGATTGGAGGAATTTTTCTATCTTAGATGGAGCAATTGCTCCACCACAGTGGAGTGCGGCCCATTTGATATTGCTTTATTTTTGTTTATTTACTTATCTATTTTGGTTAAGTTGAAACCCAAAGTCTCTAAGTGCTTTTTGGACCATCAGTTTGTTTGGATTGAGGATTATCCTCCTAGTATCAAGAATTTTATCTCCAACAATTTTATACCCAGTTTGTAATGGTTTGTTTTAATGTATTGAATAAATACTTGTTGTTGAAGTGTTTCATTTTGAAAAAGAGCCACAAAATTAAAATTAAGACAAAAAAAAAAAAAAAAAGTACGAAGAGATGTACATTATCAAATTTTCCAAGAACATTGTAACCCAACTTTATTGTTTAACAACAAAATCCCATTCACTATCTTACAAACAATCCATCCAAATAGATGTTCACAAATAATCTACTCTATATTCATTCATAACCCCAGTTGCTGCTTCTACTAGCTTTCTGCTTCCCTTTTCAATATACATATTTCGATATGAAAGGAAATTGTCCTTGGCATTTTGTGACCATTTCACTTATGCTCAACATAAAAGAATAACCAACCTTTGTATAGAGTTCTCTAAAAAGCTGTAACAGTGCGTATGAAAAATATATATATATATATATATATTGGAATAAATTAAATCATATCATCATCAGTTGAAAAAGCCGATCAAATACTGAGAATCTTTCTTCTTGATGAATTATTTTCCTTACGCGTTGGGAACAAATGTACCTATATAACCAAACCCCGCAACGAAGAAAGCTATGGATTGCAGAAAAAGGTATATGCAGTAGTGATTCTTTCCGAAAACAAGATCGTAGCAAGCACAGAAGAAGAGGTATGCCCCAACTCCAAGCTCCAACAAATGCAATCTGTTTATGTCAATAAGAAAATAGAAAATTTGACTATCAATTACTTTTCAAAATAAAAACAAAAAGCACGTTTTCAATTTGATTTCTAGTTGTGCATTATGATTTTTTTCTTCTTTTGATCGTCTGCATTAGAGAATGTTAATTTGAATGGAAAATATATATACATACGTACCTTTCTCCGACCTTGATACGGGGTTTCCTACTAACTTTGGAACCTAATTTAGCCTTGAGAGCATCTCCCAACTTCTCAGTGACAACCCATTCATTTACTCTCCCTGCCTCCAACAAGCCTATGAATGTTGCCTTAGTCCGGTGCAGTGACATCACATTCTCGAATAGGATCCAGAAAACCAATAGATGTAGTGATCTGCAAAGAGTGTTTATATATATTAACAAAAAAAAAAAAAGTATTAGAAACTTGCAATTGAATCCTTCTATGAAGAAATCTTATCTGCATTGTCCATACATGCCAATCTCCCTAACGTTTTGAGTTAAATAGAGGTAGATTATTAAATTTAAGTATCAGAAAGGCCTGAATCTTTCTATGTATAGTTGACTTATATCACAGATAAGTCAATGCCTAGAGAATAGACAAGTAAAAGCAAAGGATAGAAGGAGACCTTGGAGTACCAACAGCATTAAGAAGAGTGATGATAGAAGGGATATAGACAGCTCCCCACTTTGGAACTTCAACTTCAGGAACCAAAACAGTTGCAGGCAAGATAATACAGTAGAACACAAATGTCACAATGTGTGCTACAATTTTGCGGACGAAGAAGAAACTGTATATCACATACAACTTCTTCCACAGAGACACTTTCTGCAACAAAACGGTAGACTAAACAATTAGAAAGGAAAGATAGGAGAACTATATAGATATATCAAATGTAATGAACGGCTGATACTAATCGTCTTAATAGTGTAAACAAGGCTTTCTCTCTCTCTATATGTATAGGTCTCTAAAAGAAATGAGGACAACATACCTTAGTTTTGAAGATTTCCTTTACCATTTTCTTGAAGAGATTGGCCGGGCCACAAGACCATCTGTGCTGTTGGTATCGATAGGCCTTGAAAGTGCTTGGCAGCTCATTTTTTACCTATAATACAAGTGTTCATCAGTATACTTGTAATATAACTCCATGAACTAATTAAGCATTTGGAACTGCTTTTGACATCTGCAAAAGTGCTTTTAAATTTATATTTGACATAGGAAAGTGTTGAGATATCATATAGGCAGGCCAAAATCGAGAGATAATCAAAGTTCGAATAACTTCTTTTTCTCTAGATTCTGTAGTTATTTTTTTATTCAAATTTTCAGAATTTCTAATTTTTCAAAAATAAAGAAAATTATTTTTATTAAAGTCAACATTGAACAGTTAGACATCTATTTGGATCTGCTGAAATTAATGACTATTTACTGGTATCTAATTATCCATTCTTTTAACTGGAAAAGAAACGTTCCACAGTAAAGAGAGAAACTAAATATATTTGATGAGACTTAAATTCCCACCTATCAGGATTGACGGGAAGGTGTATAACTGCATGAACCAAAAGCTTATATAAACAAAGATTTGTATTTTGATCCCTCTTAATTTAATACCATTTCAATTAATAAATTCACAAACTGATACCTTTGAGTTTCTCTTAATATATATATTAATAATAATAAACATTATATACCTTGAGGTCACCAACATAAACAAATTTCCAGCCTTTAAGACTTGCTCGAACGGCCAAATCCATGTCTTCCACAGTGGTGCGGTCCTTCCATCCACCAGCCTCATTGAGAGCTGATATTCTCCATACACCAGCTGTCCCTGCATTATAGTTCCTACTTTTCAACTTTCCAGTGTCTATAACGTTGTATTTTACTTGATGTACAAGATAAATTTCATTAATCTCTCATATTATATATATATATATATATCATGAACTTGTGCTACTACTCTATAGTCTGCTAGAATCTTCTTTAATGTTAGTTAAAACTTCATGGAATCTTCTTATGTTAGTTAAAACGTAGAAGGATGTTTTACCATTGAAACCAAAGAAGGCATATGCAGAAGAGCCCACTTCTTGTTCCACTTTGAAATGGTAATCGAGTGACATCTCTTGCATCCTAGTCATCATGCATTCATCTGCGTTCACTGCATTTGCAATAAAAAAACCACTATCGGTAACTTAATTCTAACAAATAGTTAAGGACGTGCTTACTCATAGAAAATAAAAACAACAAAAAAGAAGCGAGTTCCATTACAAATTGAATAAGGAAATGACACTTAATTCTTTAGATTAAAAAAGGGAAATTAAGTTCTCTTTCTATAGCAGTTTGAATCCTTGATTTGTGCATGAGGTCTTTACAATCTCATTTTCAAAATAATTTAGTAAACATTATAATCACAAATAAAAAAGTTAAATTCAATTATTTAAAAGTAAATTCATTTCTTTTATTTATTAGAATTCTCCATTAAGAAATACACTTTAAATTATATCAAATTTATATAATTTGATGTTTTATGTCAAACCACAAGCGTAATTTAAAAAAATAATAATAAACAAGTTGAATCAGTTAAGAGTATCTACCATTTGCAAATGATATTAGTAGTTGATCCTCAGAGATTAAATAAATACCAGACACGAGCCTATTACTGTTATTATTTTATTTTATTTTATTTTTTGAAAAGGAATTGACAGGACTATAACCAATCCAGTAAACATATCTACGATGATATTATAGGAAAATGATGGACTTAATTTCAAAATTAAGGCTGTCTAATCATGCATAGTTGATGCATCAACATCACCAAGCAATTAATTATGACTGGATTTTTTTTGAGTCATCCAAGTGGTAAAGGGTGATCTGGACCAATCAAGCCTGTTCTCCCAAAGACAAATCAAATAAAGTGTCTTTGTCACTTTTGTTGGTCCCTCACACGAGATATCAGTTTTAAATAAATTAAATTTAATGATTAGCCATGCTACCTAGTTGGCCAAATCCAAACACAAGTTGAAACAATTTGGTCCGAATATTTTTTCTTCAATTTTTAAGTAATTGAAAGCTGGCATTACCTGCTGTTTTATAAACAATACACTTTGGTTCATGCATGTTGACATTAAACATGATTAAACATTAGAATTTTGATTATTAACAAGGGTTGTAAAAAAAAACAATTGAAATTGATAGTTGGGTTGGTCTATGTCTAACGTCTTAAGTTAATAATATTTTTAATCAAATTCTTTGTACATCAGATTTTTTTTTTTTCATTTTTTTAATGTGTATGTTACTAACAAGCCTGAAAGATCCTGACCTTTGGTTATTAGTAGAAGTTATCATGTATAAACTTTTTTGATTTTTCAAAATTCAATTGAGAGTTGTTTTGCAATAGATCAATTGAGAAAACCAAAAATTTCTTATCTATTAGATCTATCCTACAATTTAGAAATTTATGCCCTGAATTTTATCAAAATGTAAACGTCCTCCTTTAAAAACTTTTGCATGATAAATTTTATTGATATCAATATCATGATGTTATAATAACATATTGAAAAAAAAAAGGGAATTAGTTCAACCACCCACTTTCAGCTCATATGTTGTTAGTGTCTATCATTCATGCAAATGTGAAAACAACTCAAAAATGTAAAACAAACAGAAAGGAGAAAGAAAAAGAAAGCAATATTTGACACTCAAGTCATGGTACATCACATGTCCAAAAAAAGTAGAGAATATATATCTCTTTTAAAGACATTATTAAATGACCACCGACACGCAAGTTTTTCAAAGCTATAAGATCAATATAATGACTCATTATTATTATTTTTTCTAGAAGAAAGTTGACGGTTAAAAATGGAAATTAATTAGTAAAGAAGAAAAAAAAAATACCAAATTTCCAACGAGCTTGAACAAGACCAATTTCAGGGTTGTGAACGAGAAAGGGAATGGTACGCCATAGAAAGTCAGGTTCAGGCTGGAAATCAGCATCGAAAATGGCCACATAATCACACTGTTTGACGTAGCTGTGCTTCATGCCTTCTTTGAGAGCACCTGCTTTGTATCCATTCCTGTTATCTCTGATCTCATACTTTATGTTTATGCCTTTGCTTGCCCATCTCTGGCATTCTAGCTTCACTAAGTCCTGCTCTTTTTTTTTTTTTTTTTTTTTTTTGAGGAAAATACATTAACAACTTCATTGGTGGGTCAAATAAAATACACCATATAGACAGAAACTTTGATGCCAAACCTTTACAGTTGGGTCTGTGGAGTCATCAAGAACTTGAATTACAATCCTATCGGACGGCCAGGATAGCCCGCATGCAGCTCCAATGGATAGCTGATAAACCTGCATTATGGTTTAACGGAACAGTAATCATAATTAAATAAAACACTTCAAATATCAACAACAGCATTTTACGTACGTGTCAAACTATTATAGCGTACCTCTTTTTCATTGTACATGGGGATTTGTACAAGGACCATAGGGTAAGATGAGTTGCCAAGCTCGATATCATCCTTCATGGGCTCCCATTTGTACCTCTTCTCTGGTTTTTTACCAAATAGCTTCACCAGGACTATAACAATCCCCATGTAGACTCTTTCTATGAAGAGCATTGTCGACATGATCAAGCATAAGAACACTAACACTTTCAACACTGGCACGATCAACGGAGCCTTCGTTTGATCCCAAATCAATCCTATTTGGCTTGTGATATCATCTCGGCCACCACCCTGAAACCTGTCCGGAAAAATGGTCGCAGACGAAAGCCTGTCCATTTTTGTGTAGCTTAAGGACTTTTGGTGTGCTGATAGCTGTAGTAGGAGGATGCTCAATGTGCTGGTGACAAATTTGAGTTCTGGTTGTATATAAAGAAGTGATGGTGGCTTAGTTTGTTGCGAAAAGCACACGGATAGGCGTGTATGTGTGTGAGTGTGTGTTTGTGCTTTTTTGATTGCAAAAAACAGTTCACTGAGCTCTGATTTTTGCTTGTGAGTTACGTTTAGGCAATGTGGGAGAGCTGGGACTATTGTGTGTGTCAGTGAGCTGATGATAACAAAACACTCTTTTGCAGGAACAGATCCACACCCCCTTCAAATATCATCATAGAGCACAAGTTTTGAGCCCAACATAACCCACAACACAAGCCACTGAAAATGATTATAGCAAAAGAATGAGAGACAGAGGAACAGAGAAAACCTGTGTCTTTTATTTTTTATTTTGAAGATATGAGGCTGCAAATGTTCAAATCTATATATAAATTGTTTGTAGTAGATACAATGATAAAACAAAAATGAAAAAAAATAAAATAAATAATAATGTTGATCAAATTGGAAAAAGACTGGAGATCCGAAACAGGCAATTAATTGTCAGAATGGAGCGGCGTTTAATCTATTAATCACAAGTCATTAAAAAAGTAAAGTATATAGATAAGAGGCTTACAAAGTCACTTAATTAAGCTTTTTTTGTATTCTGAATTTGGTCTCATCTTTAAAATCTGCTACCAACTCTAAATAGTTTAGCCATCTCTTTCACTCTCTTCCGGGTCCTATATGCTGCCAATTATTTTTTTTATAATTTTATGTGTTGGGTAAATACTGTTAAACGCCATGTATCTTGTGATTCATTTTCAAAAACTTTAATTTCTTATGTAATGCTTATTCGTAATCAAACTTAAGTTTTAGGGATAAATTCATTTTTGGCCTCAACATAAAAGAAAAATTTATTTTAAATTCAAAACAAAAGGGTATTCATTTTTAATCATAAATGAAACTTTATTCGTTTTAATCTTGTTTTCATCTCATGAAACATTTTATATATGAAAAATGTTACATGAAATGTTTCGTGGGATGAAAACGGGTTAAAGATAAATGAAGTTTCGTTTGAGCTAAAAATAACTAAACTTCTTTTGTTTTTCTTTGTCAAAACCAATTTTTTATTATTTTTCAGGACATTTTTAATAATGTTCAATAAGAAATGAAAGTGCATGTAAGTGTTACATTAAAGGTTTAAATTATGTATAACAAACTTTTTCTACACAAAACAAAGACAAAATAAAAGAAAAAAAAGGATACCTACTAAAAGTTTGTAAGGTTGATTCAAGAGTTTAAATATTACAAAATGTGATGGTACTAATAAAAAAAAAAAAGCAATATTAATATATGTCTTTTCTGCCATTGGATTAAAAGCAAATAAATGAAATTAACTACTCAATGTAGTTTGGTACTCGAAACTACTCATTTAGTATGATAATATCCTAAATTTAAATCGTTATACTGCAGATGATATTGTTTTTTTTTTTAAAAAAAAGTACAAATAGATGAAATGATGTTGAAATCACACCATTTAAGTTAAATTTTTGGGTTAATTTAACTTGACCCTTAATGGAAATTTGATTGTTTTGACTGAATTTAATAGTAATTTATGTATAAATCCTGATAAGAGTATTTCAACATGTGCCCTTGATCCAAGTTAATGAAACATAAAATTTTATAATTCCCATTTTTTTGTTAATCTGTCTCTTTTGTATGGAGTACACGCAATTATATTTGATATAAGAATTAATGAAGATGATCCTCTCCTACAAATTTTAAGTTCTTAAATATGGTTAGAGTTGTTATGAATGTGAAGTTGTTGAATGTTCTTGAAGGTTTAAAAAGGAGTGTTGAGACTCGGGGACGTAACCAAGATAATTCATAAGGATGGGCTAGAACATAATTTTTAAATGAACTTTAATGATATAAACATATTTTACAAATTGAAAAATATAAGTATGCCAACTTAGAGAAGATATAATAAGTTTTATTCCTTAAAATTCATGTTATAAACAAATATATTTTAAAAAAATGATTAAATAAAATGTGAAATAAACATGATATACAAGCAATCAAATAGATTTTAAAGATATTTGAATGATTAAACTTATCAATTGTGAATTGTAGAATAATAATATTACAGCATCAATCATTTTTCTTTAAATAAAGACAATCTACATTTTGACAATCATAATTACTACCACACTTTAATCAAAGAGTGTATTAGTAAAAATACTAAAAAATATTAAATTTTAATAATATAATAATATTATGACAAAAGGAAAAAAGCAAAACGTGAAAAATTTCAATAAAATTTCATATGAAATAAAATTATTGCATATGCAATATTTGAATTAAAATGTAAATATAAACAAGAAAATACATAGAATGAGTTTGGACTAAATTAAAATGTAAATATAAACAAGAAAATACATAGAATGAGTTTGGACTAAATGTACATTTATGTTGATATTAAAAGAAATGAAAAAAGAAAATCTATTAATAAATTTTAAAATAAACATAGTTTTATAATTATTTAAAAAAAAAAAAAAAATTCAAGTTGAGCAGGGTAGGCTCAAGGCTACCCTAGCTACCACACAAGTCCATCCCTGTTGAGACTGGAATTAGTTTGTGGGTAATGTGTGATTAATTTTCTCGTAACAGATATATTTTGGACTGATCTTGGATGTATTAAGTTGCTTTTCTTTGTTTGTTTCTTTCTTATTTTTATAAACGATTTTCTCAATTTTTTAGAAGGAACGAGATGGGACAAAGGAGGTTGGTGAGTTAACTATTCTCCCATAAAATCTTCATTGTCCAAATAATAAAAAATCCTTGTTAGAATAATTTATTCTCATAAATAAAATTCAAAGTGTTATCACAACTAACAGATGAAGTGCAAAATTATTGATTCATAACAACAACTTTTGAACAACTAATAGGACCAGCTATTTGACTAATTTTTATTTGGAGCCGGAGATCAAGATAATATAGATTTTTATGATCTTTCAGCTAATTTTTAATATCAAAGATTAATTTGTGGGGTATAAAACATTTTATAAACTACTAGATCCTTGCGTGAATACAATTTTGTTTCTTTTTTTTTTTTTTTTGAATATCATGTATGATAAAGATATTATATTGAACATGAAAGATTATTAGATTGAATGAATACTTTTTACAATAAAAACGTATTGATCTGTACGAACTACTCTACACTTAATAATGAGTATATAACTAACCTCATATGTTGCCGTTTGTCCAAAGAAATCAGTAGACAAAAGGCCACTAATTCAGCAACTAAATATGTAGAAACACCAATTTTGTGAAAGGGGCATAGAATATATATCAACCACGTTAAGCATTTTTTGTTTTTTCTTTTTTTCATGCTCAAAGTGTGAGAGAAATCAATTAATCATATTTGATCAAGTTTGCGTGATGGGACTCATGAGCTTAATATAACAAGAATTAAAACTATAAAGGAATTGGTAGCTTGACATCGTACCATGTACTGTTTTGAGAAATATTTCAGCCAATTTCTGTTAGTTCATAGTTAGTATTTGATTCTTTTCGTACTGAGATGCATGATGTTTTCTTTGAAAGACTAGCAGAGTAAAAAAATTTAAGACAATGCATGTGGTTTAGTTGAATTAGGGTGTCCATTTTATACGGTCAGGATCATAGAAATGGACAAGACACCTTGTTATGCATATGAATCCTTGTGACTGAAACGGATGTTTTGTTTTCCTTTTCGCTTTTAATTGGATACCTAGTAGCTTAATTCAAAGTGATCAAGCTCTTCCAAAAAACAATAGCTAAAGTTCACTTTCTCTTTCTATTCATCATAAATTTAATATATGTTATAATACAAAAGATCTTACGTATCTAATATAAAATCGAATCAATTTGTATATTTATATAAATTTTATTAGAATTTTTGCAAGGCCGAAAACTTTCTCTAAATACCATTTATTAGAAAATATTTCTCTTAAATTTTTATTTCAGTTAATTGAAAATCTATTTTTTTTTATTATTTCCGTAATAAATCTGTTTATTTGTATTTAATCTAAATGAGTGTGGAGATGAATGATATTTTGCCTAATGATTTCATATAAAGGAAAAGTTAAGAGGCTTATATGGTTTCTTCAAATGGTATGATTTGGGTTAATTTGAAGTGACATCCTTCTACTATTACAAAATCTATGAGCAGTCAATGATGAGGCAATCTCCAAACTTTCTCTAATAATAAGAAGAAGATCAATGAATTATGGTCCGCCACCAGTGCATGTCTTCAAATTTGATATTAAAACATTTTCTGCACTTACCACTTTCATTTTAACCTGATCATTGAGGGAAGTGAAAGTGCTTTTGTGATCATGTTTGGTGAGATGTGGCTTGAAATAGACAGATTTGTGCCAATGAAAAAAAAAAAATGAAACAGCTGATGTATGCAGAGAAGAGAATATTAATTTTTTAGAATAATCAAATATAATAATCAAAGCCTTCACTTTCCCTGCAAGTGTCGGCATGGAGATGTGCCGCCACAATCGTCTACACACTAGTGTCTAGGTTCTAACATCCTGTAGTTTCTAGGATCTAAGAGAACATGTATGTTTTCAACGTAACCAAAAATTTTAGTTGATAGGAAAGAATAAAATTTTTAATTGATAGAAAATAATTCAATTATACTATTTAAGATCTCAAATTACGATACGTTAACACGTCTCGTATTTAAAATTTCAGATTATGATGCGTTAATATATTCCCTTATGTACAATATAGATAGATAAAAGATGTTATATCTCACATGTAATGTGGACGGATAAAAAATATCGGACACATACGAAATACCCCTTACCATATAACATGAAGAATTCCAATATAAAAGGGGGAGAGAATGCTTGAATCAAAGACTTCAAAATTCTGATATCAAATTAGTTATCATTAGATCAAAAAACTTAAAATAATAGGAAAAAATCCAATGATAGTATTTAAAATTTGAAGTTGTGATATGTAAACATCTTCAATTGCTTGTTTAGTTTGTCAAAATGTAGATTACATAAAAAGAATTGCTGAAAATTACACATCTATAAAAAAATGATGATTCATTGGTTATATCTTATGTTTGAATTATTATTAAAAATTAAAAATTAAAAACCTTATTGTTGAGATTTTTCTTGACGTGTGCATAAAATACAATATTTTATTACGAATAACATTAGATTTATTAAAATCTCTTAAAAAGAAAAAGTTAGATTTATTATATAACGTTTTCAGGGATCCTTCTAGATAAAATAGACTAATTTGTTAGAACCTTTTTAATTGAACAAGAAGTGTACACGGATCCCTCTGATGCCAACCTCAAAGACGGATCAATTTAATTTGACGTTCTGCTAATCTTTGAAAGTAGGGTTGATTAGGTATACATAATTATAAAATATATGCACATGTTGACAATTATTTCTATTCCTTATTTTCTTACGAGAATTACGTCCTCGTTTCTTATTAAAGAACTAACAAAATCAACAAAATGAGAAGCAATTTTATTTTCAATTTGTGACCTAATACTAAAGTCACAACTAAGGTTTTATCTATCTATTTATTTATTATATTCTAACGTCTTACTTTGAATGATTACATGTTAAAATACAGATTTATAATTTGGTAGACTTACTGTATCACCTGTCAAAATTGACACCACAACCAAATATGGGGATCAGTATAAGAACAGAATGGAGAAGAGAACATCCAAAATATTCTCATTAGTAGGAACCTTCGTCTATGAAAATATTATCTATGAAGGACGTTTCTTTGTTTATTAAAAGCAAGCACGATGACAAAGGATCATAGCCCACAAAGAACAACATGTTACTACACCGACAATAAACCAGTCTTCATTGTTGAAAACATGCTCCATCAAACTATCAAATTAGAAAAAGGAAATAATGGACACACTTTCAACATGGTTCCTTCAGGTGACAAAGAATCAAGACTGACGTGCTAATATTTATATATATAATTTTTAATGGAAATTAGAGTTCTGAAAAATGTAGTTGGTTTTGGGGTGGCCCATAGCTTGATTCCATGTTTTTAACTAAGAAACTTCCTATATAAAGTGACCATATGAACATACACTCACAAAAAGGCAAAAAAGTGAGGTCAAGGGCTGTTTGTGATGACCACTGAAATGGGCATCGGATGCTTGGCTTGGCTGTACCATTAATGAAGTTTCGAAAGTTTTGTTTTTTGTTTGTTTGTTTGTTTGTTTTTTAACATACTAAAGTTTAGTCCTCTAATTATTATATTATAATAAAAGCTAGGATCATGGGGCAATTATGAAAAGGAACAAAGAGAAATTGCTTGGAAGAATCTATCATGCATTTTGTCAATTTAGGGGACGAAGATCTCAGTCATATTTTCTTTATATAATTTATTGGAACAAAAGTAGCTACATGGTTTTAAAATTAAGTAATTATTTTACGGTTTTGTTTTTCAATTTTGGTCAAATTTTATAGAGAGTTTTTAAACTTTTTATAATTTATAACACATATAATAGAAATGGGTAAATTAATATCCACATTTTATGTCATAATTTGTGTAAAAAAAAAAAAATGAACGATATTGATTCTACTTTTGTCATTGAAGGCAATCGAGAGGAAACAAACAAACTACAGTAGTAGAAACATTGAAAGAAGCCTATATAAATCAATAATGATGATTAGTAGCAAGAAAGCATTGTGACTGCTGGCTGCTCAGTTACATTAGGCACCTAATGATAATAATTGAAGACCATTGACTAGTTTAGAGGCAGTAATGTCCTTATTCTAGAGAAAGAGAGAGGGAGAGTTTTGTAGGGTCACTGGGACACCTAGCAAGGTGCATTTAATTATTAGATAGAGAATATATTTATAAAGTGTTGGTCAACCTTCGGTGTTAAGTTTAAAAGGAGTGTTAGATGGGGCATAAGAGGTGTGGTGTCTAACTCCAAAGACCAAAGCAAACAAGATAAATTTTAGAAAGAGAAGTGAAGCACAGCTTGAGGAAGCATCTCATTCAAAATAGTCTTTTATCTTTCTTATTTTTTAGTGGTCATGGTTGATGGCACATCATTTTTAGTATAATTGATACTTATAATATATACAATACCAGCTAACCAAATTATTCTTCCTTAGCAACCAACTACATCCACCATAAATTAGGTCAAATTTTTTTTGCAAGGTACAAACTAGAGTCTCAAGAAACCCCCAGATATCCATGCTCACTGTCTAAAAAAAGCCTAACTTCAAATCCTAATCATATCATTTTTGGTTTTTATTAAGAGATAATTCAAAAAGAAAATTAATTTTAAGATGGTGTTCGATAATACTTGGCACTTCTTCTTGTTACTTAAATTGACAATTCCTTACTAATTTGCTATTATAAGAGTTAGTGTAGTTATAAAGTAGTTATAGTAATACTAGCAAGATTTATTTTTTAATCATTAATTTGTTATTTGATGTTGATTTTCTTGAATTATAAGATTTAAATTCTATAGATATCAATTATTCTATGAACTATGTTGTATTAGTAAAAACATGTTCACTCATAACTCAAATTATTAGTAAACTTATTCACTCATAACTCAAATTATTAATAAACTTATGCTTTTAATTGTGAGAGTTCAGATCTTCCTATGTTATGAAAATAGGATTCTATTTATAATTATATTTGGGTTTAGATATTTAATGTTTTGTCTTTTAGAAGAATGTCTAGTGTGAAAAGAAGAAAAGAAAAATTATAAAATCATATACGTACTGTTCAGATTTTCTTCTTAATTTTTTAAATTAGAAATGCATCATGTGCTATTCCAATTATTATTATTATTATTTTATTAAGAGAATGTGCTTCTCCAATGTTATAATAGTAGATTTCCATTAGTAATTATATATGGGTTTTGACATTTTGCCTTATCAAGATAAATATATGCTAAAGTCAAAAAAAGAAAACAAGTTATAAAAATTATGTATTACAGTTAAGACTTTCTTCTGGATTTTTAAATTAAAAATGCATCGTACTCTATTTAAAAAGAAGAAAAGAAAAATATAAAACCCTTACATTCTCGATTCTATATTACCAAATTTCAGATTTATAATTTATTTATTCTTAAAATTATACTAAACAAATAAAAAATCTATCGACTTTAATCACTACTTTGTCAAGATTAATCACTACTTATAAAACCTGAACCACTAAGATAGATGGAAGGTCCTCAACCATGTATGATAGTAGGGATTGTAAATTTACAGGGTTAGATTATGAATGTATTTAGAACAAATATTTGTACTTACAAAACAAGACAACCAGATCCCTAAAACCACATTATTCAAAAAATTATCACTTTAAAGAATGACAAAAAGGGTACTCAATTTGGTACCAACTACCATGTTAGAAATCCACTCAAACCAAAACTTTTATTTGAATCATCTCGAACCACAAAGGAAATATTATGAAAACATAACACGTTTTGATTTGTTTTGTTTCCAATGATTGTGACTTACCGTTCCGGTACATCCAATGAATCTCTCATTCAATTAGGCATATGAATTTCTTCAAATTCACTTTCTAAACCCTTGTATTGTTTTGAATTAGTCATCACTCATCATCATGATTCATGTTTGGCAATCTGATCCTCTTGGTAGATCGGTTGGTGAAGGCAAAAAGAGAATCTTAGATCCAGAAGAAGGGGAGCTAATAGTTGAAAAGCAAATTCAAAACTCCTCATGATTCCAACATAGTAGAAGTAAGAGATAAGTCTCTTAGAGCTTCAGGCACAACTTGCCCACACTGTTGAAGAATTTCAATCAATTTCCCTGCATGTGGTGCATCATCTTTCGTAAAGAAGCAATGCAATACACCTTTGACTGTGTGACGGGCCATGTTCGTCAGAATTTGGACATAATTCTCGATTGAGATCACAAAATCTGGGATTATTACAACTTCATATTCCCCTAACTCAGCAGTATCAATGTGCTCCACATCCATCATTGAGACTGCAGGTCTCTTTATTCCGCCAGTATTGCAACTGAAATCAAAAACACAAATTAAGACTAAAATAGGTAAAATAACACACAGACCAAATGGACTACATGCAGTACCGAGTAGAATAAATCTAGTTAACACAATCCCAGAGAAAGCGAAACCTAATCAGGTTGAGACAGACACAAAATATTCACAAATTCCATGGGACACTATAATGTGTTTTAGTTACTTTCTTGTTTAACTTTTAATTAGATTATGTGCTGTGATGCTTTACCACCTTAACGGTGCCAGCAACATATACATATAACGGCCAAAATGAACATGAAAAATCCAACCTTCCAGTCTTACATAAAGGACAACATTCCTGCTTCCAATTCCAAGTCGTCAAATTAATGCAACAACCATGAATCTAAGGAAATGCGAATCTTTAATAATGAGAGGTTGCTCCTAATGCCAGGCAACTTCCATTGAATAATTAGGTGAGACAAAAACAGAATCCTGGAGAAACCCAGGAGTTGTGTAACCACCAATTCCAATCCATATACTGGATAATAGTATGAAAGAAACAGATATATAACTAAAAGTTGTTGCAAGTTTACCTGTTAACTTCTGAAAGTATACAATTTGAGCTAGTAGAGATGCAATAACCCTTCAAGCTAAGGGCAGCTACTAATTTTTGAAACTGGCCATCTTTTCCAACAACATATAGCACCTTTACAGGCTGAGAATAGATATTACTGCCATAAGCATGATCCAATACTTGGATGCCCTGCAAAAGTCAGTAATGACACGCATTAAGTGCAAGTCCAAGAAAGTTACAGCATGTCAATATTTGGTAATAATGATCAGATCAAATAGATAGATAATAAAAAAGAAAACTAGGACATGAAAACCCTAGCCTCACAAAAGAACTGTCACCATAAAGAGATATTTTCAGTAAATATATAGGATAACTTTATATTTTATTTTGTTTTTTAATGTCCAAAGAAAAATGAAACGAAGCTTGTGATAAAAACGTTATGTTTAGAAAAGTAAGAAATTAAACATCAGATGATGACAACCATCTAAACCAATTATTCAACATCCTAAGTTCTTGTATGTTTTAATTGTACTAACTATTAGACCAAAAACACTAAAAATGCTCGAAAAGTAGCAAATGTTAGGAGAAACCGTGATATCCAACATTGCCAACCAATTCAACAAAAGTAAGAGTAATAAAAAATTATATTTGCTTCATGTACTAAAATGAGCTTCACAACTTAGATCCTGCAGTACAAAGTGTTTAGGCAGTATCAATGTTATGTACCTTCAATAATTTTTCATCCTCGGAGGCGCACACATTAACAGATTGGAGGATGCAAGCACTTTGACTGGCCATGGAATCATTAAGAGATAATCTACATATTGATCCACTCAAAAGATTTTGCATTGCCGGAATAGAAGCATAACTAATGCAATCACTAAAAAGCACAGTGCGGGGGCTCCCAAAAATAGACTGCCTAATGGAATTTACATCAGCAAGATAACCACCTTTGCAAAGAGCTTCAAGTCCATCAATCACCTATTCAATTGTCAAAACAACTTAGAAAAAAGAGATGATAAATCTAATAATTACAATTTAAATTACTTTGATATTCAGGACTACCAATTTATGATTTCACAAGATGATTAAATATATAAAAGCACAATACACACATTGCATTGTGATGTTGGCCTTCAGAAAGAGAATGAGATATTGCAAAATTTCTAGTAAGCCTAGATAACATTCATCCAATCTAAAATATCTTATACAAGGAATCGAGAACTAGGCTTCCAAGATAAATTGAAAAAGTTCTTTGTCTGTCATTCCAAAATTTTCCATTTGTTAATTAAAATAAATGAACGTATATAGCCAGTGAACATACTCATGTAGCACCAAACATGCAACAGTGACCAAAATGCACTAAAAAGAGGAATAAAATCTTAAGAATGGGTAAAATCCACAAAGTATAATTGCCAGCGGACTGCCCATTAAACAAATTCTATTTTTCCTATCAACAAATATATACTTTTACAATAAAAACTGAGCTGTGAAGAAGATGATTGTTGAAATTTTCAATAGTGGATTATTGAAATGCAACTGCCCATCTTTCCAGCATTGATTTTGCAAGGAACTCTTTCGGAAACAAAGTGCATTGATCATAGCACAAAGCCGATACACAATTCCTGCTTGATGTTAAAAAAAATGGCTGTTTAAAATATACAGCATAAATCTAAAAATTTCCATAGTTGTAAGAGACAACAAGGCATTCCATGTAACATTATAAAACATATCAAAACAGGAAAGCACAGCAACTAAAGAGTCCTTTCTAGAAAAAGAAATTAACCAAAGGCAAATGATTAATTTTACAGTAATGTAAGAAAAATGTCTGGTAACTCATAATTCATATTATTTACTTTACAAAATTGTCATTTAATATTCATATAGTGATATTTGCAAGTTTCACAAATCCATAACAGGAGATGGTGCGGGTACCAACTACCACAGCTTGTAAAGACTCTTGTCAAACTCTTGTTGCTCTAGAGGTTTTGGATTTAAATCCCACACACACTAGGGTGGGAGAGCCATGGCTATATTTATTGTACTAGAAGGAACAAAAGAAATAAATAGATAACCAGGGATGATGCAAATTAAAAATAAGAGGATAAATTATGATCAAGAAGCATTTTTTTTTTTTTTTCCAGAATAATAGATAAGTGTTATTAAAACAATACCAGCAATGAAACACCAGATATATCAACAGCCTTCAAGGAAACAAGCTCAAGCAGTCTCTCAGGTGTGGAAACAAGAAACTCGGGCTCACAGCTCTTCAAGCTACACAAGACAGCAAATTCTCAATTAGAACAAATAAATATATAAATAAAATGAAACTTAAGTTTAAATCATTTCAAAAGAAAGCAATGCCAAATGACAATGGGCCATCAATAAAGTTGCATCAACTCCATCTTTGCTGCATCTTCAGAATTCTTGGCAAAACAATGGCCAAAACAAAGAGTGATGTTCTTATCAAGCTAGAATCAGTTATAAGGGCCTAGGGGGTAATAGTACTTGTCATAAAAGTAGGTCAAATGTGTGAGTGTCACACACAACAGCAAAGGAAATGATGACTAGCCAAGCTTTGTCCAACATAAAAATTCCTTGTCTAAAGCATGAGTAACATCAATCTCTTACAAACATTAAGTTAAAGTTTCAGAGTGCTTGCACACTGAACATACCCATTAATCTGATGATCCAAGGGGGCACCAGGGTGCAGACTCACTGCATGTATTCCAAGAGCCTTCAAAGGCTTGCACACTGAACGTACCTGAGAATGATTGAGGGCAAACATTACACAATCACAAAGATTAAGTATGTCCCCACTGCATCAAAGCACAAAAATAAATACTTCTCTTTCCAATAACTTAACAATAAATTTAAACTCCAAAAATGTTCAGTTCAATTCCTGGAAATGAAATCATACTCAATTCTATTTATTAAACTTCAAGAAAAATAAACCAATGGAAGCATAAAATGCCACCACTAGAAGATTCCCATATCAATCACAATAAACAACAACGAATGACAATGCTATCAAAAGAAATAGCATACAAACCTTGGCAGCTTTTTCTTGAGATGGTACAAGGAATAAAAGGAAGGGGCTGGTAAATGAAAGACCTTCTTTCTCTCTCTTTGCAATACTATCTGCAGCAGTAGAAACCATCCATGCAATATGCTCTACAGTAGAAGAAAATCCACTTGTCTCAATTATATCCTTTCCAGATGAGTAACATTTCCAAAACTCAATTCCCCAACTATTGACAAACAGAGGCTTTTCCTCTTGAACATTGTAAATGCCATTACGACGCAATGCATTCTCTATGGCATTCAAGCACAACATAAGGAACTTCGTTGGACAATCAAAATATTCACAGGCCTGTTCTCGATGACCAATGACAGCAGGCTTCTCATTCAGCAGAACTTCAGTTCCTCTTAAGTTAATATGGCTTCTCTTCTCTTTCAGATCCATAAATGTAAGTGATTTTTCCTGCTCGTTCTTCAAGCTTGTAACCTTCTTCTTTATCTGTTCTGGAAGATCCACTTTTGCATCACTCTTACTGTCGATCCTTTTCTTCGGAACAGCACTCTTGCCCTTAACAAATGCTTTCTTATCCACTTGTAAAGGCATTCTCTTCTCGGTTTCCTTTATTTGAAATTCCTTTTTACCATGTCTATCGTTGAAAGGATCATCAGGGGTAGGAAGACTAAAACACATCCCCTGTAACGCAAACATGAAGTCACATATCTTATGTTACTCGTGAACTTTGCATTACAAAAACATATATTTTCCAAGATTCAAAAACAAAATATATATATATATATGTAAAAAGAAATAAAAGAAAAGAAAAAGAAAAATGGGATGATCCCTGATTCTGAGTGTCACTCAGATCATTTAAAAACAATAGAAATTTTGAAAAACTACAAACATAACCAACCCATATTTCCACTCTTAGCGCATTTATTAATCAGGATCACTACAACGAAAAACAAAAAAAAAAATTCCTGTTATTACTATGTTTACTAAAAACGGTTAGGAATCAAATTACATGTACCCCACACAAATTCAAAAATTAAGTTCCTACTGGAACAGAATCTTAATTCCCCCTTCCTACCTAATGAATCAAGTTCCCTGACCCCGATTCCATTTCCAATAAAATTTGATTCCTTTTTATTTTCATCTATGATTCGTAAACACACCTTAATATTAATAACTCGATCAAATCCAACAAGTTCATTCAATTGGCAACAACAACAATAATAATAATAATAATAATAATAAACTGTCTTTGTTCTTTCTTCACATGCACGAAGGCTGCTTACATACTCCATGCTTCACTACAGGACCATCAAATTTAACCATAAAAAGCTAACTACAAAGCTTTAAGAAGTTGCTTCAATTCTATAAACACGACAAAATTCAATTCAACCGCTGCCACTTGCCCAACAGCTATCTACATATATTTCAACAAATGAGCACCAAATAAACAAGGGTTGTTTTAATCCATGCAACATCAAACACCCACGTCTTGTTCTATTCACTAAATCAATCACCAACCAACCCCAATACAAAAACACATAAAAAGAGAGATGGGTGACCTCGCATTTGCGGCGTTTGCCGGACTTACGGCGCTGCTTGGCGGCGATGATGGCGGCGACACGAGCAGACACATTAGACGAAGATTCTTTCTGCTGCAGCTTCTTTCTCTTGGCCTTGTTCTGCCTCCTCGTCACTGCATCGTCTCCTTTCGTCATCTTCACAACCAACACTTTACTTTTCTATAACAATTATATGTATATATTATTACACAACACTCAGAGATTCTGTTTGTCTTTAGGATTTTATACAAATGAATTGGGACTGCGGTTCTTGGAGGCAAGGGATCAGTGGCAATATCGATATATATGAAAACTTTCAGGGGTATTTCAGTCTATTTGGTATATCTACTATAATGGACCCTGCTCACTGCACAATCACGTGATATTTTTCTAATCACGTGATATTTTTCTAAGTACCAGGTTCGGTGGAGGTCCTTACTCTGCCACCATCATCCTCTCTGCCGCTTCAAGCTTCATCAATAATCTACGGCCTCCTTTCGACGCTCAACGCTCAGGTTTCTTTACAACTTTCAACTGTCAAGTTTGGTTGTGATTTTGCTTCTGGGTATTTTGTTTATATTGAGATTTTTAAATTAGATTTAAGGATGTGCTTTGATTGTTTGGATTTATTCCAATCACAACTCTTTTGGATGTCAATTATGTTGACTTATTTGAATATGCAAATACTGGTGTTATTTGGTGTTAATTGTTCAAGTATTCATCTGGGTTTGACTCAATATCTATGAATCTCATCTGGGTTAGCATCATTTGGTGTAATCTTCGTAATAATGTGGTTGTTATTGGAGATGTATTCCATTATCAAGAGATTAAATTTTGTGATTGATTGCTAACTGTGTTTATTGTTGCAATGTATAGTTTAGCTATTAGTTCATTTGTTTATCTCGAGTTGACTAGTAAATTTTCTAATTAAAGTTATGAAACTGGCATTTAGATGTACAAGACTTGAGTGACTTGAATTTTCACTCTCTAGGTCCCACGATAATGAGGGTCTGTGTTGCTGTTGTAGTTGAGCGACATAGTTTGTGAGTTTATGAAACATCACTTGCCATGTCATCTCCATCTAATACGCACTGAGGCAACAATCCAAGCATTGCAAACTACTGCCCCTCTTCGTCCATGAGAACCACGTCATCCGCTGCCGCCTCCTCCCCTCTGCCATTTTTACGCTTTCCTCCTCCGTCTCCATCCCCACTGGCCTAAGCACCTCTGCCGCCTTCGCTGTCCTTTGCGATGGACCACGACTCGTATTTGGATTTCAATCTGCCAAAAGATATCTTCCAGCAATTATTAACTGCTTCGGGCTGCTCGTCTTCATTAAAACAAACCCTAGAAACTCTCACAGAATCTTCTAGAACCACCGCCGGCCGCACCTCGCTCGCTTCCCGTGACATCCTCCCTGCAGTCCTCCACCTCACTCAGTCGATCCCCTACCCCTCCACCCGCGATTACTTGTTACTGTCACTGAAGTTACTTAGAAACCTCTGTGCCGGAGATCCTTCAAATCAAAATTCCTTTATAGACCAAAATGGGGTCACAACTATAACCGACACTCTCATGACAGCGCTTCGACCTGACCCGGATTTTGAAGTCATTCGGATAGGATTGCAGGTTCTAGCCAATGTTTCGTTGGCTGGACAAAAGCATCAGCAAGCCATTTGGAGCCGATGTTTTCCTGATGTGTTTGTTTCTCTTGCAGGTCTTCAAAGCCGCCAAACTTGTGATCCTCTGTGTATGCTTGTTTATACTTGTTGTGATGGTTCTCCCAAATTGTATCAAGTGATTTGTGATATTTTGGTACAAATTGTATGCACTGTTGGTTCAGGTATATTTTACATTTTTTAATATATATATTTGTTTTTTGTTTTTAAATTTAGTATAATGGAATAAGTCTTGAATATTTTTTGTTTTGTTTTGGTTTTGTTTTTGTTACTAGTTGGTTTTGGAGAAGATTGGTTCAAGTTACTTGTCTCAAGACTGTGTTTGGAGGATGTATATTTTCCAGTGTTGTTCTCTAAATTAAAGGATTCTAGTGTAAGACATGATGGTTTTTCATCAGATCAAGGTTTTCTTTTGAGAGTGGTTTCAGATATAGTAAATGAGAAAATTGAAGAGATAAGAGTTCCCGGAGACTTTGCATTGTGTGTATTAGGAATTTTTAGGAAATCTGTTGGGCTTGTTGATTTTTTCTCTAGGGGAAAATCTGGTCTTCCGACGGATTGTGTTTTGGTCAATGTGCTTGGATACTCGGTAAGCATTTTGAGGGATGTTTGTGCGCGGGAGGAGACATCTAATTGTGACAGTGAGGATTCTGTTGATATTGTTGGTAGACTGTTATCTTCTGGACTTATTGAATTGTTTTTGTCTTTGCTTCGTGACCTTGAGCCTCCGACAATAATTAGGAAGGCAATGAGAGTGAGTGAGAAGGAAGAAGGGACTAGCTCGAATTCAGCCAAGACCTGTCCTTATATGGGGTTTCGAAAAGACATTGTTGCGGTGATAGGGAATTGTGCATACCGGAGGAAGCATGTGCAAGATGGAATTAGAGAGAGAAATGGGATTTTACTACTGTTACAACAGTGTGTTGCAGATGAAGAAAACCCGTTTTTAAGGGAGTGGGGCATTTGGTCTGTTAGGAACTTATTGGAAGGTAATATGGAGAACCAACAGGTGGTGGCTGATTTGGAGCTTCAAGGGTCCATTGATGTGCCTGAGCTTGCTGGACTTGGTCTCAAAGTAGAGGTGGATCAACAAACACGGCGTGCAAAGCTTGTAAATGTTGCAGCCAAAGCTTCATGAATGAATTTCCTTGCCTCATACTGATTAAATTGTCTTATACTGATCCTTTTTGCACGCTCCACATTTGTTTCAGTTGTTACTTGATCAGAATTTGCTCAACTAACATGTAATCTTGATTAGTGGTATCATATTTGTGCTTTTTTCCAATCTGACAAAGCATGCAAAAGTGCTAGATGGAAGAAGATTGGGAAGTGAAGAACAAATCAGGAACATTTTAGGCATTTACTTATTTTGATTCAGCTGAGAATCTAGGAAGCTTTTTTACATTGTTCTTTAAATTGTTCAAAACCTAGTAGTTATAGTTGATTTGTTCAAGTTTTGAAGGCAATGAATGGATCTTAGAAGCTGGCCAATGACATATTTCATTGATAGGCCTTCACCGTCAATGAAATCCAAATACACTTATTCTCTCTAGCGTATCTATGCCTTTCCATTTTGGAAACATTTGAGGTTTTTCTTCCACTTTATATGATGTTTGTGTGAGTTTAGAGAATAAGGCAAACGTTGGGGTGGAGAATAATAATTTCCCTAATAATTTTTATTGTACTTTACTTTTTTCGTGTGATTGTTCCATGTATATAATTATTTCATATTGAATTATTGTTTCTCTGTGTTTATTTTAACAAGTTGCCGTATATATATATATATATATATATATATTCTAATTATCTTAACAGGTCATAAACTTGAGCCTGGGCTGTGCACATCACCAATAATGAGGATGAGATATTTGTTTTTTTTTCCTTTTTTTAAATTATTGAGACTGATTTAGGAAATAATCGAAATCAAACGGGATTGGACATTGGTGAGCAGCCTAGGAAGCTCCTCCCATAAAGGAAGGAATGATTCACATTAAGGTGGGAGAATAATCCACACGAAGGAGGGAGATACACCAATTTGGGGGAGGGGGGGCGGGCGGGAATCGTGGTCTCATAAGCATGGGTGGACATGCGAACTTAATAAATATCTTGTCCAGCTTTAATAAATATCATGTTCTCTGCTATAAAATTTGAAAAAGAAGAATAGTCACTTGAGCAGGCCCATGGTCCATGGCCTTATTCATAGGCCATAGCTTCTATGCTATTATCAATTTCAACCCAATATTATTAAATACCAAACTTCATCGACAAGAAAGTGCGTATAGTGTTCAACCAGTAAGCCTTCTGTAATTCAGTTAAACGTTACAACGAAATGCCGAATCTAATATTGACGTTAAATTTGGTTACAAAATAAGTAATTGAATTGAAATAGTACCTGAATATAAGCGTCGACAGCATTGTGCGAAATAGCATAAACTGAAACCAAATTTACAATGTTTGAGGACCTGTCTTGTGATGCACCAAGTGACGTTGACTTGTTAATTTTAACCACAGTGGTGCACACAATAATGAAATTGTGTTCCTGTCAAAGGGGCTGCGGTGCGGTGGAATAAATGTTGCCCCTCCACCTCCTCTCTCTTGAGAGTTAAGCGGTTCAACACCCTCTCCCATGTCAAATGGGTTTTCGTCCTATTTATATGGGTTATCCCCCTACTCATATGTGGATTGTTTCCTTCCATTCTTAAGAGTTGATCTCTGAGCCGCATCCCAATACTTATCACTGTAGGTTCTGATCGTATCCCAAGTTGGTCCCAATCATCAAACTAATAATAATAATAATAATGAGATTGTGTTCCACATCTCCTCCCCCCCAATTTTTAAATTTGAAATAATAATAGAAAATTCAGAAAAATATTCCATCTTTTTGCATAGTGAAAATGTTAATGAATTTCCTTGTGCAAATATGCGAGAAAGCTGGCTTGCAAAATATCAGCAATAATTCTCAAACGGGTATTTTGTTAGGAAAGCAATAATTGCACAATCCTGCTCCAGCAATGAAAATTATGGGAGTCGACGTGGTCCCATCTCTCATTATTTTTTAGTACTTTTGAAAGATCTGTCTACTGGTTTTCTCTTCAAGAAAAAGCCAGAGTTTCCAATACACATTTCTGGAGCAACTCCTGTTCAGTGGTCACGCTGAGTGAAGATAAGCGTGAAGAAAATCAAATTCGGCTCTCATGAGTGCAGTACATCATCTCAACATGACCTCTTCCCCTGTCACGTATCAATTTTAAATTTTAAATATTATAATTAATATAAAAACATTAAATATAAAATCATTAACGAAAAAATATCTATTTAACAAAATATATATTAGTGTTATATTATCTAAACTTCTGTCGTAGCCAGTATTAGATCTAAAGATGAGCTAAAATAATTTTTTATTTTTTAAATGAACTTCAATGATACATAAATATTTTATAAATTAAAAAATATAGATATATCTAACTAAAAGAGATATAATAAGTTTTACCCCACAAACTTCATATTATAAATATATATACTAATTTTTTTTTTAAAAAAATATTGAATAAAATATGAAGGAAGATGAATTGTAAGTAAAATAAAAAACCAATTAAGCAAAATCTAAAGATAGTTAAATGATCAAACTTATCCATTGTAAATCATTATGACATCAATAATATTTCTTTAAATATAGATAATCTTCATTTTGATAATTATAATTATTACCATATTTCAAATTAAAGAGTGAATTAAAAAAAAAACCCAAAAGATAATAAATTCAAGTAATATATTATTCAAATAATAATATGATAAAAAAATAATGTATAAAAAAACTTAAGTCAAATTTCACATTTAATGTGAAAAATAAAATTATAATATATACAATATCTAAATAGAAATATATATATAAACAAGAAAATATAACATGCAATAGGTTTGGAACAAATATATATTTATTTTGGTAGCAAAAGAATTCATACACAAAAAATATATATTAATAAATTTTAAAATAAAAATAATTTTATAATTCAAAATGTATTAATAAACTTTAAAATAAATAAACTTTATAATTATAATTTTTTTTAAAGATGGGCCAAGGGTAGGATCAAGCCTACCCTAGCCACCACATAGCAACGTCCCTGCCTTTGTCCAAAATTATATATAATGATATGATAAAACAAGTAAAAATTTTATAATCACGAATGGTATTATCACATCGTGGGGGACATTGCTCTTTAAGTACCATGCACGCGTTTGGTTTAAACGATCCACTTCTCTGATGTAGAAAGGTCACATTTTGGTAGGGAAGTGGACATATGGCCAGATCTGTAACTTAACCAGCTTGGATGCTGGTGGGCTGTCATTTTAGGCCACGACATTCATTGTTAAAGTCGTTTAGTCTCGATTCTATACCCTTCTAAAAATATCTGTTTTTCTCTGCACTTGAGAGTTCATTGGAATAAAGTGGTTTTATAAACGGTGACTCATAATTTTAAAAAAATTAGGATATAAAAATCTTAATCATCTATTAAATTTGATATAAAAAAGATAAAAATAGAAATAAATAATTATCATTGGATTATTATTATAGTAAAAAGTTTTTATGAGTTTTTTTATTAATAATTAAATGATAATTATTTATTTTTATTTTTATTTTTTTTCTTATTCATCAAATTTAATGCATTGTTGAGATTTGCTGGTCAGATACTGACTATAGAACTACCGATGAATGACTGATTCCGTGTGTACACTTGAACAAGTTGCACTGGTCCAGATATGTTTTCTTTTTTTTTCATGGTTATCCCAACAATTGCAGTAGGGCTTGCTTAGGTGTGACATGTAGATATATCCAACACGTTTTTAGGTATTTCAAGATGAATATATATTAAAGTTGGGAATCAAAGCGTGGGGGGCTGAACCAGGACACAATTTGACACAATTACCATATATGGAAATTCATATTTCTAAGTAGATGAGAATCCCAACATAATCTAACTCAATTTTAAGTGAACAGAATTGAATGGATCATAGTCGACTTTATTAAGAAAAAATATATATATATATATATATCTACTTTACCAACAAAATTACCAAAATCAAAATTTATCAGTTTAATTTGAATTTGAATTTTGTTATGATTAAATTGAATTTAAATATTTTACAGCACATAAATATTACTATACATGCACTGTGTACAACAGACAAAATTGTGTAAGGGCGAGAAGTGCACTCACAGTCACAAACATATAAAGAGACAAGAGTAATAGAATTAAACGTCTATGATTTCAACTTCCATATACCTACTACATTAAAGCCATAATCACGTGTTCAAATACTATAAATGAATTTTGTTTGTACTCGCCACTTGCCCCAATCAAAATCTATCTATACCTGCTATTTAGATATTTAGAGGATTTTGGCCCCCAGTAGTCGACATTGGATCCCCATACTGTGAATGTACGTTGTTAGTTACCGATTGACCTAAAAATTTAAATTGATAAAAAAAATTCAACTATAGTAATTAAAATTTAAGATTGATATGTGACACTCTTTCATAAGTAAAATTGATAAATGATAGATGTAGGACACATACTAAACGTCCCGTCCTGTTTTTACCCTTGTATAATAAAAATTCGAGATAAAGGAAAAAAAGAGAGCTTGAACTGGAGATTTTCAAGCTTTGATACGATGTTAATTATTATCAAACACAAAAATTTAAACCGATAAAAAATAGTCCAACTATAATATTTCATTACTTGAGGTTGACACGTGACACGTGATACTTTTGGCCTAATATAATGGATAACCTTTTCTCTCCATTTTCGTCACCAATTAATCAACTTCCATTAGCTTCAATACATAGAGAGTAACATGGAAGCTTCAATTTCAAAGCAAGTTCTTAGATTGTTTCTCGCTCTTATAGCAATCAATTGCTGCATAAACTCAAGTAATGCCACAAGGCCAGTTGCCTCCAAAACCTGCACGGAGTTCATCAAAAAATCTTGCAGCACCACAATTTATCCAACTCTGTGTTTCACTTCCCTAGCCAGCCATGCAAGCTTGATTCAAACAAGCCCTAAGCTCCTTGCCCATGCAGCTCTCAACGTGACCCTTTCGAAGGCGAAAGCGACGTCTGCCTTGATGGTCCACCTCTCCAAAAGCACTGGCATGAAGCAGAGAGAGGCAGAAGCCATGCAGGATTGCTTGGAGGAGCTGAGTGACTCGGTTGATGAGCTTAGAAGGTCTATCGCCGAGATGGGTCAGATCAAATCATCTAATTTTGAACTCACCATGAGCGATATACAGACTTGGGTTAGTGCTGCTTTGACAGACGATAGCACTTGCAGCGATGGTTTTGATAAGAAGACAAAGAATGGGAAAATGGTGAAGGCAAGGATTTTGAAGATTGCCCATTTGACTAGCAATGCTTTGGCTTTGATCAACAATTATGCCTCTCTTCATGGTTAGAACCTATGACTACTTTTAGCTCCAAGTTTTAAGTGTTTTTTGTAGTATTGTTTTTTTATGAGGGAGTTGAAAGTGTAAAATTATCTTCTTATTGTTGTGGCTGGTTGAGGGAGTTGGTACATTTTGTGTCAATCAATAAGAATTGTTAGTAAAGTTGATTTTGAAAGTATAAATGTGAATTCTCCATGGTTGATGATTTTGATGGTTTAATTGCTTTGTTATAAGTTGTTTTGTATATGTTATATATTAAAATCTCAAGTACCTATACTTGGGCATTTTAACCACATTGTGTTCTTGGGAGAGGAAAACCCTTTTCCTTCTTTGTACTTTATTTCTCTTGTAAACATCTTAATCTAGATTTCATTTTAAAGCCAACTAAAACTTCTTTAAATGTTCGATAACTCCAAGCAAATATCACATGCTAAAGAGCAAGCAACTGTTTTTCTCGCATTTGATCGTAGTTGGATCAAATATGAAAATAGTGGACATAATTAAAGTAGGTCCAACGGGATGTCACATGTGCATAGAAAAAGAAAAGGGGACAAATTAAAAGCAATCAAAGAGTTGAATCTGGACCAAATGATAGCTATTGATGTGACAAGGTCTTGTCAAAATGTCATACCAATTTAAAAATTAAGAAAATAAACAAATAGAAAGAAAAGAATTGGTATGTTGGGTTACAAGGTCCTAAAATGTGTAAAGTGGAACTATGTATAGTTTAAACCTACGTCGGTTGATGAAAGAATTATTTAATGACTTCCTAGTTTCTCTTTCATTTCCGTGAAATTAATATAAGCCAAATCAGTCCAATTCATCATTTTAAATTTCGAATTCCTGATGCAAGTGCCAAAAAGCTGGCTTGCAAAATGTAATCCAATAATTGCAAAGGAATATTTTCTTAATTTGCAATAAGTACACGCTATTTATGCAATGAATTTACGGGAGTGGATGTTGCCCTAGCTCGCATTGCTATACCTAGCATGTTTGAAAGATCTGTCAGTCTCTCCAAAATAGAAAATCTAGTGGGATAGGCATAATACTCCTATAATGTGATGTGGTTGGCTAGTCATATGTAGAATCTATGTCCTGTCACTACAACAAAAAAGCCCAACTATTCCGGAGTATCCATATCAGGCATTAAAAGCCCGATATGGATACTAATATTAAATTTAAAAAAAAAAAAATTGGAAAACGGGTTATCCATACCGGGCGGGTCGCGCCCAGTATGGATAAACCACATTCCTTACCGGGCGAGGCACGCCCGGATTGGATTCCGGATTATCCATATCGATCGCGACCCGCCCGGTATGAATAAAAATGATTTCAAAATTAAACATTTTAAAAATATTATCCTTACCGGGCGGGTCGCGCCCGGTAAGGAATTATGCGGATTATCCATTCCGGGCGCGACCCGCTCGGTATGGATAACCCAATTTCCTTACTGGGCGTGACCCGCCCGGTAAGGAATTATGGGTTTTTGCTCTCCCTCCCACTCACTTCTTCCCTCATTTTTAACTTTCTTTTTTCTATCTCTTTCTCTCTCTCTCCCAACCTCTCCTTCCCAACCCTACAGTCGACGTGCTTACCCCTTCGCCGACCACTCCGGGAGCTCGCCGTTCTCTTCGCCGTGCACCACCGTCCGCAGATCTGGTTGTTGTTGGTGACCGGTCGGCGAAGGGGGAGGCACGTCGGCTGTAAGGTTGGGAGCTCGCCGTTCTCTTCGCCGTGCGCCGCCGTCCGCAGATCCGGTTGCTGTTCGCCGCCGTCCGCAGATCTGGTTGTTGTTCGCCGCCGTCCGCAAATCTGGTTGTTGTCCGTGCGGATCTTGTTATTGTTGTTGTTGTCCGTGCGGATCTTTTCGCCGTTCTCTTCACCATTGTCCGTGCGGATCTCTTCGCCGTTCTCTTCACCGTTCTCTTGTTGTTGTTGTTGTTGTTGTTGTTGTTATTGTCCGTGCGGATCTGTTATTGTTGTTATTGTTCGTCGTTCTCTTCGCTGTGTGGATCTGTTGTTGTTGTTGTTGTTGTTGTTGTTCCCCGTTCTCTTCGCCGTGCGCCGCCATCCGCAGATCTGGTTGTTGTGATTAGCTTTTTCGTTGTCACTAATTGTGGAAAATGAATATATTTTGCAGGAATGATATGTTCCCATCTTGTGAATTTGTCATTGCTACTTCGTGTTGTGCTCTCCTGGGGACTAATGTGGCTACTGAAAAATGAAATGGACACCGAAAATATCCATACTGGGCACGTGCCCGGCATGGATAATGATTATCCATGCCGGGCACGTACCCGGTATGGATAATTCAAGTATTTATACCGGTGGCATCCATGCCGGGCACGTGCCCGGTATAGATACCCAACCATACCGGGCATTGCCCGGTATAGATGAGCTATTTTGTTGTAGTGTGTGTTGTTGTGTGACAAATAAGGCATTAGGCCTCCGGTCTAAGGTTTACCCACAAAAGGCCAGAATTCCCACTGAATCTCACATTAAGTCATGTGGTTGGCTAGCCTATCCTCTTCGAGGCCATAGAGTATCAATGAGAATTAAGGAATCCTATATTAGCTCTCTTCAATTGAGCAAATGGTCTCAATATCATCATATGGATTGGTACACATTCAAAATATGTAATCGAGATGAACAAAGTCTCACATGAGCTTGAGTTTATTCAATACAAACTGTGCCATCCTACGTGTGACACAAAGGGACATCATTTTGCACCATGCTTAGAAAAATGAGAAAAAAAGATAAATGAATATCATCATGATAAAATAAACAATTAAGTCATTGGAAAATCTTCGAGTTTGAAATTTATGACGCATAAAAAAATGCTATTGTTAACCCTAATTGAAGGAAAAAATTAAAATTTCTTTTTTAACATTGATATAACAACTGATACAAAGTTACAAGGGTAAGAGAAACATATGCGCATGTGAGGGTTGTTAAGAAGCTTTCTTGGGTGGAGATATATTTTTGATGAGAGAGATTATGGTACTGACTAGAAATATCTATACTGTGGATGTAGAGACATGAAGATAACAATGTTTTGTTTGCATGAACACTTGGGTACAACCATTAAAAAGATAGTAGCTAACGAAAAAACATTGACACCTAGCATAATGCAGGCAATCTCAAGAAGTTCAAACTCTTTGTTTCTCAATCATTTGGATTCTTGATAACCTAAACAAGAAATCTATAGAACAATTAGACAGAAGCTTCGCACTTTAAATGTTGAGTTCAAATGGACACAATCTTTCTTAATTACAAATCTGTGTGTGGTGTGAATGATTCTATCTCAAAATTTAATATTCCTAAACACATGATGAAAGGGAGGGCAATCTTACTAATTAGAGAGTTGGCATACGTTTACAACCACATTCAGCTACAATTTTTCCTATGATGACCATTTTGTCTTCATAAGATTAAAAAATGCCTAAATAGGAACTTGTCACTGAGGAACTACCTAAAGTGGTTGTTCCTCAGAAGTGATGTAAACGCCAATCACAAGGGGATGCAGTCCTCCGTGCGGTGCCCATAATCATTGTGAAACTCACACCATTGAGACTTATCTCTAAATTTAGGTGGGCCTCTCATCTTTTCAGGCCATCTTATTGTATTTCCCATGTCTTTCATCGCTATGACTACCTCGACCAGGCTAATGCTGAGATTGTAGGCTAGGAGAGGCTTTTGGGATTTGATTAGTCAATCGCGTTGTTTGGTAAGTCATTCATAAGGTCGACTGTAAGGCTGATCATATGGTTGACGCATTTCCTATCGTTCATCTCTTCTATTGGTACAAGAGTCCATTCCGTTGGAGCTATTTGAACTTGTCCGGTTATCGAATCGACCAAATCTATTTTCTCTTTTAGTGCTCGACCAATTTGGTTACTCATTAGTAACATCCTCCTCCCACTTGATTTGTGCCAACGTTTTTGTGAGCACATCCTCTGTAGTCTTAGGAGCATATTTCATTAACTTCTTATAAAGATTGGAGTCATGGAGCAATCCCTTTCATAAGGCTAAAATTGCAGTCGAGACATTGTAATTTGGGATTAAGACCTTCTCTACCGATATACTCCTTGAGACGCTCTCCTTGGACGTTGCATGATTGAATAAAGTCATCCAAGTGTTTCTCCAGTTTCCTACTGCTAGCAAACTATTACATGGATACATTAGGAAATTATGCGAATGACTCTATACTATCGTTCGACAGGTTGGTAAACCACTACAATGTTGGCCCCACTAGACTTAATCCAAACACCTTTCACATAACAGCTTCTTTAAGGTCGTGGGGGATGGCTACTGTAAAAATCCACTGTTTATACTGAGCAATATGGTCGATGAGGTCGGTTGTCCCACCATACATCTTTATATTAGAAAGGTTGAATTTTTTGAGCATCTCTATTAGTGCAATTGAGTTAATGAACGGTGAGTCAACGATTACAATGCTTTTCTTAATCGGCGCTGGCATACTAGAGATCTAGTTGATCATGGCTTCAATCTCCACAGATCTTCTGGTGAGCTTATTCAACACCAATACGGTCATCCTCAAGTTTCTAACTTCCCCTATGTCACGCGATGTTGCTCCATTTAAGGCTCATATTTGTATAGCGTGATTCGGTTTGACACTAGGTCATCTAACACTTGACAATCTATGTTCGTTGTATTCTAGGAGTTCGCTTGATAACTTGCAATCGACTGTTGCGTTCCCCATTGTATTTTAATACACCTTTTAGGAAAAGACATATTTGTTAAATAGACACATCTGTTTGAAAAAATATATATATTATTTTGAAACAATGCATCTTTTGGTAAAAGACATGTTGAAAAGATAAACAATATAATTTTTTGAAAAAGACATATTGAAAAGGTGTCAATGTATTTTAAAAAAATAAAATAAAAATTAGATAGATTGATTTTTTTTCTTGGTTTTTGCCTGAGTTGTTTCCAGAAATACTATGTGCAAATTCCTTAGAGGTTTTTCACTGTTACTTTAATGCAAATTCTCTCTAAGGCTTGTCATATCCTAGAAGTTATTTGTAAGATTAATTTCTCGTAAGCAACTTTATCAAAGAGAATGGGGGGGAGGGGGGAAGGGAGGGTGGCAAATATCACTTTAAGGAAAGTGTATGTTTTGTACGTGTTTCATGTCTCCATTCTTATAATTTACTTCAACATTTTTAAAGCGCTATTTATATTTAGAGAACGATACTGCAAACGCTACCATTAAAGTGATAAACCAAGATCTTAATCGTTTGGATCATTTTGATGACACCAATTTCACTCGCTGGCAAGACAAACTAAAGTTAGTATTGACAGTCTTGAAGATTTTTTATGTTCTTGATTTTGTGATCCTAAACTTGAATCAATTCATGAACCTTCTGACAAGGACATTGAAGAACAAAAGGCAGAATGTAAGAAGCGACAAGAAGATGAACTCATATGTTATGGTCATATTCTGAATGCTCTATCAAATCGTCTCTATGAGTATATTTTCTGTATGTGTTTCAAGTCTCTATTCCTATAATTTACTTCAACATTACTAAAGCGTTATTTATGATTATAGAGAACAATATTGTAGACGCTACCATTAAAGTGATGAACTAAGATCTTATTCATTTGGATCGTTTTAAGGGCACCAATTTCACTCGCTAGCAAGAGAAACTAAAGTTTGTATTGACAGTCTTGAAGATTTTCTATGTTCTTAATCTTGTGATTCTAAACTTGAAGTAATTCTTAAACCTTCCGATAAGGACATCGAAGAATGAATGGCAAAATGGAAGAAGCGACAAGAAGATGAACTCATATGTCGTGGTCATATTCTGAATGTCCTGTCAAATCATCTCTATGAGCGTATATTTTGTACGTGTTTCAAGTCTCCATTCCTATAATTTATTTCAACATTCTTAAAGCACTATTTGTGGCTATAGAGAACAATACTGCAAATGCTATCATTAAAGTGATGAACCAAAATTTTATCTGTTTGGATCGTTTTTATGGCACCAATTTCACTTGCTGGCAAGAAAAACTAAAGTTTCTATTGACAGTCTTGAAGATTTTTCTATGTTCTTGATCATGTGATGCTAAACTTGAAGCAATTCCCAAACCTGCTAATAAGGACATTAAAAAATGAAAGGCAGAATGTAAGAAGCGATAAGAAGATGAACTCATATGTAAATAAGAAGCGACAAGAAGATGAACTCTTATGTCGTGGTCATATTCTGAATGCCCTGTCAAATCATGTCTATGAGCATATATTTTGTACGTGTTTCAAGTTTTCATTCCTATAATTTACTTCAACATTTTTTAAAGCACTATTTGTGGCTATAGAGAACGATACTACAAACGCTATCATTAAAGTGATGAACCAAAATTTTATCTGTTTGGATCGTTTTGATGGCACCAATTTCACTTGTTGGCAAGACAAACTAAAGTTTGTATTGACAATCTTGAAGATTTTTTATGTTCTTGATCTTGTAATCCTGAACTTGAAGCAATTCCTAAACCTTCTAACAAGGACATTAAAGAACAAAAGGCAGAATGCAAGAAGCATCAAGAAGATGAACTCATATGTTGTGGTCATGTTCTAAATGCTCTGTCAAATCGTCTCTATGAGTGTATTTTCTATACGTGTTTCAAGTCTCAATTCCTATAATTTACTTCAACATTTTTAAAGCGCTATTTATGATTATAAAGAACAATATTATAGACGCTACCATTAAAGTGATGAACCAATATCTTATTCATTTGGATCGTTTTAAGGGCACCAATTTCACTCGTTGGAAAGACAAACTAAAGTTTGTATTGATAATCTTAAAGATTTTCTATATTTTTAATCTTGTGATTCTAAACTTGAAGCAATTCCTGAACCTTCCGATAAGGATATTGAAGAATGAAGGGCAGAATGTAAGAAGCGACAAGAAGATGAACTCATATGCCGTGGTCATATTCTGAATGCTCTGTCAAATCATGTCTATGAGCATATATTTTGTACGTGTTTCAAGTCTCAATTCCTATAATTTACTTCAACATTCTTAAAGTACTATTTGTGGCTATAGAGAACGATACTGCAAACTCTATCATTAAAGTGATGAACTAAGATTTTATTCGTTTGGATCGTTTTGATGGACCAATTTCACTTGCTGGCAAGAAAAACTAAAGTTTCTATTGACAGTCTTGAAGACTTTCTATGTTCTTGATCCTGTGATGCTAAACTTGAAGCAATTCCTGAACCTACTAAATAAGGACATTAAAAAATGAAAGCAAAACGTAAGAAGCGACAAGAAGATGAACTCATATGTCATGATCATATTCTGAATGTCTTGTCAAATCATCTCTATAAGCGTATATTTTGTACATGTTTCAAGTCTCAATTCCTATAATTTACTTCAACACTCTTAAAGCACTATTTATGGCTATAGAGAATGATACTGCAAACGCTATCATTAAAGTGATGAACCAAGATTTTATCTATTTGGATCGTTTTGATGGCACCAATTTCACTCGCTAGTAAAGACAAATTGAAGTTTCTATTGACAGTCTTGAAGATTTTTTATGTTCTTGATCCTGTGATCCTGAACTTGAATCAATTCCTGAACCTTCTGACAAGGACATTGAAGAACAAAAGGCAAAATGTAAGAAGCCACAAGAAGATGAACTCATATGTTGTGGTCATATTCTGAATGCTCTGTCAGATCGTCTTTATTAGTGTATTTTCTGTACGTGTTTCAAGTCTCCATTCTTATAATTTACTTCAACATTTTTAAAGCGCTATTTATGATTATGGAGAACAATATTGTAGACGCTACCATTAAAGTGATGAACCAAGATCTTATTCATTTGGATCGTTTTAAGGGCACCAATTTCACTTGCTGGCAAGACAAACTAAAGTTTGTATTGACAGTCTTGAAGATTTTTTATGTTCTTAATCCTGTAATTCTAAACTTGAAGCAATTCCTAAACCTTTCGATAATGACATGGAAGAATGAAGGGCAGAATGTAAGAACCGACAAGAAGATGAACTCATATGTCGTGGTCATATTCTGAATGTCCTGTCAAATCATCTCTATAAGCGTATATTTTATACGTGTTTCAAGTCTCCATTCCTATAATTTATTTCAACATTCTTAAAGCACTATTTGTGGCTATAGAGAACGATACTGCAAATGCTATCATTAAAGTGATGAACCAAGATTTTATCTGTTTGAATCGTTTTTATGGCACCAATTTCACTTGCTGGCAAGAAAAACTAAAGTTTCTATTGACAGTTTTGAAAATTTTTCTATGTTCTTGATCATGTGATGCTAAACTTGAAGCAATTCCCAAAGCTGCTAATAAGGACATTAAAGAATGAAAGGCAGATTGTAAGAAGCGAAAAGAAGATGAACTCATATGTCGTGGTCATATTCTGAATGCCCTGTCAAATCGTCTCTGACGCGACCCGATCTGGATATATCTAGCTCTAATACGATAGGTCACACCAGACACCTCAACAGATCTCTCTCAGACTCGACTCGTCGGACTAAGCGAAACCCGTGGAGTGAACCCTTAACTCTGTAATACTTTCCAAAACATTGTTGGGTTGGTTTTCTTTAAAAACCAAAAGCATGTAAAAATGTTTTTTTGATTTTTAAACTCATTTTCTAAAAAACTTTCGGCAGCATAACGGCTACATTTTTGACATCCAGGGAAAAAAACCTATTTACAAAAATCAATACCTCAACTATTTTTCAGCACCAACCCGACTTCTGGTTGTCCGTAGGCCTCAAATATGCATTTAATTTTCAATCAACTTAATAAAATTCAAAACACAATTTAATAAACTGCATTTAAATCAAAACAATTTAAAAACAGTTACAAACGAATAATTACAAATTACAAATTACTTATATATTTCAAAAGAGATTTACATGAAAATATAATTGATGCAAAATCAACTACTCGAGATGTCGTCGTGTCGTGCTGCCTCGCCCACTAATTGTAATACTACTGCTCGGCTACCTACTGAAAATACCTAAAAAGATTTTTATATAAAACATAAAATAATGAGCTAGAAGCTCAGTGAGTGATACTTTCTTTTTCTTTTTGAAAATCTGATTTTCTGAACGCTTTCCTCGAAAAATGTTTGAAAACTATTATTTGTTTCTAAAGCATTTTAAACTTAAATCTCTTAAACATCAACTTAAATAAGAGAATTTATATATAAACATGGACATGCTTTTAAATTCAAACTTGTAATTGTTAATCATAAATAACTTGAATAATAATTATAAAATTTCTTTTCTTTCAAACCTGTTTTTCTTTTTAAAACTATTTCTTGATATATTTCAAAATTACCATAATATCCCTAAATCTGGGGTCACGCGGTTATGTGCGGAGTTTCCCAACGCTAACCATCGCACACAAAACACTACCCCACATTAGTAAAGGCGACTCGACTGACAGACTCGAACACTTGTCCCCCTAGGTTAGTGACTTATCCCTCCCCAGGACTGTGCCAACTAATGTGGGATAGATTGGTCAGGTCTAATCTGATCTCGAATCTCTGAAAATCTCTGAAGGTATACTTATAGTTTTGAAAACTTTCTTTTTGCTTTAATTTTCTAGTGCAAAAGCACAAATCTCTCTTCTGGATGCATAAAGCACCAAAATCTGATTTCTGAGTGCAATAAGCACTAAAACTCATTTTCTGAATGCATTAAGCACTAAAATATCTTTGGTAAATGTAAAAGCACAAAATAGCATCATTTTAAGTTCTAAACTCATGCTCATATCCAGGCATTTAAAATAAGCTTAAGCAGTTACTTATTAAATTAAACTTATCAATCTGAAATACTTTTAAAATCTTTTAAAATAAAATTTACTCACAAAACTGATAGCTGAAAATGGCGCGTGCGGAGCCCCTACTCCCCTCGCCTCGATCCTCGAACGCCCTCGTCACCTACACAACATATGGAAACGTAAATTTTCGTTTGCGTCAACTTTTGGAAACTCGAAATAGCCAAATTACACAATCGTCCCTCAATCTAGTTTATCGCGCGATTCGTTTTTTCTTTAACTTTTCACTATTTTCTTGGTTCCTTAAGCTCCCAATAGGCATTAGTTCACTTATTTTTCAACTTATTCTTCACTCAAAACCAACTAACAAACAAATTATGTCAAAACCCACTTCAAATTTTACTCAATCACCAACGAAATATCAACTTCAAAACTTAAATAACTCACCCCTTTTTCTTCCTCTTCTCGTTGAGCTCGATTTGGGGCTGTTTTGGTGGCGAAAATGGATTGGGTTTTGGGCCCTTCCTCCTATTCTCCTCCCTCACGCGACCTCTATTTTTCTCGATCGATCTTCTTTCTTCTTTGCGCAATTCTGTCCTGGTTTCTACTCATAGCTTCCAATGCCCTTTTTGGGGTGTCACGACTACATTATAGACTGGTTTTGGTGCAGAAATAACTAGGTTTCACCTGAATCTTCTTCTCCTTCTTCTCCCTAGCTCAATCTACCTCGATTCAGCGTTTTTGCATGCTGTTTTGACTTCGTTTCTGCTCTTTTTTTGGCTATCTTGGCGGCTAGATGGACTGGGTTCGGCGTTGGCTTCAGGTGGTCGGAATAGCTGGTCGGTCTTGGTCATCGATCTGTCGTCAGCTCCGCTCAGATCTGCAGTCGAGTTCGTCTTCGGATCTGCTCAGTTCGTAGTGAGGTTGCAGTTGGTGGTCGACGAGCTTGGCGACTAGTCATTATGGCTTCACGGTCAGCATCGACAGCTTCGTCGCCATCATCGTTAGTTCGCATCGCACGGTTCTGCTCTGCTTCGGATCGAGCTCAACTTGGCGTCTTGTTTTGTAACGGCGACGTGTCTGCTCGATGCCTGGTTCGGCGATGGTGGTTGGTCGGCGGCAAGGTATTCTTCTTCTTCTTATTCTTTTTCTTCTCATTCTTCTTCTCTTCTTCTTCTTTCTCTCATTCTTTCTGGTTTCACGACAACTTTCACTTTCTTTCTTTTGTGATTTAATACAACTTTTGGCTTCATGTTTTCCTCCCCAAACATCTCTAAAAATGATGATCATGTCCCTTAAAAATTTCAGTCTCATCCCTTGATTTTTAGTTTAATTCTAGTTTGACCATAATTATTAAAACTTATCTTCAATTTAGTCTCTCTTGTCACCTTAAATAATTACTCGATTTCATTTATTATTTTACCCTTTCGTTTAATCTCCGATCTACTTTAAATCGATCTCTAAGGGTTTCCTATACCCTTAGGCGCTTCCATGAACCATTTAGGGTTTCTAATAATTATATAGGGACTGTTTCCGGGGAGATCCGTAAAAGTACGATAGATGACTTACAATTTCTCCACTCCTTATAAAAATTTCATCATTGAAATTTCTGAATGATCTCATCTGGATGATTCTTTCTATCGAATCCCTCTTCACTGTACCATCATTCATAACATCTTTTGTATCATCGTTGTAACCTCTACATCATCAACACAACCAAAGATATAGGCTGATCTATCTCATCTTCCAAGTCAAAACTTAAGATTAAAGTCAACCTAAACTTGTCTCATCATCTGAGGGTACTACAATAAATCTCTTTACGACTTATCTGACTCTAGCGATAATTGCTATAACGAGTTACATCAATTAAAACTAGCACCATGATCACTCTAATCACTCAATACTTAAACATAATTATCAATTTAAGAATCATTACTTGTGTTCTCTTCTGGATCAGCATTAGCTGCCTGCTGTATGGCTGTAAATACTCTAGCCTGACTGTGAGGTCTCCCAGGCTGTCTTCTGGGTGCTCCGCCCCTGCTGGATCCACCACTAATCTGCTCGGGATCTGCAGCTGCTCTAATTTAGGGGCCTCTCCTCTCTAGTCCACGACCCTCACTGGTCTGTCCAAGTATGGTGCTTCTACTCTCTGATCTGTTCGACTCTGCAACACTGGCACAATCCTTTATAAAGTGTCCCTATTGTCCACCTCTGTAGCATCCAGTGCTACCAGGAAAACACTCGTCCGGATGGCTCCTACCGCACGTGCTGTAAGGAAGTCACAATCTGAATCCGCCTCCAAAACTCGAGAATCCCGTTGAATATCTCACTGAACTGTGATTGCCTTGGGACCCCCGACTCTCTTCCCTGCTCTGGGATCCAAAAGATCGATCGCCACTCTTCGCAGCTTTACTAGATCCTCCCTGGTGGCTAGTACTCCCGATCCAGGTACGCTTCTGGCTGAACTTTGATGGTCGGGGAATGGTTTCGATGCTCTTTTCCACTTAGATAGCTGCCTCTACCACATCCTTATACCTCGCCTAGACGTTTAAGGTCACATATGTTCTGATTCTGGGCCGGATCTGAACTTACTAATCTTCTGTGTCTTGTCATCTATCACTGAGGGAATAAGGTGGCCTAACTCTGAAAATCTCTTCTCGTAATTTGCTACTGATAGGCTGCCCTACTCCAACCTGGAAAACACCTCGATCCTGGCCTCTCTGTGGTTGGAGAGGTACAACTTCTCGAGAAACTCCCGTCTGAATACCGCCCAAGCTACCTCGTCTGGGTGTCCCCGCTGTAATGCCTTCCACTAGTCTTTAGCTCTGTCCTTCATCAGGAAAGCGGGGAAAGTGACCATCTAATCATCTATACAGCCCATGACCTGGAATATCTCTTCACTGGCCTTTAACTAGGATAAGGCACGCTTTGGTTCTCCTTTGCCATCGTATGATCTCGCGCCCTATTTTCGTGCACGCTCTATAGATTCCCCCGACTCACGGGGCTGATGCAAAGCTGCTGCTAACATCTGGGCCATCTGCTCTACATCCACTTGCACACTTGTTAGCCCTACGGGCTGTGGTGATTATGCTCAAGGCTCCGACACATTTATTGATGCGCCAACATGCTCTTCCTCTTTCGTAGGTACCTCAGCTGCCCTCCGAATCCTTGAATGACTACGACCACGATGCTCCATATCTATGATGCTGAGATGCATGAAAACGAAGTTTAGAAATTATGCAAAATCATGTTATGTTTTAAAATGATTTAAAATGTATTGAAATTTCTTTAAAACTCTTTGAAATTGACTTTTCTCAAAACTTTCCAAAGCCTCGCTCTAATACCACCTTCACGCGACCCGATCTGATACCTTTAGCTCTAATTCGATAGATCACGTCGGGCACCCTAACCGATCCCTCTCAGACCCGACTCGTCAGGCTAAGCGAAACCCGTAAAGCGAACCCTAAACTCTGTGATACTTTCTAAAACATTGTTGGGTTAGTTTTCTTTAAAAATTGGAAGCGTGTAAATTTTATTTTTTTTTTTAAACTCATTTCTAACAAAATTTCGGCAACATAACAGTTGCATTTTTTATATCCTGGAAAAAAAGAACGTGTTTACAAAAATCAACACTTCAACTATTTTTCAGCACCAATCCAACTTCTGGTTGCCCGTAGGCCTCAAACATGCATTCAACTTAATAAAATTCAAAACACAATTTAATAAACCGCATTTAAATCAAAACAATTTAAAAACAGTTATAAACAAATAATTACAAATTACAAATTATTTATATATTTCAAAAGAGATTTATATGAAAATATAATTGATGCAAAATCAACTACTCGAGACGTCATCATGTCTCGCTGGCTCGTCCATTGAATGTAATGCTACTGCTCGACTACCTATTGAGAATACCTGAGGAGGTTTTTATATAAAATAGAAAATAATGGGCTAGAAGCTCAGTGAGTTATAATTTTTTTTTTTTCTTTGAAAATCTGATTTTCTAAACGCCATTTTCGAAAAACGTTTGAAAACTATTCTTTGTTTCTAAAGCATTTCAAACTTAAATCTCTTAAACATCAACTTAAATAAGAGAATTTATACGTAAACACCAGCATGCTTTTAAATTCAAAACTTGTAACTGTTAATCATAAATAACTTGAATAATAATTATAAAATTTCTTTTCTCTCAAATCTATTTTTCTTTTTAAAACTATTTCTTGATATCTTTCAAAATTACCATAGTATCCCTAAATCAGAGGTCTCACGGCTATATGCAGAATTTTTCAACGCTAACCATAGCTCGTCAACTCTGAGAAATTTCGCGACTATGTGCAGAATTTCCCAACGCTAACTATAGCATGCGAAACACTACCCCACATCAGCAAAGGTGACTCGACTGACAGACTCGGACACTTGTCCCCCCAGGTTAGTGACTTATCCCTCCCCAAGACTGTGCCAACTAATATGGGATAGACCGACCGGGTATAATCTGATCTGGAATCTCTGAAAATCTCTGAGGGTATACTTATGGTTTTGAAAAGTTTCTTTTTACTTTAACTTTCTGGTGCAAAAGTACAAATCTTTTTTCTGGGTACATAAAGCACCAAAATCTAATTTCTGAGTACAATAAACACTAAAACTCATTTTTTGAATGCATTAAGCACTAAAATATCTTTGGTAAGTGCAAAAGCACAAAATAGCATCATTTCAAGCTCTAAATTCATGCTCATATCTCTGCATTTAAAATAAACTCAAGCAGTTACTTATTAAATCAAACTTATCAATTTGAAATACTTTTAAAATCTTTTAAAATAAAATTTACTCACAAAACTGATAGTTGAAAATGGCGCGTGCGGAGTCCTTACTCCTCTTGTCTCAATCCTCGAGCACCCTCGTCACCTACACAACATATGGAAAAGTAAATTTTCGTTCGCGTCAACTTTTGGAAACTTGAAATAGCCAAATTACACTATCGCCCCTCAATTTAGTTTATCGCGCAATTTATTTTATTTTTAACTTTTAAATGTTTTCTTGGTTCTCTAAGCTCCCAATAACTATTAATCCACTTATTTCTCAACTTATTCTTCACTCAAAACCAACTAACAAACAAATCGTATCAAAACCCACTTCAAATTTAACTCAATCACCAACAAAATATCAACTTCAAAACTTAAATAACCCACCCCTTTTCTTCCTCTTAGCGTTAAGCTCGATTTGGTGTTGTTTTCGTGGCAAAAATGGATTGAGCTGACTTCCTCCTCTTCTTCTCCTTCACGCGACCTCTCTTTCTCTCGATCGATCTCCTTTTTTCTTCGCGCAATTCTATCCTGGTTTCTACTCGTAGCATCTGGTGCCGTTTCTGGGGTGTCACGACTACATTGAAGATTGGTTTTGGTGCGAAAATAACTAGGTTTCAACTGAATCTTCTTCTTCTTCTTCTCCCTAGCTCAATATACCTCAATCCATCACTTCTGCGTGTTGGTTTGACTTCGTTTTTGCTCGCTTTTTGGCGATCTTGGTGGTTGGATAGACTAGGTTCGGCATCGACTTCAAGTGGTCGGAATAGCTAGTCGGTCTTGGTCGTCGATCTGTCGTCAGCTCCGCTCAGATCTACGATCGAGTTCGTCTTCGGGTCTGCTCAATTCGCAACGAGGTTGCAACTGGTGGTCGACGAGCTTGGCAGCTGGTCGTGATGGCTTCTCGGTCAGCGTTGACAACTCCGTCGCCATCATCGTCAGTTCACATCGCACGGTTCTACTCCTCTTCGGATCGAGCTCAGCTTGGTGTCTTGTTCTACAACAGCGACGTGTCTGCTCGGTTGCTAGTTCAACGATGGTGACTGATCGATGGTAAGGTTTTCTTCTTCTTCTTCTTCTTCTTCTTCTTCTTCTTCTTCTTCTTCTTCTTCTTCTCTTCTTTTTCTTCTTCTTCTTCTTTTTTCTCTCCTTCTTTTTGGTTTCACAACTTTCACTCTCTTACTTTGTTTAATACAACTTTTGGCTTTATGTTTTCCTCCCTAAACAACTCTAAAAATGACGGTCACGTCCCTTAAAAATTTCAGTTGCTTTCCTTGACTTTTAGCTTAATCCTAGTTTGACCACAATTATTAAAACTTATCTTCAATTTAGTCCCTTATCACCTTAAATAATTACTCGATTTCATTTACTATTTTACCCTTCCATTTAATCTCTGATCGAGTTTAAATCGATCTATAAGGGTTCCCTATACCTTTAGGTGCTTCCATGGACCATTTAGGGTCTCTAATAATTATTTAGAAACTGTTTTCGTGGAGATTCGTAAAATTACGATAGAGGGCTTATAATCTCTATAATCTTTACACTGATAATCCATCTATAAGAGACATTTTGAATACTTTGGAATTGAAGTCTAAGGTTGGGGAGGAAGGTACGAAGAAGTTTTTATGTCTAAATATTTTGATTTCAAAATGCTTGATGATAAAACTATTTTACCTTAAGTGCATGAATTGTAAGTAATTGTCAATGAATTAAGGGCCATAAAGATTGAACTTCCTGAATCTTTCCAAGTTGGTGTTATTATGGTAAAGTTACCATCTTTTTGGAAATGTTACAGAAAAAAGTTGCTTCACAATTCTGAAGATTTCTTTTTAGAGAATATTCAGAAACGTCTTCAAATTGAAGATGAATCGAGGGAAAGTGATAAGAATGAAAATTCATATGAAGGCATTTCTAAGGCCAATGTAATGAGTAAGCCCTCACAAGCCAATAAAAGCAACCAGAAAAAAAAAAAAAAAATTCCCTAGGTCCTAAAAACGATCAAGGAAAATTCAAAAAATCTTAAAACTAGAACCAAAAGGGAAACAGGGGAGCATGCTTTGTTTGTGGCAAATCTGGGCATTATGCTCGTGATTTCAGATTTAAGAAGAAACCAAATCAGGAGGCCAAAATGAACTCTGTGATAAACAATGAAGAAATTATTGTTGTTGTATGTAAGATTAATGTTGTACAAGGCAAAGTTCCTGGTTGGTGATATGATACAAACACCACAATCCATGTTTCCGACAATAGATTGTTGTTCAAAACATATCTTGAAGTGAATTGTGGACAAGAGATTCAACTGGGGAAAAAAGGATGCTCTAAAGTGCTTGGCAAAGGAACAACAGAATTTTCTTCCACGTCTGAAAAGAAAATTGTTTAAGTCAATGTATTTCATGTCCCTGATATGAATAGGAACCTAGTCAGTGAGGATGTTTTGGGAAAACTTGGAATAAAATCTGTATATGAAGCGGGAAAATTGATTCTATCCTGTAATGGTGTCTTTATTTGGAAAGGCTATTCTTGTGAAAAAATGGTCAAGTAATGTATTATTAACAATGCTAATAACAATAATAATAATAGTTCTGCTTATATAGTTGATTCTATTTCTTTATTATAGCATGGTAGATTAGCATATGTAAGAATTAGCTTTATGAAGAGAATGATTACATGTGGTTTAATATACTATGATAATGTTGATAAATTTGAAAAATGTTAAGTATGTGTTAAATAAAAAATGGTAAAGAAACCTTTTCATAGTGTTGAAAGAAATTCTAAATTATTAGATCTTGTACATTATGATATATGTGAATTCAATGGCGTGTTAACTACAAGTGGTAATATATATTTTAGCACTTTTATAGATGATTGTTCAAGATTACTTATGTTTATTTACTAAAAAATAAAAATGAGACTTTTAAAGTATTTAAAGTTTATAAAGCTAAAGTAGAAAATCAATTGAGAAGAAAAATTAGAGTTCTTAGAAGTGATAGAGAAGGAAAATATTTTTCAAATAATTTTGATATATTTTGTGAAGAACATTGTATTATTCATGAGTGTTTTGCACCATGCACATCTGAACAAAATGGTTTAGCTGAAAGAATGAATAGAACTTTTCTTGAAATGATTAATGCAATGTTATTAAATGTTGAATTGTCATTTAATTTGTGGTATAAAGCTCTTTTTGCTGCTTGTCAAATTCTGAACAAAATTCCTTTAAAAAGGAATCAAATTTCTTTTTATGAATCATGGAATGGAAAAAAGCCCAATATAGGGTATTTCAAAGTGTGGGGTTGTCTTGGATATTGCAAGAACAATGATCCCACAAGGAACAAAATGGATCCAAGAGAGATAAGATGTGTTTTTGTAGGTTATGCTACAAATAGTAAAGCATACAAACTTTTAAACTTAAAATCTAATGTGATAAAAGAATCCAAAGATGTGGAGTTCTTTGGAAATTTATTTATTTCGAAAAATAAATCTCAAACTCCTAATAATAGAGATTTTGAAATAAAAACTTATGCTAGTGGAGGATCACAAAAAGAGACTTTTCTTAAGGTTTTACAAAAACAGCCTAGTGAACTTCGTAAAAGCAAAAGAGCACGGAAAGCAAAAGAATTAGAACATGATGAGATTGACTCTTAACTTTTTTCTTTTTAACTTGTAGAAGGAAATAAGAATAAAGCGATGAGATCAACTTCTATCATTCTTCAAGTTGAAGATTATCCTAAAACTTATAAAAATGTTATGTCTTCTAGAGATGTTGCTTTATGAAAAGATGTTATTAATGATGAAATGGACTCTATTATGTCAAATCACACTTAGGAACTTGTTGATTTATCCCCTAGTTCGAAACTCATTGGTTGTAATTGAGTATTTACAAGGAAGTACCATACTAATGGAACTCTTCATACTTTTAAAGCTAGATTAATAGCTAAAGGGTTTCGACAAAAGGAAGGAATTGATTATTTTGACACATGTGTTCTTGTAGTAAGTATAACTTTTATTAAAATTTTATTTGCTTTGGCATCAATCTATGATCTTTATTTTAATCATATGGATGTTAAAATTGCATTCTTAAATGGAGATCTCAATGAGGAGGTTTACATGGAACAGCCAAAAGGTTTTGCTCTGCATGGAAATGAACATAAAGTGTGCAAGCTTGTTAAATCATTATATCATTTAAAACAAGCACCCAAACAGTGCAATGAAAAATTTGATTATGTTATTCTTTCAAATGGCTTTTTTCATAACACTGCTGATAAATGTTTTTATACAAAGGTGTGTGATAAAAATGAGATATTTGTTTGTTTATATGTTGATGATATGCTAATTATGAGCAATGACATGAAAAGTGTCACAGAAACGAAGAGGTTTCTATCTTCCACAGTTAAGATGAAGGATCTTGGACAAGTGGACACCATTCTAGGCATCAAAGTGACTAAAAATAGTGGGGGTTATGTTTTGAGTCAAACTCATTACAAAGAGAAAGTGTTGAACAAGTTCAGTCACTTAACTATTAAAGAAGCTAGTACCCCGTTTGATCCAAGTATCAAGCTTTTAAAGAATGATGGAAGAGATGAGACTCAAATTGAGTGTGCAAGTGCCATTGGTAGTCTTATGTATACAGTCAAATGTACAAGACCAGACATAGCATTTGCTGTTAGTAAATCAAGTAGATTTACTTGCAACTCGAGTTATGAGGTTTAGAAAGCCATTGAAAGAGTTCTTGGTTATCTTAAGATAACCAAGAATCTTGGTATACAGTACTCAAAATTCGTTTGTCATGGAAGGATATACCGACGCTAGTTGTACATTGAGTGCAAGAGACAATGAGTCTACTACTGGTTAGGTGTTTACTCTAGGTGGAGGAGCTGTATCTTCGAAATCCAAAAAACAAACTTTAATTACACACTGAACAATGGAATTTGAGTTTTAGGTATTATGAAAAACCCCCTTGAAATGAAAACTAATGGCAATTTACCCACCGTTTTTAAATTATTAGGTAAACTGCCCCTTACCGGTTAAAAAAACCGAATGATGTTAACTTTGAAGGGTAAAATGGTAATTAAATATGTAATTTTATTTCAACTCTCTCCCTACCAGTCTCTCGCTCTTTCATCTCTCCCTCACTTCATCATTTTCTTCTCTCTCTCACTCGCCCATCTCTCTTTATCTGTCGCCTCCCTCGCCGGCGATCAATCCACGCCCTTCTCCTCCATCTCCTTCTTCTTTTCTTTTTCTTTTTTGGCTATTTGATTTTGGGTTTCTACTAGTCTCACACTCTTTCATCTCTCTCTCACTTCACCATTTTCTTCTCTCTCTCACTCCTTCATCTCTCTTTTTCTCTCGCCTCCCGTGTCCTCTTCCATCGTCGGCGACCAACCCACACCCTTCTTCTCCATCTCCTTCTTCTTTTCTTTTTCTTTTTTGGTTATCTGGTTCTGGGTTTCGAAACCCAGAACCAGACGGTTCCGGGTTCGACGAACCCAGAACCAGACTGGTTTTGGGTTCTAATCGACCCTTAACCAGACAATTCTGGGTTCGAATCGAGCCAAAACCAGACGGTTCTAGGTCGATTAGAACCCAGAACCAGTCTGATTCTGGGTTTCAAACCTTAGCACTAGACGATTCTGGGTGGGGTATGGTGGTGGGTGGTTTGTGGTGGTTATGGGTGGTTGATTTAGGGTTGTTCTGGGTGGTGGGTGGGTGGTTGATGGTTATTCTTGGTGGTTTGTAGTACAATGAGTCTCTGTTGGGTCTGGGTTTTTTTTTTGTCAAATTGTTGTTGATGTTGATAATGGTGGTTAGATGTTGTTGATGTTCTGATGATAATGGTGGCTGACTTGGGCTTCTAGATTTGGTTTTGACTTCAAATTTGATTTTGGTCTCTGGGTTTAAATTTTTTCTTCAACCGGAAACCAAAAATTTTGGCCGGAAAATGTTATTAAGGGTATTTTGGTCATTTCATTAGTTTGGACAGAAAATGTTAATATTTTGGATGGAAAGTTAATGGTGGTAGGCGGTTTACCTAATAAAAAAAAATCAGGGGTAAATCTCCATTAGTTTTCATTTTCGGGGGGATTTTCATAATATCCCTTGAGTTTATTGCTTTGGCAGAAACAAGGAAAGAGGCTGAGTGGCTTGAAGATTTTCTTTCAAAAATTCCTTTGATATTGAAGAACATGTCTTCTATATCCATAAGCTGTGAAGTATACAATGGAAAGTCTAGACATAATATTTGAAGACATGGTTATTTAAGGAAGCTAATTAAAGATGAAAATTAACTCCCTTACTTTGGTAAAATCAAGTGAGAATATAGCAGATCCATTTATTAAGCCTTTGACTAGAGACTTAGTGAAATCAACATTGAGAGAGATAGGGCTAAAACTCCTTAATTAAATAATTTATCAATAATAGCAACCCAACCTAACACTAGCTAATTACTAGTTATTAGGTTCAATGTGAAAAACAATTTTTTGATAAATGGAGAATTATCAACACTAATTTGTAAGCCATATGAAAGATGTAAAGTGTTGGTGTTTTGTTATAGTACGAGGGTTGAGTTAATTAAAACTCTTAATGAAGATTTAGTCTATTCGAGACAAATTATCTTTAATATAACAAAGATACTGAAAGTCAGGAAGAACTTCACTTATGTGAATTTTCGAGATGGTGCCGTCTCAAGGAGAGTAGGAGTTCTCTCTAAAAAATTCATGAATTCGGATAAGTACATGGCCATAATAATGCCAAGCGAGTATGGTGTGGAATTTATGAACACGAGTTTTTCATGTGTATGTGTCACCGATTTTGTTATTTGGAATAATAGTTTCAAAGCTTTTATGCTACCTGAGATTTTGACAATACTTTGTGGTATATACACTAAGGTAAAATTCAAATCGAAAGATACCTTACCTTATTAGTAAAAAATTGTTCTCTTTATGGAATTTTCTTTATACTTGAACAAGTAGGGGATTGTTGGAAAAATATTTCTAAGTGTAAAGAAGAGAAGTAACAGTTATCTATTTAAAAATTCAAAAAAAAAAAAAAAAAGTCTTTTGGAAACAATACATCGTTTAAGAAAACACATATCTATTAAACAGACATATTTATTTAAAAAAATCGAAAAAAAAAAAAAGTTTTTTGAAAACAGTACACCTTTTGATAAACGATATGTTGAAAAGATAAACAATACACTTTTTCGGAAAAGACACGTTAAAAAGATGCCAATTTGTCCATAAATAAAAGTAAAAATAAAAATAAAAATAAAAAAAAAAAAAGATTGATTGATTTTTTTTCTTTTTTTGGGTCTAAGTTGTTTTTAGAAATATTGTGTTTAAATTCCTTGAAGGATTTTTACTATTGTTTTATTACAAATTCTCTCTAAGACTTGTCATATCCTAGAAGCTATTTTTAAGATTAATTCCTTGTAAGCAACTCCATCAGAGGGGGTGCAGATATCGCTTCAAGGAAAGCGTATTTTCTGTATGTGTTTGAAGTCTCCGTTACTATAATTTACTTCAACGCTATGTACACAATTTAAAAGCCTAACATGGAAAATTTACAATTAATATATAAGTGTACCGCTACATCAATATACATATTTGTGTAATGACAGCTTGATTAAAACGCTCAGACTATATTTTAACAAGAAGAGAATACATAAGCCAATGTTTGGACCCTAGAAAACAAATCATTTCTCACCCAAAACACATTGTTTTAAAAACTAAAACTATATCTTCAACTCATCAAGAGCATTTAGCTATTGGGAAATTCATTCATAGAGTGGGCAAGGTTTTTACCTATGTGGCCGCCAAGTCAAAGTTGTCAAGTAGACTAGAGAAATCTCATGGACTAGCCAGGAGAGAACTTCATATGCCCATCACGCCAAAGCTAGTCGATAGTGAGGCGCCCAGGATTCTGTTGGTGATTGCCACAACCCAGGCAATTATCTTACCCTTCCAGCTCCAAGCATTCGTCAAACATTCTACCACTAGCACACTCCTGCAAAGCTCTCGCATTGGCTTCTCTACCGAATCTCCAAACGTAATTTAGGCCCACAAGAAGCTCAGTGATTGTTTCTTCAGTCTTATCTTTATTCGCAAAGTAGAGGGTCTGTACAAGAAGCACGTTTGTCCTGGAAACTAGGTTCTGCTGCTCATAGCTCCGCTCAGATTGCCATCTGATCATGTTATGAGCAAGTGGAGCCAACCACTCCAACTTTGATGCCATTGCTGCAGTCCACTGTGCAGCAAGCTCTGTATCATAAACTGATGAATCCCAATTCTTTCCGTATGGCTTTAGCTTTGCCCTTAATGCAGCTCTTACACTTGCTGGCAGCATATTGTACAAGTCATCCCTTGCATCATGACCAATCAAATGAGGAGATGCCACAAGCTTCTCAAGCAAGATGATAACATTTGCATAGTGAAGTGCTAAAGCAGCAGCACCAAGGGTTTCAGGAGGAGCATCCAGCAACCTGCATTTGGAACTCCAAAATGAAGATTTACTATGGACTGTCTCGCCCTGAGGAAGGCGGACTACATTGCTATCTTTGGCTCCGTTAGGAACCGGACTTGAATAACAATTGACAACAGAAATGCTGTCTGTAGCCATCATGCATCCTTTGAATGGTCCCACTTGAGTCAATCGGTTGGCTTTTAAAGGTGGTTTCTTTCCACTAAGGGCAGGAAACTTGTCAAGAGTCAGCCACCTCTTCCCAGTTTTCTCCTTTCCAAAAATTGGACCTGGCTTTGTGCTTGACTTCCCAAGTGGACCTGAATAAAAATTGACATTGTTACCCTTTCCAGACATAGGTCCTGATTTTGTGCTTGCAGCACTAAGAGGACCTGAATGGTAATCATTCATTCTTTTCGGTTTTGAAAGAGGGCCCGAGAAAGCAGTCAACCTTCCAATGGGACCTGAAGAATATCTAGGAATCCTAGTATTTTCAGATGAATGTACTGAAGATTGCAGTAATGCAGAGACTGACTGGCTGCGGTAAATGAAGTCGGAAGTCAGATCTCTTGAATCCTCAACATCTTCACTAAAATTAATTCCAAAGACATGTTTGATCCTACCAAATAATGTAAATATTGATCTTGACAAAAGGTGAACTGTATAATCATAAGTCTTATTCCAAAGAGAAAGCTCCCTTAAAGTCTTCACCTCCTGCTGCTTCAATGCCACCTTCTTCTTAAACTCGAGCAAATTCTCATAGTCACTCTCATTAGCCTTCATTCTCGTCAGAGTTTGAGTGTGATCAGATAGCATTTCCATCTCCTGATACAAAGTTGCATTTATTGAAATAAAACGCTCCATCTTCTTAACTTTCTTTTCCATCTTCTTCCATGTAAATTCCCACCCAAATGGGTCGGAACCAATCTTGAGCAATTCATCAAATGCGTTTTCAAAACTCTTCAGGCCAGGATCACTACACTTCTTTCCAAGTCTAGCCACAGCTTTCGCCACATGGGTCAGATTCTCAGTAATCTCTCTACATATTAAATTCGCGATAAATTCCTCATCTTCCGATACAAGCTCCTGTATACCCACAGAATTTTTTATCTCCTCTCTCAACCTAACCACCTGCTTATCACTCAATGACTGCCAAAGATGAACCAGCTTGGACATCAAGCTTGCAACCTCAAACGCCAATACTCCAAGGACCTCTTTCTGAGGACCCGCCTCATGTTTTCGAGGAATTCTCCACCAATTACGAAACCAAGATTCTGCAACCATCTCTTACCCCTTCAAAGTCTACAAATAATCAAAACCTTCTATTAATAAGCCAAATCTATCATCAAACAATAGATCATCTAGCTCAAAATCAATGAGCAAACTTGAAAAAAATATTAAAATGACAACAAATAAAACTTGAGATCAACTTCTTACAAAAATAATACTCATAATAACAAACCACTATTGAAATGGTTCCCAAACAGCTAGCAAAGCAATAACTAAAACAATCAAGCATCCTGAGATTGTAATTTACTTAAAATCAGCAATTCCTTTTTTATTTCTTTTTAATGCAAAAGCTGAGATCTTATCTATTCATGGCCTCCAAAATTAAACATAAATTTGAAAAAAAAAAAAAAAATGAACACGATCCCTCATCAATCTTTGAGAAAACATAAGAAATAGATAAATTTAGATCATCAAAAGTAGATTTTGATTATTCCAGGATCCAGCTAACAGATTCCACTTTAACAAAATCAACTTCAATCTTGTAAAAAAAATAAAGCGAAATATCCACAACTTTGTCAATCCAGCCAGCAGCTAAACCAAGAAGGCAGGAACAAAACTTTTTTTTTTTTACTCAGTAAAAAAGGCAAATTCAAAAAATATTACTAGTCTTTGTGCCTAACAATTCATGAACATACATGCTAAAAGTAGAGATGAAAATGACATAATCCTACCACCATTATTAACACCAAAACTAAGTGATTTTCCTCCAACAAAATCTTATCAATCAAAAATCCTAAAAACCAAATGAAAAAAAAAAAAAAAAATACCCTTTGCCTGTATTCATACAACAAACCACTTCATGATGTTTTTGCATCAAAAAACCAGAGCAAGAAAGCAAAAGCAGTGCAATCACACAACAACAGTCATAACCCAAGAACAAAAAAAAGAAACTTTTTATATATATAAAAAAATTTAAAAAAAAAAAAAAAGAAGAAGAAGAAGAGAGAAAATAGCTTACTGATCACATGAAGAGGACGAGAAGGTGGTATCTTTGAGACAGAGAGAGAGAAAGAGAGGAAGGAGCAAGTGAAGACTAGAACCACATGGCAGCAAGCAAGAGAAACTAGGTAATATGTTGGAAAGCGAGAAAAATAAAAGAGCAAAGCTGAGTGATATTAAAGATTTTAAAAGACTTCAGTGCTTCTTTTACATTATTATCCCTCTTCTTTACTTTATTTTCTTTCAAAACCCCTCTATCATGTGTTTTTTTCTTGGTATATCACTATTTACATCGTCTGAGAGTTTTACAGTGTCTGCAGAATCTGTGTCTTGAACTGAACCCCAGTATTGTAATTAACATGAGGGTGTAAAATCACCTATATTAAACAAGCATGTAGTACTATCACGTGTCATTTACTGGCAAAATCCAAGTCAATAAATGTAGATAAAGAAAAATAGACCTAGAAAATATTGGTTGCAGATATTAAAAAGTCAACTGAAATTTCATGAATGAAACTACTTTCATTAATCATTTTGTTTTTTTGATAATAACATATTAAAAAAAAAAAATGTAACTTGTTATGTATTAATTTATTTTTGAAGCGTATTACTAGCTGAAAAATAAAATTTTAGTAAATTGGACATGTTCATAGTCTAGTGAAATTATATATTCTATTACATTTGTATTTCTCTAAAATATAAATAGCACTTTATTCCTATTATTTATAGTTAATAACCATTTTATAGAGATACAACGTTTTACTAAAAGTATATTTTTTAAGCAAATTTTTTTTAAGAAATAGTTATTTATATGTTTGTGTAAAATGTGTTTATAGACAAATATACAAATAATTTTATAGAGATTTATTTATTTTTAATCTTTTTTATTCAATTTGAGACACATAATTTGAACTAGGGATTCAATTTTATAGAGAGGTGTGGTTACACCAATCTATGTGTAAAACCATAATTTTTTGATCTATTTTAGTAAAAGATTATAAAATGAAAATCATATAAGTTGAAAGAGCTTCGTGTAAATATATTTTATATTTAAATGGTATTTTGTGTAAAGAAAATGTATAGATGTTTAAAGCCAAACTTATATTAAAAGAAAATAACTTCTCAAATACTTGTTTAAAAAACACTTCAATTTTCTTTTATTGAAAAACAACTTTTTCTTATGTACTTAATACATTTATTTACATCAATTATTGCAAATTAAGAGAAAAGTAATCTTTTTGACACTAAATGAGCAAATCTTACTAAAGTGTCCACGTAAGTTATATGTATACAAAGAGTAATACTAGGTTTTTTAAATTTTTTATTCAAATTCATATCTAAATGATATAACATGTGAGTTGTTAACGTCATGTTAATTATTATATTATCTCATGATGTATAAGACTTTAACAACTTATATGTCATTTAACATGAATTCAAAAAAAAAAAAGATTTGGAAAGATTAATAATACTTATATTAAAAAAAAAAAAACTCAACTATTATGATTGGAAAATTTGAAATCAATTTATAGGAACAGGAAAAAGAAAATGTGAAATCATTGTCACTTTTTTTAGTCAAATTTCAAAAGCTAACTTTATCATATTTAAGTATTTAGGAAGTTACCAACTCATTTTCATTTTTCATTTTCATAATGAGTGGCATAACGAAAATAAAAGCTAGTACAAGGCCCAGAATGCAAAACAAGAAAAAAAAATAAAAACAGACAGAGGGAGATCCGTCACAATCATTAATTGGAAGCACGCGGAAACCTGCTGCTGTTTTGACAAAAATACCCCTCTAGGTCTCGTAAAAGCCGCGGAAGGGGCCGGACAGACCCGACGATACGGATGGAGGGTCCAGCAAGAGACAAAAGCCGCAAAAATTGATCCGATCGAGGGATCCGGGAATCGTGCCGCTTAGCCTACCTTGTGCAAGTAGTATCATAGATTATAGGGAAAATCCCAAAAAACCACCTGACCTTTGATAGATTATCCATTCTCCCCCATGCAGTTTCGTTTTTATCCAAAATACCTCATTCTGTCACTTTAATAACAGAAAAGTACAACTGACATGTGCAGAGAATAAAATGACCAAATTACCCCAACATCTGACATGTAAAGAGCTATTAAAAAATTTTAACTGCAAAAAGACCATTTTACCCTTATGACCGTTGCAAGCACAACGGTTACTTTTGGACACTATAAAAGGCAACAAACCTGTGTAAAAACACATGAAACACAGCCAAACTCTCAATTGCATTGAAATCTGTCACACCCAAAAACTGTCTAGAAAATACACCCACCCAACTTGCAGAAACACACCTGAACTCTGTAAAATAGCCAACCAAG